>OY723401.1:83200413-83732913 GCA_963210345.1 Inga oerstediana | reverse complement strand
CCAATTTTCATGTAACCTCAATTAAAGGTATTTTTTTGTCATTCTAAATACACCAAAATTCACCATTTTATTCCACGAGATGCCACAATTATTTACAAGGTATATTGGTGAATAAAAATGGGGTGTTACAAATTACTTATGGCCTATCTTGTGATATCCTACTTAATGATGATTCAAGAATGCATAATCCGTATGATCCTTCCAAGGTTTCCAACCTGCATCAAAATTTGTTGTCAATTAATAACTCATTATTCCCTACTACTTCAAGACACTTGACAATATTCATGTAACTTACCTTTGTGAAATTATCATGGGTTGTTCTTCATCTATCAACTCGTTAACATCTTCAATTATATACAAATGTGCACATTTGTCATTAAATTGTACTATTTGTTTCACTCCTTCATCATCCTCTATATCTACAATAATATTTTCATCTAATGTTGACAGTGTGTACCTTAGCTGAAATGTTTTACCTTGAATATCAAGACAGGAACATATTATTCTTTTAAGCTCATTAAGTGACATCCTTTTCTTACTATTCTTCCATTTACTCTCCTACTAACATATTGAGTCTTCCCTTGATTAGTGACAATCTTCCCACCTATGTGGAGGAAGCTATAAATTTCTTTTTGTACTCTATTCATTACACTAAATATAGACATGCAATAATATAAGTTTAATATCATATAAACTGAATTTTACAATGTGTTTGACCTATAATAAACTAATCAATATCTCATATAGTTAGAATGTGAGTTCAATTAGGTTCTGTAAACATAAGAATCACACATGCTACTCTGTAAATAAATCAACATTGGATAAAAATATATCTGGTATAAATTAAACGAAAACTTGAGGATAATGGAGAAAATCACAAAAGCTAATGAAGCCACAATTATATTTATTACTTCCTTACTCTCTCACACAACAAGTAAAAACCCAGGTCAAAAAGGAATTTACAAATCATCACCTCCACCAAATACTGAACTATCAAGAATGTGTTGACACAACTCACCTTCCTAGCCTTTACTAATACATTGGACCTTCCGCAAAATCCACGATGATCGACAGCCAGAAGGGAGGACGCATAGCACCGCGCAGGAGAGGAGAAGAAGACTTTAGTTATTCGATGTCATTCATTTCTTCTATTCTTAACCTTCTGTCTCACCTTTTCTCATTAAGAGCATTTTTGTCTTTCACTCCTCAACAAATATTGACATTTAAAAACCGCAGTACCTCAAGTCCCATTAAGCAAATATCTTCCTAATTAGGTATTTTGTGGCAATTTTTCCAATATTAAAATGTGTAAAATGAAATAAAAGAGATTCCATAAAATCTTTTATTTTTACCTGAGATTCCATAAAATTTCTCAGAGTATATAAATTAAAACCAATGATTTTTAAACTCTAGTACATATGCTTATTTCCAATTTAAACAAAAACTATAAGGTTGATTTAAAATTGAAATAAATTATAAATTAGGCGAAAGGATCTGCTTAAAAATTTTATTGATGAGCAGTACTTAAAAATTTTTGATGATGGGTTTTTTCCAATTTAGTACTTGTTTGGATTAACGGTAGAAGCTACTTTTTTAACGTGATTTACGGTCTACAAGGTAAAATTGTGAGAAGAGTTTTGTTTCGACTTGCGTGAACGGATTTTTCCACCGCCAACTCAAACAAGGTTATAATTTTTTAAAAAATATTTTTTTATTAGTTTTCATGGGGAGACGTTCATTTCAAACTTATTAACTTTTTCCCTTCCCACCATTATGGGTCTCCGTCAATAAAAGATTCTTTTACGCTTCATCTTCTTCACAACCACCGAATAGAATCCATCTTCTTTCTAACATGATTTACGGTGTACGAGGGAAGTTTGTGAGAAGAGTTTTGCCTCAACTTGCGTGAACGGCTTTTTCCAACGGCAACTCAAACAGGGCTTTTAATTTTAAAAAAAAAATTTTTTATTAATTTTCATGGAGAGATGTTCATTTAAAACTTACTGACTTTTTCCCTTCTCACCATTATGGGTCTTCGTAAATAAAAGATTCTTTCACGCTTCGTCTTCTTCAACACCATCAAATAGAATCCATCTTCTTTCTAATGTGATTTTCGTATACGAGGTAAGTTTGTGATAAGAGTTATGTCTCGACTTGCGTGGACGGGTTTTTCCAACACCGACTCAAACAGGGCTTTAATTTTTTTAAAAATATTTTTTTTATCAGTTTCCTTGGGGAGATGTTCATTTCAAACTTATTGACCTTTTCCCTTCCCACCATTATGGGTCTTCGTCAATAAAAGATTCTTTTGCGCTTCATCTTCTTCACAACCAAATAATAGAATCCATCTTCTTTCTAACTTAATTTACGATATATGAGGTAAGTTTGTGAAAAGAGTTTTGTCTCGACTTGCATGAACGAGTTTTTCCACCGTCAACTCAAACAAGGCTTTAACTGTTTTAAAAATATTTTTTCTATTAGTTTCCATGGAGAGACGTTCATTTCAAACTTACTGACTTTTTCCCTTTCCCCCATTATAAGTCTTCGTCAATTAAAGATTCTTTTGCGTTTCGTCTTCTTCACAACGGCTGAATAGAATTCATCTTTTTTCTAACGTGATTTACGGTATACGAGGTAAGTCTGTGAGAAGAATTTTATCTCGACTTACGTGAACAAGTTTTTTCACTGCCAACTCAAACAGGGTTTTAATTTTTTTAGAGAATATTTTTTTTAGTAGTTTTTATGGGGAGACGTTGATTTCAAACTTGTTGACTTTTTGCCCTTAAAGATCCTTTCGCGCTTCGTCTTAAAAACAACCACCGAATAGAATCCATCTTCTGTTCATTCGCTTATTCCTTCATTCTCGATTTCTTCTTCAGCTTCTTCCATACTCATTACCATGGCTCAGGCGCTTCATCCCAACCCTTTTTTAATTTCCTTCCTTAATTTTTCTTCAGTTTTTGTTCATCACTTTTATAATTGAATTACGGATCATTCTATTGATTCGATCATGTCTCTGTTTCTAATCTCTAATTCTAATCCACTTGCGGGTTCTCAGTCATTTTTTTGATTGTTTGTGCTGAACTGGGGTTCATTTCTGAGCTGAGTTATTGGGATTCCTTCAAGTGTTGTTTGATAGAATTTTGGGAATGAAATCTGCATTTGGGATTATGGGAAATTCATGGATCGTATCGTATTTTAGGTTTTGAAATAGCTTGGAAGGATCAAGGTGTCCTTATATGGGTGTTTTTACAGAGTTGTTGAATTGGGCAGTTTTCTGCCTTGTGTTTTGAGGATTAAAGACTTTTAAATGCTTTCACTGATTGGTTATACTTTCAATTCTCCTGAACCACCGGGGGCTCTTTGAATAGTTTTGAATATCTTCTATGATCTCCAAAGTTAATCGCAATGCACTAGCATCGTTAGCTCTTATTTTCAATTAAAAGTTCTTGGGCTTGACTTTATCTTCCCAATATTCTTTTGGAATATGAACACATAATTCTGGTTTTCGTAGTTTATGTTGCCCTTTCAATTCTTATTCTCATTCACACATCACATATATGACCACTAATATATAAGCAGAAATTGTGAAGCAACAAAGGGTTATTGTGTTCTGCTGTACTATCACACTGATTTTGTTTGAACCTGTCTGCTCTTCTTTGTTTCCTCTTCTTAAAATAATTTCAGTGTTCTCCAGTTTTGAAGTAATTTTGAATGTTTTTCTTTTATGTTTGTGTTGATTGTTTGCTTTTTTTCCCCTTTTCATCATATTGACCCAAAGTTTTCACTATGTCGTGTAGACTGTTGTCCTCAAAGTTGCCATGTCGTGTGAAGGATGTGCTGGTGCAGTAAGAAGAGTTTTAGACAAAATGGAAGGTATACTTTGCTTGCACCGTGGACTCTTGTCTTCTTCTTCTTCAAATCAGCTTTCCACTTTACAGTCAAAATTGCTTGCATCTTCTCTGCTATTTGATACCAATCTTGTGTGTGTTTATGAATATCATGCAATACCTTTCTCTAGACAACTTGAGTTTCTGCAATTTCTATCGTTCAACTAGTTATCATTGAACTTACCCAACAGCTTTTGTTTTCAAGGGGTTGTTGTGTGTTTCCTTAATTCTGAAACTTCGTGTAGTTTCTATCCTTTCCTCTTTCCCTTTTTCTCTCTATTCTTTTCCTCAATATGACATCTTTCTTTACCTCACTTGAGGGGTTATGACATATTGCCAGAATTTACAAGGTTTAGCATCCCAACTTCTTGCTAATTTAGAGTGTATTTGACACGATGTTTGTGATGCCAAAACTGACTTTTTCAATTGAAAAAGCTAATCTAGGTCTCAAATAATATTTGACATGGCTTTACCAGCAAATGACTTTTTGCTCAATAGCCACTTTAAAGCTGAAGTAACTTTTTCTGGCTTTTGGCTTTTCTTCGTATTTGAATATTCTAAAATTGACTTCTCAATATATTATTCAAACAAGTTTTTGTCAGACTAACTTTTTTATAAAAGCATATCCAAGCATAAATCGCATTACACTTTTAACCCAACTTCAGTTTATAAAAGTTAATGTTAATCCAATCCAGCCCTTAGTATTCTCTTGAACTTGTTTTGCTTTACATGTTGCTCCACTCATAGCCTGGAAGATCTGTCAACTCTTGGGTTTTTCTTTCTTCTCACTCATTACAACAGATTTTTATCTGACCAGTTCATGCTTTTAGGCTCAATCATTTCGGTTCCCTTGTTAGAAGAGTGTGGTAGAAGCAAATTCAAAGAGCCGACCTAATTTGCAATAATGGTTCAATAGAGACCACCTATTCCTCTTCAAATGTCCAATTATAATGATGCTGTTATGCGCAGGTGTAGAATCTTATGACATAGATGTGAAGGAACAGAAGGTCACAGTGAAAGGAAATGTCCAACCAGAGGCAGTTCTGCAGACTATATCCAAGACCGGGAAGAAAACCGCCTTCTGGGAAGCCGAGGCACCACCGATCCAGCTGGAAACCAAGCCGGCTGAGCTGGAAAACAAGCCTGCTGCTGAAACCACTGCGTTAGGTGAGCCTGAAATCAAGCCTGCTGCCGAAACCACAGCGCCAACTGAGCCGGAAAACAAGCCTTCTGAAGCTGCGGCATCAGCTGAGCATTAGAATAACAAGTCTTCTTCTGAGACAGTAGTTGTAGCCTAAAGAGAAAAACCAGATGGTTGGTTCAAATTCAATTCCCATGTGGAAGTTGTTGGCCTGCTGAATCAAATCAATACTTTGGGGAACTTTTACAATTATTATTAATAATTGTATATGATCATGCCATTTGAAGGGAGTTTTTAAATTTATAGTGTGTGCGTTTATAGTTCAATCTTAAGTTGTAATAACTTCTTGATTTCTATAATATTGTTATGCTGCTGCTGCAGCATAGTTTGCTCGTTTTTTTTTTACACTGAGGATTCAACTTTTTCTGTCCTTAAATATTTGCTTCTCTTTCTATCTACATTATGTCATTCTTAGCCATGGCTTACCATAAAAGATGTTATTTTCATTAGGTGATCACGCTATTAATGAGGTAGTATGAAAATTTAATTTGAGGATTTGCTTTGAATGGAAATTATAAAGGGAAATCTAACCCAATACGAGAAAGTATGGTATTAAACCTAACTTGGTTGACAAGCATATGATTCACGAGGAGATAAGGAAATAGAGAAAATTGATCACTTATGTGTCACCCCTCGAAGGAAGATGAAAAATGATATATTTTTTCATATTTTGTTCTAAATTATAGAAAAGTTTGTACATATATAACATATAATTGACTAGTCTGGCCAATGATGTCAACACCCGTTTCCATTTTAATAATCGAAGAGTAATAAAAACGGAATTCCATGAGCATACAGAAGAGTACAATTATACTGATAAAAGTATTCGTTTACAATCCCAACATCGTTCGTAAACCAAATACAAAATACAACAAAAATTTCAATATATACAGGATTCCCCAAATTATCTTAAGGATAGACTAATTATAACCACCGTCTTTAATCTTCCATTGAGACACGTGCCAATCACTTCTCGGTGTCTACGCCTATGCCTTTCGTCCCACTGGCACCCACTGAGATGTTTGTTTAGAAAAAGGGGTGACATTCCGAGAAATACCCGTAGAGACATACGATCGACATATAAAATGTGAAAATTAAGTATGCAATACACTATATTAGACAAAAAATGAAAGTTCAATTCAATTCACATATAATTACCTCAACCGAGTCATTGACTACAGCTAGAATTTTCGATATACCTTGGCTAGGCACCAAACTACAACTAGGATTTTCCGATATAACTTTGTTGGGCACCGAACCACAACTAGGTACTGTGCCTTTAGCACGCAATCACATCACGAAATACAGTAACACATACAGACAATTATTTATATAGTGTGTGAAGGATGGTAGTCCCTACCTCAAAGTCTTATCAATCCCTTTTTAATGTGCCTCGTAAAACGTGTCGCTTCCGGCTTCCAACTTGGTCCTAAAATATTAAATGTACAATAAATAGGTCATAACCTATCCAAGTATCATTTTAGACTCTTCCATAGTATTTCTTGTAGTTATATTAGTCTATGGTGAAAATTTACCGAAATGTCCTAAGGACCCCGGCCCGGCCTCGCTGTTCCCGGCTCGATGGCACATTTTCCCAAAATTTTGATTAGGGCTATCCTAACGTATTTTTGCCTAAAGAATCCATTTCCTGGCTTGAAATAACCAAATTCAATATCAAATTATAAAAATACCCTTGACAATCCTAATTTAGGGTTTTATGGGCGTTTTCGTAATTATGCTTTTTTGGTTTTTTCCAAAAAAGTTAACAACCATAACCCCACCTATTTTTGTCTCCTGAATCTAATGGAATCATAAAATCATTGAAAATCTCACTACTTCCCCTAGATCTGGTGTTGGCTGAAACTTTGGTCAAGAAAAAGGAAAAATTGGACTTTTGTGTTTTAGCTTCCAAAGCTTGTACCTTTTCGCTTCTAATCCCTTATTAAATCATTTAAACACATTCTAATCATAATTTAAAGAAATTTGGGTAACATAACCCCTTAGGGTTAGTACTTTTCCAAATCTACAAACTTGACAAAAATCACCAAATCCAACAACAACTATCAACAACAACTTCATATTTGTATAGATCTAAGATTTATGAAGTTACCTCTTGAGTTTTTGGATTTTCCCTCTCTAGGTGTCCTCTCCTCTCCTTGAGCTCAAATGTGTCTTCAAGATCATGGATTCCATGAAGAAGAAATGTTTAGAGGAGGTTTCTAAGCAAGATCATAAGAAAACTCTTAAGAAATTACACTTACCTCGAACTTCTTCTTGTTCCTTGTCTCTAGAACTTGAGAGCTTTCTCTCTCTTTCTTCTCTTATTGTGTTGGATGAAAATGAGGAAGGGAAAAGGAAGGAAGAATGCTTCATAAAATATCTCCCTTCACTCTACACCACATGATTTCATCAAGACATATGATGGTGACACTTGTCACAATCCACACCTCCTTCATATTTGTGTCATAATTTCTCCATTAGGCTTCCATTAGCATTGAACTAATTTCCTTTCCCTTTTGGTTAGCATAAAACCGTCCCCCCTTATGTCTGCCCTAACCAAATTGGTTTCCGCCAACTAATTTGACTTTGCACTCAAGTAGTGTACCATTATCATCATTAATCATGATTACTATGTCCATGTAGCATTATTTTAAGGCAATTAGACATGTGCTCATCTTCATAAATCATAAACTAATCCCCTTACCATATAATAATGACACTTGGCATGTTTATGAGCCAAATAATTATTTCTCCCTCCAATTTCTTTATTTCACATTTTATACAATCACCATTGCATCTTTCTATATTTTGGCAGATTTTCTAACCAAACTTTGAAAAATAATAACTAAATTTATAGATATCGTTTCAGAGAGATTCTAAAGGCTATGGAACCCTTATTAAGTCTAGTTTCAAGGAAAAATATGGACTTTAGCCCGTTAGAAGCACATCATTCCCATATTTCATTTCTTTGATTGCTGCTCCAGAGACTTTCCAGATTTTCTGGGCTAACTTCAAAAATTCATAACTCTTTTTACATGGCTTCAATTGATTCATATGACCTATCAAATTAAAGCTTAGGATGTCTACTCTCATTCTGTAAAATTTCATAATTTTTTCTCATCATTTGGTCTTCCAAAACCATATGAAAAACTCCCTATCTCGCAGGTGATTTCACTGAAAACACTGTTCACCTTTCAATTTTCAATATTTAATTCCTTTGGCGTTAAATATTCACAATTTTAGTGAATATATAAAATAATCACAATATATTCTTGGTGAATAAAATTTTGGGTGTAACAGATGAACTAGTGAACCAATGCCTTAACCAATCTAATCAAGAGTTTTTGATGAGTTCGTTGGGTTGAATTTCATATTTTTTTTCTTTTTCTCATAAGCTTCAAACGACATCGTTCTAAGTTTACAAAAATAGTATTCCATCATATTTATGGTTTAGTTTTCTTTTGTTAGATTATGCGTGGTTTATACATGAATATTCTATATACTCATAAATTAATGCTTTTTATTTAAATATTATTTTAATTATGACCGATCTGATCTTAAGTTTGCCATGATTTAAACCTTTAATCCTTAAAATACAATCTCAACCAATTTGTTGACCGTTCAGGTTTTTAATACCATATGGCTAAAAAATATTTATTTCTTATCAACTAAGCCAACATAGGCTTGTAAATATAGTTATAATTTATTAGTATCATACTATTAATGAGGGACAAAGAGTTCTTAAGCACTTTTTGTCAAAATTAATTTAATATTCGCCCATATTACTTGATGATGATCAAAATCAGAGAAACAACATTGCCTTAAAGGGGTTTGTGACGGTCTTTTTTTAAGGGTGTTGCTATCTCAATGTTGCAGAAGGATTGGCCTGTTTTGCTGCACTCTTGACTAAAATGTTTTTATCTTCCTGTTGGGGATCTCATGTTCTTCTTTTCTTCATTAATTATTATTCTTTTTAAGAAAAAAGAAAGTGTTAACTGTTTCGTTTTAAATCTTGCAGTTTGGGGTGCGTACACTCATGCTTTTCATTTGCACTGTATTCTGAAATAGGTGAATTCTCAGACTTCACAAGCTCACTGCCCAATGTGCCGTCGGGAATGGGTTTTTTCCAATTTAACATGGGGTGACGTTCATTTCAAACTTTTTGACTTTTTCCCTCCGCACCGTTATGGGTCTTTCTCAATAAAAGATTCTTTCGCACTTCGTCTTCTTCACAACCTCTGACTAGAATCAATCTTCCTTCTAACATGATTTACGGTATATCAAATAAGATTATGAAAAATTCGTCTTCTTCACAACAATAGAATAGAATATATTTTTTTTCTTGACGTGATTTATGATATATTAAATAAGATTATCAGAAAAATTTTGTTTCAACTGACATAAATGAATTTTTTCACCACCAACTTAAATAATGTTTTAATTTTTTAAAACATTTTTTTTTATTAGTTTTCATGGGAAGACGTTCATTTCAAAATTATTGACTTTTTCCCTTCCCATCAGGGTCTTCGTCAATAAAAGATTCTTTCGCGCTTCGTCTTCTTCACAACCACCGAATAGTATCCATCTTCTGTTCATTCGCTTATTCCTTCATTCTCGATTTCTTCTTCAGCTTCTTCCATACTCATTACCATGGCTCAGGTGTTCATCCCACCCCTTTTTTAATTTCAAACTTATTGACTTTTTCCCTTCCCACCATTATGGGTCTTCGTCAATAAAAGATTCTTTCGCGCTTCGTCTTCTTTACAACCACCGAATAGAATCCATCTTCTGTTCATTCGCTCATTCCTTCATTCTCGATTTCTTCTTCAGCTTCTTCCATACTCATTACCATGGCTCAGGTGCTTCATCCCACCCCTTTTTTAATTTCCTTCCTTAATTTTTCTTCAGTTTTTGTTCATCACTTTTATAATTGAATTACGGATCATTCTATTTATTCGATCATGTCTCTGTTTCTAATCTCTAATTCTAATCCACTTGCGGGTTCTCGGTCATTTTTTTGATTGTTTGTGCTGAACTGGGGTTCATTTCTGAGCTGAGTTATTAGGATTCCTTGAAGTGTTGTTTGATAGAATTTTGGGAATGAAATCTGCATTTGGGATTATCGGAAATTCATGGATCGTATCGTATTTCAGGTTTTGAAATAGCTTGGAAGGATCAAGGTGTCCTTATATTGGTGTTTTTACAGAGTTGTTGAATTGGGCAGTTTTCAGCCGTGTGTTTTGAGGATTAAAGACTTTTAAATGCTTTCACTGATTGGTTATACTTTCAATTCTCCTGAACCACCGGGAGCTCTTTGAATAGTTTTGAATATCTTCTATGATCTCCAAAGTTAATCACAATGCACTTGCATCGTTAGCTCTTATTTTCAATTAAAAGTTCTTGGGCTTGACTTTATCTTCCCAATATTCTTTTGGAATATGAACACATAGTTCTGGTTCTCGTAGTTTATGTTGCCCTTTCAATTCTTATTCTCATCCATACATCACATATATGACCATTAATATATAAGCAGAAATTGTGTGAAGCAACAAAAGGTTATTGTGTTCTGTTGTACTATCACACTGATTTTGTTTGAACCTGTCTGCTCTTCTTTGTTTCTTCTTCTTAAAATAATTTCAGTGTTTTCCAGTTTTAAAGTAATTTTGAATGTTTTTCTTTTATGTTTCTGTTGATTGTTTGCTTTTTCCCCCCTTTTTATTATGTTGACCCAAAGGTTTCACTATGTGGGTGTAGACTGTTGTCCTCAAAGTTGGCATGTCATGTCCAGGATGTGATGGTGCAGTAAAAAGAGTTTTAGACAAAATGGAAGGTATACTTTGCTTGCACCATGAACTCTTCTCTTCTTCTTCTTCAAATTAACTTTCCGCTTTACAGTGTAAATTATTTGCATCTTCTCTGCTGTTTTATACCAATCTTAAGTGCGTTTATGAATATCATGCAATACCTTTCTCTAGACACTTTGAGTTTCTGCAATTTCTATCGTTCAACTACTTATCATTTAACTTCCCCAACAGCTTTTGTTTTCAAGTGGTTGTTGTGTGTTTCCTTAATTCTGAAACTTCGTTTAGTTTCTATCCTTTCCTCTTTCCCTTATTCTCTATTCTTTTCCTCAGTATGACATCTTTCTTTACCTCACTTGAGGGATTATGACATATTACCAGAATTTATAAGGTTTAGCATCCAAACTTCTTGCTAATTTAGAGTGTATTTGACCTGATATTTGCGATGCCAAAACTGACTTTTTCAACTGGGAAAACCAATTTAGGTCTGAAATAATGTTTGGCATGGCTTTACCAATAATTGATTTTTTACTCAGTAGCCACTTTAAAGCTGAAACAACTTTTTCTGGCTTCTAGCTTTTCCTCATATTTGAATATTTTAAAATTGACTTCTCAATATATTATTTAAATAAATTTCTATCAAACTAACTTTTTTATAAAAGCATATCCAAGCATAAATCGCATCACACGTTTAACCCAACTTCAGTTTATAAAAGTTAATGTTAATCCGAACAAACCCTTAGTATTCTCTTGAACTTGTTTTGCTTTACATGTTGCTCCACTCATAGCCTGGAAGATCTGTCAACTCTCGAGTTTTGCCTTATTCTTACTCATTACAACAGATTTTTATCTAACCAGTTTATGCTTTTAGGCTCAATCATTTCGGTTCCCTTGTTAGAAGAGTGAGATAGAAGCAAATTCGAAGGGCTGACCTAATTTGCAATAATGGTTCTATAGAGACCACCTATTCCTCTTCACATGTCCAATTATAATGATGTTGTTATGCGCAGGTGTAGAATCTTATGACATAGATATGAAGGAACAGAAGATCACAGTGAAAGGAAATGTGCAACCAGAGGCAGTTCTGCGGACTATATCCAAGACAGGGAAGAAGACTTCCTTCTGGGAAGGCCAAGCACCACCGGTCCAGCCGAAAACCAAGCCAGCTGAGCCTGAAAACAAGCCTGCAGCTGAAACTGCAGCGTTAGGTGAGCCTGAAATCAAGCCCGCAGCTGAAACCACAGCGCCGGCTGAGCCTGAAAACAGGCCTGCAGCTGAAACCGCAGCGCCGGCTGAACCTGAAAACTAGCCTTCTGAAGCTGCAGCATCAGCTGAGCATGAGAATAACAAGTCTTCTTCTAAGACAGTAGCTGTTACCTAAAGAGAAAAACCAGTTGGTTGGTTCGAATTCAATTCCCATGTGAAAGTAGTTGGCCTGTTGAATCAAATCAATACTTTGGGGAACTTTTACAATTAATGACTATATATGATCATGCTATTTGAAGAGAGTTTTTAAATTTATAGTGTGTGTGCTTATACTTTAATCTTAAGTTGTAATAACTTCTTGATTTCTATAATATTGTTATGTTGCAGCAGAAGCAAAGTTTGCTTCTTCTTTTTTATTACTCAGGATTCAACTTTTTGTCCTTAAATATTGCTTCTCCTTCTAAATTATGTCGTTCTTAACCGTGGCTTACCATAAAAGATGTTATTAGGAGATCACACTATTAATGAGGTAGTATGAAAATTTAATTTGAGGATTTGCTTTGAATGGAAATTCTAAAGGAAAATCTAACCCGATAAGAGAAATTATGGTATTAAACCTAACCCAGCTGACCAGTCTGGCCGATGAACTGGTGAACCAATGCCTTGACCAGTCCAATCAAGAGTTTTTGATGAGTTGACTGGGTTGAATTTCATATTTTTCTCCCTTTTCTTATAAGCTTCAAATGACATTATTCTGAATTTACAAAAATAGTATTCCATCATATTTGTGCTTTAGTTTTCTTTTGTTAGATTATACGTGGGTTATACATGAATTTCCTACTCATAAGTTAATGCTTTTTATTTAAATATTGCTTTAATTATGACCAGTCTAATCTCGAGTTTGCCATGATTTGAACCTTTAACCCTTAAAATAAGTCTCAATCGATTTATTGACCGGTCAAGTTTTTAATACCATGTGGTTAAGAAATATTTATTTCTTATCAACTAAGCCAACTTAGGCTTGTAAATATAGTTATAATTTATTAGTATCATGCTATTAATGAGGGACAAAGAGTTCTTAAGCATTTTTGTCAACATTAATTTAATATTCGCCCATATTACTTGATGACGATCGAAATCAGAGAAACAACATTGCCTTCATCAAAATTAAAATACTTCCTCAGACCAATTAAGAAATTTCTTGTATTCCCCTCTATTAAATTAAATTTCTATGATAAAACACCAAATCTATGAAATTTTAATTAAAAATAATAATTTTACAATTCATTTAAGAGATTATATTGTACATTTATTTACAAAAATTTGTATTTATTATATTATATAATCTTTTATATCAAATAACAAAATATTTTAGGACCTCATACTGTTATCAAATTAAACTTCTGAGGCCTAATTATCATCCTTCCCAAATTTTTTCTTAATTTTTCAATTTAAACCATGTTTTTTTTACCTTGAAATTAAACCATGTTTATAAGCTATATATTTTAGGGAGAATCACTCCTAGGTCCCAAGTAAGGAACATATTATCAGAAAGGTCCTTATTTACAACTCTTCTGCATGTATTAACAACCTGTTGAATGTGTTTTACAACCTCGAGGGACCTTTCTGATAATATGTTCCTTGCTTGGAACCTAAGAGTGATTCTCCCCATATATATATTTTCTTTTTTGATAATAGAAGGAAAGAAACAGAAACAAACTAACACACTACAGACAAACCCTCCAACTCCAAGTGCAACATAGCCCGAATGTAATCAGGTGGTGAGCTAAAGATTTGCATATCCACTACCATGTTCCTCGCGTTGGCAGCTAATGCGTTAGCAACTGAGTTGGCATCACGATTACAATGGCGAAGTTCAACACTCCATGACCTTCCCATCAGCTGCTATATCTCTATAAAAATTGCATGATCGAGATGGTCATCATGAACAGTAGACATAAAAACATCAATAACCTCTTGGCAATCACTCTCCACAATAAGGGAGCGACATCCATGATCCCATGCAAGCTTTAAAGCCCAAAAAACTCCCCATGCTTCCGCTATAATAACACTACCGTGGCCCATACGAAAGCCGAAACCCTGGACAAAGTTCCCTTGGCTATCCCTCATAATACCACCACAAGTGCATATGCCAGAAGTAGCCTCATGGGATCCATCGACATTATACTTCATTGCATTTAAAGGAGGAAGGCACCAGTGAGACCAATAGCTCCCCTCCGGCAGTGAACCCGTTGGAATCACAACTCCCCAAGACAGACATACACGTGATCGGGCAAGAATCATCTCTGGGCTCCATATCGTCTCATTAAAGATGTACTCATTCCTCCCAAGCCATATCCACCGCAAACCACAGTCTAAATTCGAATCCCCAAACTACCTCCTTTAACCGAAGGCACCATCGAATCCAGTTCTCCAGACCGAACAGAGAAAAGAACATGCTAAACCATTTATACAGTAGCAAAGCGTCCCAAACCCATCTCGCGCTCAAGCAATCTCATAAATCATGGATCAGAGATTCCTGGCCAGAAGAGCAAAGTTTGCAGACACTAGTAGAATGGAGCCCACGGTCATGCCGAGCCTAATTCGTAAGCAGGCGATTATGACAACAAAGCCAAAGAAAAGTGCGATATCACTAAGGAACCTGAAGCTTCCAAACCATCTTCCACACTGGGTCTTGAACCGACAACCCCTAATGTGAAAGATAACCATAGGCTGATTTTAAATTGAATAACCTGTTCATAGACTAGTGCCAAACAGGGTTGTCCCTCTCAGTAGATGAACCTGGGTATACCCTGCGAATAGCGTTAACAATAGAGGGGGGAAGAAGCTCCTCAAATTTTGCCAAATTCCAAGCACCCGAAGGAGTAAGACAATCCGTAACCTTCCATTCCATGCTTGCATCTGGTATGGGTCCGATAGCTAGTGATTGAAGTAGTCCATGATGCGGGACCTATGCATCACGCCAAAAGGAAGTAAACTGACCACTCTGTATACGCCAAGCGAAACCTTCCTGGGCTTGATCATAAGTAGAGCGAATCCCTTTCCATGTACGTGACTCTAATCTATGTCGTCCAACCTTTGGCACTAAGTCTTGCCCACATTTATACTTCTCCCGCATAAATCTCACCCACGATAAGTCTGACCGTGTCAACAGAGACCATCCTAACTTCATCATATAAGCATTATTCTGAATATGAGCCTATCTCAAACCCAACCCTCCGTCTTCCTTACGATGACACACATTATCCCATGAGACCAGATGGACCTTTCGTCGTGTGTTGGTACTCCCCCACAAAAACTTTCAGCATTTCTTATCAATATCCTCACATGTCAACCTATATAAGGGTGTAGTTTGCATAGCATAAGTGGGCATTGCTAAAGCCACCGAAGCAACTAATGTATGTCTAACTGCCAGCGAAAGTGTATTGGCCTTCTAATTAGCTAGCCGGGAATCCATCTTGTCCAATACAAATTTGTAAGTATTCCTAGATGCCCTTTCATGAAGTAAAGGCATTCCCAAATATTTTCCCAGGTTTAAGCACAGTACAAAATTCAGAAAATCATAAATTTCTCTTCTTTTATTATGATTCTGGGAAAAGTATATTCGTGTCTTGGCATTGTTAATTTTTTCCCCTGATATCTCACAAAAATCATCGAGGGTAGCCTTAACAATAGCAGCTTGGTCCATATCTGCTTCCGCAAACAACAACAAATCATCAGCAAAGAATAGATGAGAAATAGGTATACCTTGTTTAGATAGTCGAAAAGGAAGCCAGTCCCCACACGTCACAGCATTTTGTATTAAGTGACCCAGGCGCTCAATAGCAAGCACAAATAAACATGGATAAATAGGATCCCCCTGGCGCACCGCTCTAGATGGACAAAATTCCCTTGTTGCTGATCCATTCCAGAGAATTCTCATATGGGCCGTAGATACAAAATGCTCAATCACTCTTCTGATGTTGACTGGAATGTCAAGCTCCCGTAAGCAATCAAACACAAAACTCCACAAAACATGATCACAGGCTTTTTCAAGATCAATCTTAATGGCCATAAAACCTATACACTTCCTTAAACTGCGCATTGAATGAATGATCTCTTAGGCCAAAATTATATTATCAGAACTCTGTCTCCCTTTCACAAAACTACACTGATTCGGCGTTATTACCAAGGGCATAATAGGCTTCAAACAATTCGAAATAATCTTTGTCACAATTTTATAGACTACATTACATAAGCTAATTGGATGAAAATCACGAATGGTTTGGGGATGGTCAACTTTCGAAATTAACACGATCTAGGTACCATTAATTTCCTGCACAAAATGGGGGTCTTGAAAAACCTTTTGAACCTGCTCAATCACCGAGCTGCCAACAGTATCCCATTGACTCTGAAAGAATAATGGGTTCAAACCATCTGGGCCAGGGGCCTTTAGAGGCCCCATATCAAACAAAGACTGTTTAATCTCAGTACTAGAAACTATAGACCCAAGAGCACATAACTAGGAATCACTTAAAGATGGATAAGTACACCCAAAATTTAAGGAATCTGTTCCCTCGCATTCCTCCGTATATAACTGTTCAAAAAACTTAGTACTCATGTCCATAATCTCCTTCTCATTATAGAACCACTCACCCGACTCCATTTTTAATACGTGGATTTTATTACGCCTCCTCCTACCATTTGCAACTGAGTGGAAGAACCGAGTGTTCCGATCACCATTAACAAACCACTGAGACCTCGAATACTGTTTCCACATCAACTCTTCTTGTGACAGGATGGCCTTCAACTCACACCATAGCTCAAGCCGTAATTTCTCGAGATGAGTAAAGACCCCTAAAGATGCAATTTTATTATTCACCCCCTCTAGTCTACGATACAATCTATCCTTCTTTTGCCTTATGTCACCAAATACCTCCTTATTCCATACTATAACTTCTTGTTGCAAGTTTGAAATCAAGTTACCCCACTTCCTGCTCCTATCCCAATTTTCTTTGACAAACTTTGGAAAGCCTTCATGAAGAGTCCATGGAGCAAAAAAGCAAAAAGGTTGCTGTCGACGATCAGCTGGAGTCAACCTATCAGTATCAAGCAATAATAGGCAATGATCAGATTTAAACTTAGGCAAGTGAAGAATGGAGGCATTCGGAAAGGACTCATGCCACCTATCATTAACCAAGACCCTATCTATTCGGCTCTGGCTCCCATCACGACCCTGAGTAAACTGAGGACCGCTAAAGCCAATATCCATCATTCCACTTTCAGATATCCATTCCACAAAAGAACGTTCCACCCCCATACATTCTCTCAAGATTCTGCTTCTTCGGTCCTCCGCATGAGCTACAGCATTAAAATCACCTGCCACTACCCACTTCCCCTGCATGGAGTCACTTATCTCTCTGAGCCAACCACAAACTCCTACGAGCAACAAAATTTGGATTCCCATACACTACCGTTAGGAACCACTTATCACTACTACCACCACCAATCACCCCGTGCACAAACTGGTCACCTGAAGAAACTATAGTAAAGTTAATATTAGAATCCCAAAAAAGCCAAATACCACCGCTAAAGCCCCGGGGTTCAACCACATGCCTATTCGGCCAGCCTAATTTATAACTTATTCTCTTTGCTTTATCCCCCACTTGCTGAGGTTCTAGAAGAGCAAAGATATTAACGCTCTATCTAACCATCAAATCACATAGCAAACGGGGGATAAAGCAAAGAGAATAAGGTGAGGGATAAAGCAAACCACCGGCGCCTATATTAACGCTCTATCTCCACCGACGCCTCCGGTATTCCATGTTGTTATAATCATAACTAACAAAAGAAGGTGAGGAAAGCAAACCACTAAGAGCTTTACTGCAAATGGTTGGCCCCAAGAGAGCCCCCATTATCCTTATGCATCTCAAGGTCGACATCATCATCCTCAACCAAGGGATTAGTATGGGAACTAAAAACATGACCGTGCACTGCTCCTGGATCATGCGGGTTTGAGCTTGTAGACCCAAGAAGAGGAGGACGCCTCAGCTCGACTTGGCTACCTGCATGTATCCTGTGTGTATTATCCGACTGAGAAACACCAAAAGGCAAAACTGACGTTGTTCCACCAGATTGGATCAAGAGATGACTCAGACTAGGATCACGCTCCACGTGATAATTTTGTGCATTAGAGCTGGGCCCTACCGACTTTAGAAGCCCCTTATTTACCATGCAAGACTTCACATTGATATAAGCATCCATCGGCCTAAAACCCTTCCCACTGTGGCCCACTCTGAACTCTTACTCGGTGCACGTGACTCTAAATGCATCTTCCTCCCAATATATAAATCATGTAGTTTTTGCCTATCATGCGCAAAATCTATAATCATGTTTGAGATACGCTGAATGTTACGTGGGATTTTGGTAATCACATCCTCCCCATGATCATCGTGATTCATATCCGTTAATGCTATAAATCAAGAACCCACAAATCTCGCAATTCCCACATCCCCGTTAAGCTGTTCATTCCGCCTGGTATCACGCTCTCGGAGATCCCCTAGTAGTTGCACATTACGATGCGAACGCCAGCGACTGGGCGCCACCATCCACTCCCCAAACTCTGGTGACTAATCGACAGCCTGCTGTACCGGACTCACTCCATTGTTCCCTTGATTCATTGGATAACTCGCCCCATTATTCTGGACCTCACACGTTTCTCTACTGGTTTTACGTGGGCAATGTTCCAAATCATGTCCATACTTCCCACACTAGAAGTATATCAAATGCAACCCTTTATACATAATTTTCTTTTCCTTCCCATTTATCCATATGGTAGACAACAGAAGAGCACTAAGATCAAGCTCCACACATAATCGGGCAAATCTTCCTTTAACTTGGCCAAGCGTATTCATATAAACTCTCAAGACCCTACCAATCTGGCTTCTTACAACGTACAAAAAACCTTTGTCATAGTAGTCAATAGGAAGTTTCAGAATGCACACCCAAGCTGCAATTCTAGTCACCGTTTCTGTATCAAGATTGAAATCAGGCTTCCACGATTGCACTGCAAGATAGTGATCCATATATAACCACGGCCCTCCAGTTAAGGCGAAGTCATAATCTTCCTTACTACTTAAGCGGACCAAGAAATATCCAGATCCAAGCTCCATTGTTTCTACTTCACCACATCTACCCCACAACTGTTGCAATTTCCTTGCCAAACGGTCCTCACGTACCATCCTTCCCAATAGCCGAACAAAGAGCGAAGTCCCCCAGCATGAGGCCAACTTCTTATGATACTCAGGGAGAGCAGATATATTGATTCCCTTCTCAGACTTTTCTACTTTAATGTGCGACCTCCAACCATCATCATACCACCAGTTCTCTTCCACCTCGTCTTCATCTGGCACAGCTGGCTCATCAACGCAAGCATCCTTGTATGACTTCTTGGGAGACCCCATATGACAATCCTGATCCTGATCCTCTTCTGATATCCAATCCTCAACCCGAGGAATCATAGCCCGGTTATTCGTCATCACTGCATCTCCCACCCGGACCTTCTTTCTACTATGCCTCAAGACATCCGCCTCCTCCATAGAGACGAGATCACTCCCAGCGTTCTCTTCCGCAGCTATGGATTCCTCCTGAAAAGTATATCTTTTTCAACTATTCTCTCCTATCTCTCTTATACCATTGATTCTCCCTATATTTTATGTATATATATATGTCACAAGCATCGAAAAATAAAAACTAATAAGAAAAAGTACAAGAAATGTGTTTTATATATATAGCTAAAAGTTAATTTTGCTTTAAAAGTATTGGCGTAGTAGTAATTACTATGTGAGAAAGCTTTTTCTTTTTCAAAGTCATTTTAGAAGTGTAAAAAACAAGGCAATATTACCCAACAGTTAAAAAAATTAATTTTGACCATTAAATTATTTTGATTGACTATATCTTTATAGAAGTATTATATCACATAAGTATTTATATTTTAATTTATTTTTTTTTTGGATTACAAAAGGCAAATTAAGAAACTTGAAGTTTATCAATCACACCAGTGTTAAATTAATCTGAAGGTTCTGACATGATGTGGAGGCAACTCGAATGAGGTCTTTGCAAAACTCGCATGTCTTCCCTAAGATTATGGGCATCTTTGGCAAGGTAGGCTGCACATCTAATTGTCTCACAAGGTACATATCGAAGCTCTATGTCCCACTCTGAGAAAAGAAACTATCTAATCTCATTAATTTCTTCCCTTAGTGGATAATGGTAACCACCATCTTTCATGATTAGATGGAAAGCTTCCATCGAGTCTGTATAGACAATGACTCTCTAGAGGTGTTTTTGCATAAAAGCTTAGAGACCTGTTAGTAAAGCCAATAGTTCTACTGTTATTGGTGGTATAAATCCCAACTTACGTTGAAAACCAAGAATCCAGTCTCCATTGGAGTCTCTGGCTACTTCACTACATGCTACTTCTTTTTTATTATTGACTGATCCATCTATATCTAACCAAGCAAAATCTTCCGATGGGGGTTTCCAAACATGCCCGTCTTCTCTGTAGAGCTTGAAAACTTGGTGAGTGAGATTGTCATTAGTGGCGGCTTCCATCAGCTTGGTGATGCCCCCATGAATGATTTCTTTTACTTGATATCAAACACCTTCTATGACTCCTTTACATCGGTTTTTCCAAAGGAGCCAACAAAAGGTATTGAAAACCCGAAACCATATCCATCTGCTAAGGCGTGCATTGATCAAATTATGAGTTATGCACATTCTAAGCCACACCTACATAGAACAAAAGAAACTAAAAAGAAGGTTAGGTTTAATAATTTCAATCAACACATTTCTGGCAATCTCATAATCACAGAGTATGTGTAAAGTGTTTTCCTCTCTTTAACACTCAAATGGACACTCATCATTATTTGTTAATCCTTATTTAGCTCTAAGTGAACTTATAGGAAGCCTCTTATGAAATATTTGCCACATGAAGAATTTAATTTTACTCGGGATTCGTAACCTCCACAATCCTGCCGCTTTTGCATTTTAATTATTGAAATTATAATTTTTGTTGTTTGTGTTTCTATTAATTTAATCATCATTGAATGGGTCCAACGAGTGATCCAATGTGGTCATATTGAATAGCTAATTTAAGAATCCGAGGTTGTGATGGAAATATCAGACAAACAAAACAAAAAAAGTTGTACACTTGTACGTACGTAGGTTGGGTCGTGAGTGTGATTAGTGAAATGGAAGAAGAAGCACATCGAATAGGTCGCTGGTATTCCTTCCTCATTCTCTTGTGCTTACGTGACATTCTCCTCACTCTAACCGGCCCTTCCTCTCTCTCTCTCTCTCTCTCTATTGTTCTTCGAAAATTTCGTCATCAATCCCAAAACCAAGATTCGCATTGCTTATAACATTCGCATTCCTTTGGGGATTTTAATCTCGGTGTGTGTGGGTGTTCTGGATTTTGTGTTTTCTATTGTTATTCCTTTTGGGGATTTCTCGCGTAGCCCAGGTATGTTTGTTTGATCTCATTGTGTTGGCGAAATTTACAACACATTGTGCCTATTTCCTTCTCTTCTTTGCTTTTTGCTTTCTCTTGGGTTATCCACACACTTGCTTACGATTTAATTCATAGTTAGCTAGTCTGTTCCTGTCAATTTCACTTTTGGGATTTCCTGTTCTGGTAAATCTGCTTAGTGATCTTTTTATGGCGTTTGGTTTTGCTTCCTTTTTCTTTTGGCCCTTTTCTTATCCTCTCCTTTCACTGTTAAACTTGTCGCTGCAGAATTATTATATACTCCCTTCTTTCCTACCTAAATATAAGATAGAGTTATATTTTTTTTCCTGAATGAGGGATCAAACTCATAAATAAGTTATTTAATTATAACATATATTTTGTGTTAATAAAATATACATCAATTTATAATTTAGATATATTGAGAGAGAAAAAAAGTTTATAATTTAGGCAAAATAATTAGGAGAAAAAATTATAAATATAAATATTTTAAAGTGTCTTAATTAACTTTCTTAATATTTTTAAAAACATCACCTATGTCTTATATTTAAAATGAGAAGGAATATTATATATTCAGAATTCAGAGACTAAAGATAAGCTTAATTATTTGTTTAGTGTTAACTGCGGAAAAGATTGCTTTTGTTTGTTGGCTGTGCTTGGTTTAGCATATGATTTGTGACAGAAAGGGTGTTTGCAGATTTCAAGGATATCAATGTGCAAAAAATGGAAAGGAGAAAAAGGAGAACTGTGACAGAGAATGGTGATGCCGGTGGTGGGGCAGGGGAGGACTTGGTTCTAGCGACTTTGATCGGAAATGGTGAAGATCTCGGCCCTCTTGTCCGGCACGCCTTCGAAATGGGGCGACCCGAGGGTCTTCTTCACCAACTGAAACATGTGGTGAAGAAGAAGGAGGCTGAAATAGAGGAGATATGCAAGACACACTATGAGGACTTCATTGTGGCTGTGGATGAGCTTCGAGGCGTGTTGGTTGACGCAGAAGAGCTCAAGAGTGATCTTCAGAGTGATAATTTCAAGTTACAACAGGTTGGAAGCAGCATCCTAGTGAACCTTGAGGAGCTTTTTGAATCATTTTCTATAAAGCAAAATGTGATTGAAGCTATAAAGATGTCAACGTATTGTATTCAAGTGTTGGAGCTTTGTGTCAAATGTAACAACCACATATCTAATGGCCAATTTTATCCCGCATTGAAGACTGTGGATTTGCTTGAGAAGAATTACATGCAGACCATTCCAGCAAAGGCACTGAAGAAAGTGGTAGAGATGAGAATTCCTGTGATAAAATGTCACATTGAGAACAAAGTGCGTGGCCAAGTCAATGAATGGTTGGTACATTTAAGGAGTTCTGCTAAAACCATTGGACAAACAGTTATAAGTCATGCTGCTTTGGTTCGCCAAAAGGACGAAGAAATGCTTGAAAGACAAAGAAAGGCTGAGGAGAATTATTCTGGGTTAGAGGATCAAATTTATAGCTTGGAGGTTGAGGAAGCTGATGATTCTGTTGTTAAGTTCGATCTCACGCCTCTTTATCGCGCTTGTCATATACACGATTGTCTAGGCCTTAGAGAGCAGTTTCGCGAGTATTACTATAAGAATAGGTTGTTGCAACTGAATTCTGACTTGGAACTATCTTCAGCACAAGCTTTTGTTGACTCACATCAGACATATTTGTCTCAAATTGTAGGATACTTCATGGTGGAGGACAGAGTTCTGAGAACTGCAGGTGGATTATTGGTCCTAGATCAGGTTGAAACAATGTGGGAGACTGCTTCGGCGAAGATCTCATCGGTTTTAGAGAAACAGTTCTCGATTATGCGTTCTGCCACACATTTTCTCTTGGTGAAGGACTATGTGACACTAATGGTTTCCACTCTTAGACAGTATGGATATGAAGTTGGTCCTCTTCTTGAGGTTCTTGATGGCAGCTGTGTGAAATATCATGGGGTTCTTTTGGGAGAATGTCGAAAGCAAATTCTTGATCTCATCTCCAACGAATCGTATGATCAAATGGTTATAAAGAAACAAACTGACTATGAGAACAATGTCCAAGCTTTTAATCTTCAATCCACGGATATCATGCCGGCTTTTCCTTATGTTGCTCCTTTCTCCTCCATGGTACCTGAAACATGTCGAATCGTGAGATCCTACATTAAAAGCTCTGTTGATTACTTGTCTTATGGTATAAATGCCAACTTATTTGATGCTGCTAGGAAATACTTGGACAAGTTTTTGATTGATGCATTGAATGAAACATTGGTTAAGACTATTCACAGTGGCAATATCAGTGTGTCTCAAGCAATGCAGATAGCTGCAAACATAGCTGCACTCGAAAGGGCCTGCGATTTCTTCCTCAGACACGTGGCACATCTATGTGAAGTCCCGGCTCGCGCCTTGAAACCTCAAGTTTCTTTAGCTGCAAAAGTGGTGCTCAAGATTTCAAGGGATGAAGCCTATCATGCCCTATTGAATTTGGTGGGTTCAAAGATAGACGAATACATGGCTCTAATGGAGAAGATAAATTGGACTTCAGATGAGATAATGCAGAATGGAAATGACTATGTGAATGAAGTAATATATTACCTTGACTCTCTCATGTCTACTTCACAACAGATGCTACCATTGGATGCTATGTACAAAGTTGGGACTGAAGCACTTGAGCAAGTTTCAAACTCTATTGTGGCTGCATTTCTTAGTGATAGTGTCAAGAGATTTAATGAATCTGCAGTGATAAGCATAAACAATGATGTGAAAATGTTAGAGGCTTTTGCAGATGAGAGGTTTCATGCTTCTGGGTTGAGTGAGATTTACAAAGATAGGAGTTTCAAGGGATATTTGGTAGAAGCAAGGCAATTGTTAAATCTTTTGCTGAGCAGCCAACCTGAGAACTTCATGAATCCTGTGATAAGACAGAAAAACTATTATGCCTTGGATTACAAGAAAGTCTCTCTTATCTGTGAGAGGTTTAGGGATGCTCCTGATGGCATTTTCGGAACCCTTTCGAGTAAAAACACGAAAACAACCGCCAGAAAGAGATCCATGGACACGCTCAAGAAGAGACTCAAGGATTACGGTTGATTATACACTAGGCTTGGTGGAAAATTCTTTTCTTTAAAAGTATAACATAATGCTTGTAGATGTTATACTGATTAGTATTCCTTTTGTTTTTCACATGAACAAGTGTTTTTTGAGTGCCTGGAATAAAGACTCTGCTTTTTGTGCTGGAATATGTGGATTCATCCCTATATATCCTGATTATGTGTACTTGTGCAAATGTAATATACAGATCACCATAAGGGTTGTTGACCTCTGATTAATCTAGTGATCTAGAATTATGTTTGTTCGGTTGTTCTTGAACTTCAAGTGTTTCATCTCATTTTTAAAAACAGTTTCTCAATATTTAAATTTGCACTTGAACGATTTTTTTTTTTTTAATATTCATTGGCTACATCCATATATGAGAGTGGCATCACTTTAGTAATTCATAGTCCACATCTCGTCTCTGAGTATGTTTTTTTATTATATTAATGATGTCACATGATATCCTTTCAAAATAAAATTCTCCCCATTGCCATATGGAGCATGATGCTAACTCAAGGTTTAAAGCACTAACTCTTGTATGAAACTTGTTAAATCAAAATTTCATCTTTCAATGATCTATAAATGCATCAACTTGTGTGTGTTTATCTTTTGATAAAATTATCTTCGTTATTAATATAAACTATAAAATCTATAATAAATAGAACTATTCATAAGCCATGAGCTGCATTGCCTGATTTATTTCCATTTTGATAAGATGTTCAGGAAATTGAGTCTAGCTTCAAGTTTCAGTAATTTAAATTAAACCAGGGAGTGCTGATATATCTTACCCATAAGTATAACATACATATATCAACTAGATGTCAATAACCTTGTCACCTAATAGCATGAAAGCTCCCTTACAAATCTTGCTTGCAGCCTCAAAATAGTGCCAATCATCTAAATAGATTATCTCACAAAATTTAATCAAAGTTACCACTAAAATAAATTTCAAACACAAAGCATTCCGTCTGAAGCGATCTCCTCGGATTTTGTTGTTTCCGTAGCTTTTCTGGCTGTCACAAACTGTTGTAACATTTCCTAAAACTTCTCTCTTTTGGCCAATCCTGAACCATACTAAATTAGCATGTTAAACCAAGCAATTTGTGCTATCAGCTTCTACAATGACAACGTAATATGTGGAGGAACTATCTCAAAAAAATCAAATCAGACGGAGCTAAACTGTAGAACATATTCATGTTTGTTCCCCAATGAATAGAACTAGATAGCAAACATCTCAAAGTTACAATTTTGGTCCCCAAGTGGAGACAAGCTTAACCTTTTACTATACTCTGTCCAACTCAGTAATGTGTTTGTCCAACTGATCTTTTAACTCGTTTCTCCACCCCTGAATTAAATTCTCTTGCTTTTTAATTAGCTCTGTTTTTCTTTTAAGTTCCTCTTCCATCACAGCGATCTCCTGCTTAGACAAAAGATATAACAAAACTTTCAAGTTTGGATGCCAAGGTATAAGGGTCTCAATAACTTGCTGTAGTGAGAACAATTTGCACAATGCCTATTTCTGTGTACTTAATTACTGTACCTTTCTAAGCATTTCAGCTTTTGCTGGTTGACTCTCGCGCAGCAGGCTGATAAAATAAAGTTGAAGCTTCTTCGCAGCCTCCATAAAATCTCTGGCATGCCTCTCTACGTCAACTGCAAATGTTGTCCGAAGGAATAAGAATCAATTAGGTTAGATGGTGAGTACGCTATGCTTAGGATGCATTACAAGATGAGAAAAGAAATTTGTTTTTTCTTATGGTCAGAGAGTAAACCACTGTCAAAAAAATATCAGCTTGTGCCAAAGAAACTACACTAGCTCAATGTCAACAGAGAAACTTTACGCTTACAAGTCAATCCAACTTGCAGTAAAAGAAAGTTCAACCAAACCAAGGCAGCCAAATGGCAGGTTAACAAATGGAACTTTCTTTTTGATGTGAATTAAAAAGGAAGTTTCAATGGCTGCTTTATAGGGTTTTGTCACAACGCTGCCTCTGCAGGATCATTGGGATAACCTCTCCCAATACCAGGCAAAGTCAAACGAAATTGAGCAAATCAGGGTCTTGAGTCATGTGAAGAGAGGTAGATAAATACCACAAAGAAGAATTAAAGAAGTTATCAATTGGGAGATTTTGATGAATGATATACCTAAATAGTTGTTTGCTGATAGACCTAGTGAAATAAGGTTGGTTGTTGTTGTTGTACAGGGCCCTACAGGATCACTGACAAAAGTAACAAGGACCTCAGTAAACCATTCAGTAAGAAATTGTATCTAGCCCATATGCAGCGTGTAGGCATTCACTGCACAGGCAACGTTTCACATGGTGGTTGCTTTTGAAACTCCCCTGATGCAGTATTTACAACAAAGCCACCATTTGTGGTTTCATTGCCTTTAGTAAATCTTAGAGTACAGACTCATAAACTCTCTCAGCCAAAACATATATAAGAAAGTATTTAAATCTAAACATGGCACGTTATCATTTCTCACAATATCTCAACTTAACTAGCATTAGCTTAACAACTTAGCCATCGCTAACCTGCTAGCAACTCAATTTATTATCGAAAAGGACATGAAAAAAGAATAACAAAAAAAATCCGATGAATTTGAATATCAAGGGACTTCAACTCATTGAAACATTAAAAGTCATTAAGCTAACTTCCTAATTCTTACTTGAGTTATCAGAATGAAGAATTTCACATAGTTGGGCTGTTAACGCCGAGTCAGGAAGTTACAATTATGATTACAAGCAGAAAATTACTCACTTTGATGTGAAGGGTGGGGAGAGCGGTCTATGGCTTGAAGTTCTCTAGCAGGCAAGCAAGGAAGCAAAGCAGCCTCCAAAGCCATCACACAAGCAACCATATCATCACTCGAAGGAGGCGAAGAGGGAAGTTGAGGATCAACTGGATCTTGTCGATCTCCCATATATCCCTGTCGACCTGAATTTTCAATAAGCAACAGAAGATAAAGGTTTTTTGTTACACACAAACTTTCTGGTAGAAAATCTTAAAATGCCAACAAAATGAATAAAGTGAGAGGAGAGATCTAACTACGTGTGAAATCGTCTTCTCCGTTCGTTCCCACTTTCTGGATCACGTGCTGCTTCGCTCTTTTCAAAAGCAAAGCGGTTTCTTCCCTGATCTTTCGCAGTCCACTCCTCTGGTTCCTATAATCGATCGATTGCTCATAGAAATTTGCTGATTCACTTGTATCGTCATTACTGCCGAATTTTTTCTGATTAAGGGTTTGGGACTTTGGGGCTTGTGCACGTAAAAGCACAACGCAGAAGATCTTGCGTTTCGACTACCCACTCATTTTTTTTTTTTTTTTGAATACAAACTGGAATACAATAACCAATGGGAGGTTACAATGCAAACCCCGTTCCCCTAAGAGAACGCAAAAGAGCTATTATCCATGATCAGCCGCCTCCCCCAAAGAAGGTGGTGGGTGATCAAGAATAACAAAGTTCTCATTCATACTATGGGCTAATCTCGCTAAATAATCAGCAAGAGTATTATTCTCCCTCGGAACATGACTCAGAAGAACTTGCCAATCCTTCGAGATCCAGCTTCTTGCATCCTCAATCACTTCCCCAAAAGGGTGGTCATTATGGTAACCTCTTGATATTAAGTTAATCGCCTCCAGACAATCCGTGAAGACAATGATATTCCTTAGATTCTTGCTCCAGCAGATCTGAAGACCTTGGATAATTGCGATGATCTCTGCCACCACAGGGGGCACTTGAACAAGCCGACTGATATATCCACAAATCCATCTTCCATTGTCATCCTTTATAGCTCCTGCGCATCCTGTCATACCTGAACCCAGGATCGAGCCATCTGTCTCCAAGGTAGCAAAACCCGGTCTACTCCCCATAACCACTGCATTCTGGACAAAATTTCCCTTGTAGAACCGACAATTTCGGGTTAGATCCTGATCCCAAGCAGCCCGGAATAAACTAGAGTGTCCATTGAGATTTCCCATCTCTTGATCATTCCCAAACAGCTTCGAGCAACGCGCTACCCAGATGTCCCAGCAAACATACCCGAACAAGATTGGCCAGCTTACATTATTAGTGAAATTTCTTCCTGCTTCATTCTTGAGATTCCAGCTGATCCATTCCAAGCCCTGTAGGTTAGAAAATTGCTCCCACAGAAGAGGATTAATTAAGGAAATCCACCTCTCTTTTGCATTGACACAATCCCTCAGTAAGTGCATCAGATCTTCCTCAGAATCGCATCCAAAACCACAATCTGCATGTTCCATCAAGCCTCTTTGCTCCCTCAGTTTCGCCGTATGGATCCTCCCATAAGCAGCAAGCCACATAAGAGCCTTTATCTTTTCTGGGACCGCCCATCTCCACAGCATCCTCCAAAAGGATTGATTATGACTCGGGGTACCTGTAAAACAAAAATAATATGCAGAGCTAACAGAAAAACAACCATCAGTAGCAGGATTCCAAAAATACTTATCCTCTCCTCTCTCCTCACAAGGCGGATGAGCGCTGGTAATTTTCTCGATAACTGGCCACTGGAACCACCGACTTAATTTCCTTATGTCCCAATCCCCCCACGGATTAGTGTAGTCTTGAACTTTCTTATTGATGTCCATAAATGGTTCCAAACCCGGGAATAGATCAATCAAAGGCCTATTTAACTCTGACCAGTTGTCAAACCAGAAAGAGGCCACCGTACCATTTCCAACTTTAACCCGAACCCCTTCCTTGAATTTCTCCCAAACAGAGCAAACTCCTCTCCAAGTATAAGAAGCAATTCGCCTTGGTCTTGGTCTATTCATCTGATCCCATTTATATTTGCTCCTTAACACCTTTACCCATAAGATCTCCTTGTTTGTGAGCAGATGCCAACAAATCTTCATCATAAAAGCTTCATTCTGCTTGCACATATCCCGAATGCCAAGACCACCTTGTTTCTTATCCTTCTTGATTTGATCCCATGATAACAGGTGCATCTTCCTCTGATCCTCCTTTTCATCCCATAGAAAGCTTCTGCTCTTCCTCTCAAGCTCCTTTAAAGTTCCTTTCGGGAGTAACATGGTTTGCATATGATAGGCCGGAATAGCAGATAGCACTGATTTAATAAGAGTTAACCTCCCCGCCATATTTAAACAGCCTCTTTTCCAGCCCGATAATCTCTTTTGGGTTTTTTTAAGAATTGGGTTAAAAATAACCTTAGAGACTCTCTTATGGATTAAGGGTATGCCCAAGTATTTGCCCAAGTCTCCAGTTAAGAGAACTCCCATAGCCCTGCTTAGCCCATAGGCCCTATTAAAATGGACATTTTTTGAGAAACACACTCTAGTCTTCCTTCTATTCACTTTCTGACCCGATACATCACAAAACTTTTGAAGACAGTACAACATCTGATCAATCTGGTCCTCCGATGCCTCCCCAAATAAAATTAGATCATCCGCAAAAAATAGGTGAGAAATGGGAGGCCCTCCTCTATTTAGACGAATGGGTTTCCATAGGCCAGCACTAATAGCATCCTGAATAATGTGACTTAAACGCTCCATGCATAAAGTAAAGATATAAGGCGAAAGGGGGTCACCCTGTCTAATTCCTCGAGATGAAATGAAAGTATCAGTTGATTCCCCATTCCACAATACCTGGAAAGAAGAGCTCGAGATACAAGCCATGATAAGGTCATATATTCTTTTTCCTACTCCGATAGCTTGAAGTGTATTCTGAATGAAAGACCATTCCAAACGGTCATAAGCCTTTTTCAGGTCCACCTTCACAGCCATCCAACTTTTCTTCCCAGTCTTTATCCTCATAGAATGAATAACTTCTTGCATGATAATTATATTGTCACTGCTCTGACGACCCGCAATGAAGCTGCACTGATGATGCCCCACAACTTTCCCCATAATCTCCCGGAGACGATTACTGAGAATCTTGGTGATAATCTTATAGCTTATATTACACAATGAAATGGGTCTGAAATCCGTAATAGTCTCTGGGTTCTCCACTTTCGGGATGAGCACAATGTTTGTATTATTTATATCTCTGATCCGCTCAGGCTCTTGGAAAATATCAGTCACCAACTTAATAACATGATCCCCAACTACAGGCCAGTATTCTTGATAAAAGATTGCCTGGATCCCATCTGGCCCCGGGGCCTTAAAAGCTCCAATATTAAAGGTAGCTCGTTTAATCTCTTCGCGGGATATCTCAGCATTTAACCTGGTCAACTCATTTTCACTCAAACTTGTAAAGGTGGTTTGGGTAACAATGCTATTAAAATTTTGCAGTCCACAATGAAATAGCTCTTTGTAGTAGTCAACCGCCATATTTTTAAGCTCTTCTTGGTTAAAAGTCCATTCATCGTTAGTCTTTTTCAAACCTTCAATCTTGTTACGTCGTCTCCTGATAATTGCCGTAGTATGAAAAAATTTACTGTTCTGATCCCCCTATTTCAACCATTTACATCTTGATTTCTAGTACCAAATTAATTCTTCCTGGGCCAGGAGTTTGTTATACTCTTTCCATAACTCATTTTCAGTCTGAATCAAGTATTGGCTGTCACGTCTAGCCCTGGCTCTCTCAACACCCTCAATTCTTTGAAAAGTCTTCCGTTTTCTTTCATTAAGATTCCCCACTCTTCTTTTGTTCCAATCTCCCGCTTTCTTAGTAAAGTTCATAATTTTCTCATTCCACTGCCCCCCAGTCCAAGAATCCTCAACCATGTCACGAAATCCATCTTCTAAAAACCAGGCCGCTTGGCAACGAAAATAGGATTTAGGCCGTTTGTAATTTGAGGGACAGGATTTAAGCAATATCGGCCTATGGTCAGAACCAAATTTAGACAAATGGTGAATCTTTGTGAGAGGATAAGCTTGATTCCACTCCGAATTCATAAAAGCCCAATCAATTTTCTCCTTAAGAAGACCTCGCTCCCAGGTGAATCTATCTCCAATAGTTTCAGTTTCAAGAAGACGGCAGTCAGAGATACACTCCTGGAACTGTCTCATAGATCTGACATTTAACTCAGAACCACCACATTTGTTGTCACTATATAAGTAAGCATTGAAATCCCCAATGACAATCCAAGGCATGTTAATCCGGTCACTCAAATCATTTAAATCATTCCAAAGAGTTTGACGAAGAATGCGATTAGGTTCAGCGTAAATACAAGAGAGCATAAATTCCTTAGAATTTTTATTTATTAAAAATTTTGCATGTATGGCCTGGGTAGAAGAGGAGATATACTGAATAGATACGTCTTCAATATTCCAAAGCAACCAAATACCCCCGGCATAACCAGTAGCTTCCAACCGGAGCCAAGTATTAAAACCCAGCCTTTTAATAATGTTATTAGCTTTCAGACCACTAACCCGAGTTTCCATCAGAATTAAAATATTAACATCATTATCCTTAAGCACATCTCTAATTCTATTCGGAAATGATTTAGAAGCTGCACCCCTGCAGTTCCAAGATAAAATATTTATAGAATCTATAAACAAAATTTATGAAAGAAAAACTTACCTGGAAAAACCAAGCTGCTACTGAAGCGGTTCTACTAGTTGCATTATCTCCACCTCTACCAGAGCGCTCTCTGCAACCTCAGTGGAAGCTTCAACTCCCCCTCCCCTAGCATCCTCTCCAGCGTTGATAACTCTGGGTGCTTCATTCGGCATCACTAGCTCAGCCCTCAATAATTCTTTGGTTGGGTGTGACATATCATTTGAGGTTGCATTCTGTTCATTGCCTCGGCTCAATTCTGGCCAAATAGGCTCCATGGGTGTGTGGTTATTTGAAATATTTGGTTTAGGAAAGCCCAACTCCATTGGCCCCTTGTTTGAAATAGACCCAAATACTAGATTGTGGTTTCTTCCAAGGTGTCTACGTTTGTGTTGGGTTGAAGCACTTTTTGGCCCATCTCTAACGTTTTTTGGCCCATCTCTCACATTTTTTTTCGGCATCTCAATTTCTCCCAAAAGGGCCCTTTCCTTTGTTTAATTTCCTGTCTAGATAACTCATGTGTTTGGGCTTGGTCCAGCCCATCTCCATTATGCCCCATGTCCATGCGCTGTTCATCCTCCCCCACGTCTTTAGTCCCCTTGTCGTTCTCACTTAACCCATCTGCTGCCCCCATTTTCTCTGTCTCGTCCGTCTCCATTACAGCTTCCTTGACACCGCTCCCCTGTCCTGCCTCGAATAGGGAGATAAGATTCTCCATTTTCTTCTTTTTTCTTCCCTCGCCGCCCGATGCTGACTGGTTCTGACATTCCTTCCTTCTCCATTGCACTTCAACGCCCTTACTCTTCTTATTTGCCTTCACCACATCCCTTGATGTGACAGTCATATCCAAATCCTGTAACGCCGAAAATCTCGAAACCACAACACGATCTGCCTCCTTCCCGTTTTTCCTCACAAAACTATCCGTTCTGCCCTGTTGACTCTTCTCAGCAGCGATTTTTTGGGGGCGCGATTTCACATGCATCCAACTCCCATACTCGTCATCGATTGATACGCCCGGCACCGAGACCAATGGGTGTTTGACGGTGAGTTTTCCACTTCCTTCCTCCGCCTGGTTTTTTTCCGGCACCGCCGATAAGGGAGTTGCTATCGTTTTGATTTGGCATGTTTCCGCTGTGTGACCATAAATTCCACATGTGAAGCATATTGCATTTAGACCTTCATATTCCATTGGGTACACATGGTTCCTGAGCATAAATTTTGACTGTAGCTTTTTGTTTAGATCCACCTCCACACTAACTCTGGCATATTTCCCCCTCTCCACAGCCTGCTTGTTGTTCTCTTGATTGGCTAGAGTATTCATATCAACTTTAAGTGTACGGCCTATTAAATTTCCTATTTCAAACATGCAGTCCTCTGTATACATATGCATCGGAAGGGTAGGCACCCTAACCCAAACAACAACTTTTTTCACTTTGTTACAATAGGGATTGAAGTTAGGACTCCAACGTTGGACTACTAGATAGTGACCCTGGATTAACCAAGGCCCGTCAAATAGGAGTTTAGAACACAAGCTTTGCTCCACTGTTCTGAATACAAAGTAGTTGTTTGGTAGGTCAATTAGCTCGAAATTTTCTGATCGAAGAAGCCTTCTGATTCTGTCCTTCATCATGTATAAGCTTGCTCTCCGTCCCAACACAGTGATGATGAGTGCATCCTTCCATGGCTTGCACAGCTCTTTCAACTTCTCATTGGGTATGTTCAGTGATGGTATAGAGCCTAATTTTGCCTTCTGTTCTTCTGTTAACTCTGGGGATGTTTCCTCCTCTTCTCTGAGCCATTCCCTCATTTGTTCATCAAAGTTCCTATCTAGACTCTCCTCCACCTCCCCTAAAAGTTTTGCTTTGTAGGAAATTTGTTTTCTGAAGGTTTGGTTCACACTCTGTTTTTGTTGCGTTCCTTGGCCAGAGACGTCCTCCATCAGCTCATCCAATGTTTGTTGTTCCTCCACCTCAGTGTTTGTTCTCTTAACAGAATCCGTTCCTGTATGCAATTTCTTTATGTTTCGCCTCAACAAATCTTCTTCTTCCTTTGAGCTTCCTTCTGTTCCGTCAGCTGTGTTTCCCACAACTCCGGTGGTGTTCGAACACATAGGTTGTGCACTCTGTCTCTCACTAACTTTCTCTCCCTTCGCCACTACCCACTCAATTTTCGGAGCTACGGGCACTTTAAATCTTTTTTTTTTTGTAAAAACACCTATTAATATTAAAAAGTAGTCTAAAAATGCTATTTCTATTAATTTGGAACAATATTCGTTGAGTTTGAATTTCGAAGCCTAGTCAGGCATGACGACGTGAAGGATGTAGGGAAAAAAATACCCATGTATTTCACTTGGGGTGTAAAAATGCCTCTAAATTTTTATAAATGGGCAAAAAAATGTTAATTCCGTAGGTAAATAGTGTTACTTTTTTGTTTGTGCGGATCCATCTATTATTTAAAATGATTATTTAAAAAAAAAATCACACTCGACCAAAATCAATTTTTTGAGGTTGGAATCCATGCAGAAGCCGCTAAGGTTGAGGATGTGGCGAAAGTTTGGGACTCCGGAGAGAATCTCGACCTCGTTCTCTGCAGGGTTGGTACACTTGGGATAAGGATTAATAGTGTATTTGGATTAACTTTTTAAAAATAGTTTTTATAATTTATAAGATAAGTATGTGATAAGAGTTTTGTCTCTCGATTTACGAAAAATAGCTTCTGAAACTATGATTTTAATGTCTCCCAAATAACTTTTCGAAGTTTGATGTTTTGACGACAATGAGGAGCTTGCTGTCGTCTTTACCAAAATCACTGCATAATTTTTTCTGATGTGGGTTTCGGACTCGTGCTCGTAAAAACGCGACCCAGAAGATCTTGTGCTTTGACTACATACGGTATTTTTTATTCAAATGGGTAAGTATCATTTTCTGTCCTGTTATCTTAATTTTAATTTTGATCCTTAAAGATTTAAAAAGTGAATTTTAATCTTTCAAGTTTTGTTCTTTTAAAATATTAATCCTTATAATTTGAAAATGACTTAAACTTAGACTTAACAGTGTTAAATATATGTAAGTAGTACTAACACCGTTAAATATGCTTATTTGGCATCCAAACATAGAAGATGACATGGCAAAATTGCTGAGTAAGCTTATAAGTTCACCTAGACATGTGATTAAAAGCCCCCACAACAAATAAACTTCTCTGGCCCCGTCAGTAATCCGTGATAGGGGACGTGTATCAGGTACTTCATTTAGTTTTAACTTTTAAGAACTCACCTCTTTTTTTGTAATATTCCTTTAATATAAGATATATTTATCCAATTTTATTAAATTAAGAAAATTAGTGAAGTTAATTTATATGATAAGTACTTCATTTGGTCCTTAATATAAAACAAACTTGTATTTACCTATTTTGATTATATTAAAGAAGTTAATTAGTTAAGTTAGTTAATATGACATGCATTTTTTAAAACATCCTTAATCATTTTGCGTAATTCTCTCATTCTCTCTCCTCCCTGATTATTGTTAAGTGAGCATCAACAGGGGTAAATTAGAAAAAGATTAATAAATATAAAAAATATGTTTTATATTTAGATAAAAAACAACTCCTCAAATATATTTTATATTAAGAACCAAAAGGAGTAATGTCTTAAAATTTGCCTGCCAAAGCCATATCCAAAAATTTAGGTAGCTTACTTTGAATAACAATGCTTACTTTAGGTAGCCGAAGCCATACCCAAGCTAGAGAAATACAGTATATTTTTATATTCATTCGGGCTTAGTTTGTATGATGAAAGTTTGTGAATTGCAACAAATTTCATTCAAATTATTTCATTTAAATTTTAATACCATATAAAATTACCTTATCCTATATCTTTTTGTCATATTATGAAACCAGTTAACTATTTAACATTTTTTATTTTATAATATAAAGTTTATTTAACATGTATGTGTGTATGAGAGAGGTTTTACTCTAACTTCGCTTTTGAAATATTTTATCCACAGTCTAAATGGTTTCAAAATTCTTGCTGAAGAAATGAGTCACTGCAAGGTAGAAATTCCAAGGGAAACACCAAAACCGTGGGCTCCCAAAAATTTACACGTTGATCCCAACAAAGAAAAAATACCAATGGGAAAAATAAAAAGATGTGTATGGATAAAGTCGACATCACTCAATTTTATCGTGGATTTAAAGATCAACTTCAAACCCCACATATTTCTGAACTTTTAGATATGGTTTTGCGGTTAGAGACGAAGATGAAAATGGTAATTTTTTGCATTGGTAAATTGGCATTACATGAGAATCCTAAGTTATAACTTGCCTTGCGGTTTAGAGATTCTAAATGGATCGGAGATATAAAAGCATTCGATCCAGTTCTTTTAATGACTGAATGTCAAATTTTAGAAACTCTTGGTTGTTCAGTTTTACAATATAATGAACGTACACTGTACCAGGGAGGCTTTGAAACTATGTTTTTCATGCCACATTGTGTCACACCCTTACCTTATTTTGACTTACAGTGGAATATTAACGCGTGGTTCGATGGACAACACAGAAATAACATAAATATATTGATAATATGTGTATAATTATAGAAATTTTTCATAAGGGTTCTTACATGATATTTACAAATAAGGTAGCTGCACAGGGTTACTAGGGTGTCTAAATCCATCCCAGTGAAACGGAGACTTCTTCCCGTTTTCGTTCCACCACTGCAACCGTCTCTCATGCAATTCTCTTCTCTAATTTCCGAATACCTTCTATATTTGCCTGTCTAAATTATTAGTAGGGGAGGGTGAGATTCGAGAGAATCTCAGTAGGAAAGCGATACCATAATGCATATATGATAGATGCTATTTATATAACATGTTAGCTTTAACTAGATTTATGTTCCATAATGACATTTCTGCATGCTTAATGTTTCATGTAACAAAACTATAGCCACAACAAAACAGAAACAGAGCTTCATTTATTCAAATATGCTATACACAATCAAGTAAAGCAATCACATACATCACTACACAGGCAAAGATATCAAATACATACAAGTAAGATAAGTCTCCTACCTTCAATCTTTTCTCATTGATTTGCGTGCCAGCAACTCGGGCTCTTAACTCGGTTCTATAATTCCAAATGTACTATTTAGACATTCCCATAGTGTTTCTAGTGATAATATGAGCCTATTATGAAAATTTACCAAAATACCCCTGGGCACCAAGCTCGCCCCCGCAGTACCCGGTTTGACTGTTCTTTTCTCAAAATTTTGGCATGGGCTATATCCTGACATATTTTTGCCCAAAGAATTCATTTCCGGATTCGGAATTACCAAATTCACTATCAAATTACAAAAATACTCTTGACAACCTCACTTTAAGGATTTTAGGGGTGTTTTCGTAATTATGCTTTTTCGGGCTTTTCTGAAAAAGTGACCAACTGTAATCCCATATAATTTTCCCTTCTGAACATAATAGAATCATCAGATTATTGAAAATCCAACTCTTGAGCCCCTAACTAGAGCTGGCAGAAACTTATAGGAACTTCTGGGAAAATTAGGGTTTTTGAATTTTGGCTCCGTAAACGTGTTCCTTTTTTCTCCTAACCATTTTATTAACTATTACATTAGGTTACAACTAGTATTTGGACCCAATTTCAATAGCATTACCCCTAGGCCAACCCATTTCCAAAAATTAAAACTAATAACAATCCAGCGAAATTTCATCAATTAAATTGTCCACAGTAGTCAAAATAGTCAATATACGAAGGTTTTAAAGTTACCTTTCACTTTCTCTGGCTCCATTTGAAGTGGCTGAAATCCTAGCCCTTTCCCAACAAGAAAATTGAGCTTCAATAGCCTTCAAATACATGAAAAAGTAGCTTAGGAGTAGAGTTATATTCGTTAGGTACGAATTCACTGAAGAAATCGACCTATCTTACGAGTTTTCTTCCTTTTCTCTCTCTAAAAGCTCTCAACTCTTTCTTTCTCTTTTGTTTAAAAAAAAACCATCGGGAATGGTACGAGGAAGATGAAGATTTGCTTTATAATATCATGATGATGTCATATTTATCCAATTTTCCCATTTTCAGATTTTAAGTAATTTCTAGAATATTTTTTTACCAATTTTAAAAAATCATAATTAATTTTAAAAAAATAGAATTGGAGTGATTCCAAAGGCTATGAAACTCTTATTGAATCTAGTTTCAAGAAAAAATGTGTTCTTTAGCCAATTGGAAGCACATCATTTCCAGAAATTCCATCTTTAGACGCTGCCATAGAAACTTTCTAGTTTCGCTGGGTAAACTTTAAAAATTCATATCTTTTTGCATGTAGTTTCAATGATTCATATAACCTATCAAATTAAAGCTCAAGATATCTACTTTCACTCTATGAAATTTCATAATTTTTTCTTATCATTTGGTCATACAAATTCACATGACAAGCTCACTGCCTTATAAGCAATTTCACAGAAAACATAATTATATTCTCCAAACTTCACATTTCATTTTATTGACTATTTCCAATAATTACAATATATTTGGTGAATCCATGGCAAAAAAAAAAATATTTAGTGAATAAAATTTGAGGTGTTACACATTATCTAGTATCTATATACAACAACATCTTACAAACAAATTGGAAATCTAATTTATTGAGTAATATTATCATACTTGGGAATAGTTTTAATAACTATACCTCATACAAGATATGTGATGCATACCTGATAACCCATATTATGCTAGCTGCAACATTCTCGGATGAATTATCAAGTCCCATATCGGTGGTTGTGTGTGTGTGTTGTGTGGTATATAAGTAAGTTTCCCGCCCTTCAGCTTGCCGACCACGTTAGTCGGTTTTGTTGTTGGGTATTAACAAAAAAAAAAAAAAAGACAAATATGGAGGACTATTAAAAAGATTCCAATGATAATAGAGCTACTTGTGGTCGTCATGGAGCTTTTAATAATACAAGTTGGCATTTTTTCCCCGGTGACATATGGAAAACTATATAAGATGTTTCATTTGAACATGTATTGTGATGAACATAATTACAATATATATGATGAGTTCAATTACAAATAAATTTTTACTTGAGAAATGCTTGCAGCAAATAATGATATATATAATTATATTTAGGGAGAATTACATTCAAGTTTCGAACGAAAGAAAAAAAAATAAAGAAATGATCCAATTGATAAGTCTAAATACATTATTGACAACTTTAAAGGATATTTTTTTCATTTTTTTTCTTTTATACAGAACCTGAATATAATTCTCCCTTACATTTATTCTATTAATGTTAATTATTTTCTTCTTATTTTGTTTTCAAGTTGAAAAATGTTGTTTATGTAGTCATAATAAAATTAAATTGGAACGAAAATTGTTCAGAATGAAATCAAATCTAAAATCTTAGTGTTGTAAAAATATACATAAACTTTTTAAAGTGATGTAAAAACCAATGATTTAAGATTTCAATAATCAAAATCAAAATTAACCCTTCATGCAAAAAAAAAAACAATGATATTATATTAACTCTAATTTATGAGATACTTCGTCTGGTTCTAAATATAAAACAAAATTAACTTTTTTTTTTAGAGATTAAGAAAGTTAAATAAGTTATTTAATTATATCATATATTATATATCATTACATATTTACCTAATTTTGGAGAAATTAAGAATAGTAGTTAAATTAATTAATTTTATTTATTTTCCTAAAATGCCCTTATTTAATACATACAATAAATCATGTTTTGTTCATGTTGATCACTTGCCTTGATGTAAAGCAAGTGATATTACCTGTCGTTAAAATGGATTTATGCTGGTTTGATTCAAGTGGAATTAAAAAAAAAGGAAAGTTACAATTTTTAAAAATAGAGATGATGATGTTGATAGTGTTAAATTGATTTTCTCACCCTTTATTCTTATAAAATAAAAGAAACAGTAGAATTGAGGTGTATGTGATATTAATGAATTATAAGTATTACTTACTTCATAGAATATATAGGTGTATTATAAAATTATTATTGTGTTTAATTATTATTGAGAAAGTATCAATGGGTTATTTTGAAAAAAAATTGACAAAAATTAAAAATTTGTCCTATAATTAAGACCCAGATCAATTTCCAAATGTTATTTATCCTATAATTAGGTTCGGAGGGAATATATGTTAGTTAAAATAGTTGTGAGAAAAAATTATAAATAATCACATACAGAACATGCTTCCCCTAGGTCACTCACATTTTCGCGGCCGATAGAGGGGTGCAGCTTCGTTCTCGCCGCCACACCCTCTATTCAGTCTCTTGTACGTTTTCCTGTTTGATTTCTGTTTTGTCTGTCTGATTTATGATTCTATTTTCGATCATTCCTATCTTTCTTTGCACTCACCCGGTAGATTTGTAGTGTTCTTCTTGTTAATTTAGCCGTAGATATGTGTCTTAGGAATCTAGTGTTGTGCCGGCAATATGAATTAGCTTTTTATGGTATTAGAGATTTAGAGATTCGAGTGCAGGTGGGTCTTTTCCTTTTTGATACTGACTTGATCAAATAATAGTGGTATGCTTGCTGATCATTAATTTATGGTGACATCTGAAGGAATTTGAATCTACCACATCTGTAGAAAACATTATTTTCTTTGCTCAAAGTTTGTATATCTGGAATCAAACTCGATTAACCCTTTTAGTTTTCTGTCTCTGCGCTATCCAGTTATTTGGCTAATTTCATTGTTTTTTGTCAGATTCATATTACTTCAACGTCAAAAGACTGATTTGTTTGTGCGGACAAATTAAGACCAGTCAAGATGGTAAGTTAGAGAACTATACTTATGGTAATTGAGTTGGAATTTTCATTGTTTGTGAATCATTGATATCGAAAATTGCGTCCTTATATTCAGGTGAAGTTTACAGCGGAAGAGCTTCGTCGTATTATGGACCACAAACACAATATCCGTAATATGTCTGTCATCGCACATGTTGATCACGGTATGGTCTGATTTGTACTACATTTATGTGTTATGGTTTTTACTTTCTCTGTATGCCTTCTGCCATTATGTTATTTTCTCTTCTTTTCTGTGAAGCGTATGATATAAATGCATTTTTCCTGCAAGTTGCATGCTATCATATTGGTATTATACCTTATGCATATCTTTAGAAAAAATCCTTTTATATTCACTGGGGAACATCCATTCAAAATGTCTTCAATTCTTTCGCACATAATAAAAACTACTTTGCATTGGTCATTCAAGATGATATTGTTAATTTATCATCTATATAATTACTTTAATATTTTCTAGTTATATTACTCATTATTCTCTGTCATTTTGGTTGCAGGAAAATCCACCCTCACAGATTCTCTTGTGGCTGCTGCTGGTATTATTGCCCAAGAAGTGGCCGGTGATGTCAGGATGACTGATACTCGTGCGGATGAAGCTGAGCGAGGCATCACCATTAAGTCTACTGGTATCTCCCTCTACTATGAGATGAGCGAGGAATCCCTTAAGGCCTACAAGGGAGAGAGGAATGGGAATGAATATCTAATAAATTTGATTGACTCTCCCGGACACGTGGACTTCTCATCTGAGGTTACTGCTGCTCTCCGTATAACTGATGGAGCGCTTGTGGTGGTGGATTGCATTGAGGGTGTATGTGTGCAGACTGAAACTGTGCTTCGACAGGCACTGGGAGAGAGAATTAGACCTGTTCTGACTGTCAATAAGATGGACAGGTGTTTCCTTGAGCTGCAGGTTGATGGAGAGGAGGCTTACCAGACTTTTCAGAGAGTTATTGAGAATGCAAATGTGATCATGGCCACATATGAAGATCCTCTCCTCGGTGACTGCCAGGTTTACCCAGAGAAAGGAACAGTTGCCTTTTCAGCTGGCTTGCATGGTTGGGCATTCACTCTAACCAACTTTGCTAAGATGTATGCTTCAAAATTCGGAGTTGACGAGGCAAAGATGATGGAAAGGCTCTGGGGTGAAAACTTTTTTGATCCTGCCACCAAGAAGTGGACTACCAAGAAAACTGGTTCTCCTACTTGCAAGCGTGGGTTTGTTCAGTTCTGTTACGAGCCCATCAAGCAGATAATCAACACCTGTATGAATGATCAGAAAGATAAGTTGTGGCCCATGTTGCAAAAACTCGGTGTGACCATGAAATCTGACGAGAAAGACCTAATGGGAAAACCTTTGATGAAACGTGTGATGCAAACCTGGCTGCCAGCAAGTAGTGCACTATTGGAAATGATGATATTCCATCTTCCCTCACCAGCAAAAGCTCAAAAGTATCGTGTTGAAAACTTGTATGAGGGTCCACTTGATGATCCTTATGCTTCTGCAATCAGGAGTTGTGATCCTGAAGGACCTCTCATGCTTTACGTCTCAAAGATGATTCCTGCATCTGACAAGGGAAGGTTTTATGCCTTTGGCCGTGTCTTCTCTGGCAGGGTCTCTACTGGTTTGAAGGTTAGAATTATGGGGCCCAATTATGTGCCCGGAGAGAAGAAAGATTTATATGTCAAGAGTGTGCAAAGAACTGTTATTTGGATGGGGAAGAAGCAGGAAACTGTTGAGGATGTGCCTTGTGGTAACACGGTAGCCTTGGTTGGTTTAGATCAATTTATTACCAAGAATGCCACTTTAACAAATGAGAAGGAAGTGGATGCTCACCCAATCAGAGCTATGAAGTTTTCTGTCTCCCCTGTGGTGCGCGTTGCTGTTCAGTGCAAGGTTGCGTCAGATCTTCCCAAGCTTGTTGAAGGTCTGAAGCGGCTGGCAAAGTCAGATCCTATGGTTGTTTGTACCATTGAGGAGTCAGGGGAGCACATTGTTGCTGGTGCGGGAGAACTTCACCTTGAGATCTGTTTGAAGGACTTGCAGGAAGATTTCATGGGTGGAGCTGAGATTATTAAATCTGACCCTGTTGTGTCCTTCCGTGAGACTGTGTTGGAAAGATCTTGCCGTACTGTGATGAGCAAGTCGCCCAACAAGCACAACCGTCTATATATGGAAGCAAGACCCATGGAGGAAGGACTTGCTGAGGCAATTGATGAAGGCAAGATTGGTCCAAGGGATGATCCCAAAGTTCGTTCTAAAATCTTAGCAGAAGAGTTTGGTTGGGACAAAGATCTTGCCAAGAAAATATGGTGCTTCGGGCCTGAGACACTTGGACCAAACATGGTGGTAGATATGTGCAAGGGAGTGCAGTATCTGAATGAAATCAAGGACTCAGTTGTTGCTGGTTTCCAGTGGGCATCGAAGGAAGGCGCATTGGCCGAAGAGAACATGAGGGGCATCTGCTTTGAAGTGTGTGATGTTGTTCTTCATGCCGACGCTATCCACAGAGGCGGTGGTCAGATTATTCCCACCGCAAGGAGAGTCTTCTATGCTTCCCAATTGACTGCAAAACCCAGACTTCAGGAACCAGTTTACCTTGTTGAAATCCAGGCTCCTGAGCAGGCTCTTGGTGGCATCTACAGTGTTCTGAATCAGAAGCGTGGACACGTGTTTGAGGAGATGCAGCGGCCAGGTACGCCCCTTTACAACATCAAGGCATACCTCCCAGTCATTGAGTCATTTGGGTTCTCAAGCACTTTGAGGGCAGCTACATCAGGTCAGGCTTTCCCTCAGTGTGTGTTTGATCACTGGGACATGATGGCATCTGATCCTTTGGAGGCTGGATCACAAGCTGGACAGCTAGTTGCCGACGTTCGCAAAAGGAAGGGCTTGAAGGAGCAGATGACTCCCCTCTCAGAATACGAGGACAAGCTTTAAATTTTCCTCAGTTCTCACTTTTTGTAATTAGTTCTTCATTTCTGGTTTCTTTTTATTTAAGCGGCTTAAGTTTTAATTCCCTCAGTCTAGCATGTATTTTTGATCTCCTAATTGTCAGGTTTCACATATAGATGTGTAAACTGGTATTCATTGATGATTTTTGGTGCTATGGCATTTTGATTGAGCTATATGGTGATTTCTGGTTCCTGTTTCTTTGTTTGCCCTCTTGATCTTGAAGGCGTATTTGTATTTTAGGCTAAGTTCTTTGCATGCTTGAACTTGAGATCACAGTTTCTACATTTTGAACATGTAAATGATCTACGGAGAGGCACATAGGCATAGCCTCTTCTGGAAGATGCCAATGAAGTTAGGCAGAGTTTAGGTATGTATTAATGCCAATGATAGTCTTTCTATCTCACACTAGTATATGGACATATTTAAATATATGAAGTGCCAAGATAGATAGATAGATTTTATATATATATATATATATATATATATATTCTTGATTATCGTTTCAAGCATGCCAATAAGGACTCATACTTTAGAGAAAAAGAAGGCACTATTGGCTTCGCTAGAGACTTGTATCATTTTTTGTTCATATATTTTTTTTTTTTGCCCGTCCAGTTCATTGGAGCTTTGCCTTAACTACATCTGGATCCGACCCGCATCGCGCACCTGGCTATGGTAGGAGAGTCTCCCAATGGGAATTTTCTGTGTACATAAGGCTTGAACCCGAGACCTTACTTAAGCGGAACCAAGTCGCTTATCACTTGGACCAACTTTCATTGTTCATATGATTATACTGAACATTGTTGAGTCCAATTGGAGTAGTTTTCGCATTCACCTTCCTTTTACTTGCTAAAAAGTAAATTATTACCCCCTCCGATTCTTAATATAAGATGTATTTACATAATTTAATTAGGTTAAGAAAATTAGTTAATGTGATATGTATTTTTTAAAACATTTTTGTCATATTGTTTAATTCCCTCTATTTTTTTATTATTGTTAATAAAGTATCAATAGAGGTAAATTAGGAAAAAATTGATAAATATAAAAAATATATTTTATATTTAAAACTAAAATTAACTCTGCTTATAACGAGTGAGTAGACGAGGAATAAAATACTTATAACGAGTGAGTAGACGAGGAATAAAATACTTATAACGAGTGAGTAGACGAGGAATAAAATATTGATAGGTATAGAGCACTTCAAGTCACCAAACACATTAATTTCACTTCATTTTAGAACATGCGTTTCGTACTTCATTCCATGACATGCAAATGATGCAATTAACGGTCTCCTTTAAAAAATTCGAGTGAAACAAGTAAATAATGGCAATTATTCTTTTAAGAAATTAATTGTATCTGAAAATTTCAGTCAAATATATTTGGATAAATAAATAATACAAATATTTTCATAAACACAAACGGGCTGAATTATAAACTTGTGTTTTTGAGTTGCCAATAATTCAATCCTTTATCTTTTAACTACAGCTCGCATTTTTCCAATATTTATGAAATTGCGTGTTTGTCTCCGCGATCGCACCTTTGCATCGCGAACGGCACAAACATCATGAATAGATTATTATTTTGAGAAAATTACGTTTAGGTTTCGAGCAAAAGAAAAAATAAAAAAAATAGTTTCTTAAGATCTCAAAATTATCAAAAGTTTCGTGTGATTTTTTTACAACAAATTTTAATTATGGACTTATCAATAGACACTCATAAATTTGTCAATTGACGCCCTTCAACTTGTTAATAACTCGCCCATATATTTGTCAGCAAACGTGCCCATGGACTTATAAGTAGAATTGGAATTCATTACAAAAAAGTTTTAGGGAATTTAAAAGTAATTTTGAGATTTTAAAGGACCAATATTAATATTTTTTCTTATTCAGGAGCCAGATGCAATTTTCCCTATTATTTTTACAACGTTGGCCTCGGTGAACAATACAAAGAACAAGAGTCTTGTTGCTGTGACGTTCACCTCAACAAACCCTTCATCTTTGCGAACGACGTAGTGATAGGATGTCTGGCTTAAAAAATTTATAACTAATTTCGTATATCAACAAAAATTATAAGTTACGACTCTTTAAAAAATTTGACTCAAAAGTATAAAGATACGGCTTCCGATCATTATTTTTAGTGCATCTAATCCTTAATTAACCACGATCAACAATATAAACATATTCCCACACAAATTTAAAGTTTAATCAACTCTAAATCTTAGTGTTAAAAACCATCATGTTACACTTATAACTTGGCAACTAAAGAGTAGTATCAAATGGAGTAAAATGAAGAGTAGGGTTATTCATCAATTTCCCGTCCCGATCCCAATCAAATCAGGACGGGAAGATCCCGTCCCGAAAATTTTGGGAGCAGGAATGGGATCGTGAATGGGACTTCCCGATCCCGAATATATATATACATATATATTTTTTTTAAAATATTTAAGAAAATAAGACTAAATATAAAATAAAATCTGAAAATCCCTGGCATCCTTAAGGGCCTGTTTGGTTTAAAGGGAGGGGATGGGATGGGAGGGGATGGGATGGGAGGGGATGGAATGGAAGGAGGGAGAATTACTTTGTTTGGTTTGGTTGGAGGGGGAGGAAGGGAAAGGTTTTTTAATGATCCTTTGTTTGGTTTAAGAGGGGAGGGGAGGGAAGATAATATTTAATTTACCATTTTATCCTTAAACATTAGTTTATATGTTTTTCCTTATATAAATTATTTTACACCTCAATATGAATTATATAATTTATAAAAAAAAGATGAAGATATAAAATAGAAATATTTTTCAATTTCCCTCAACTTAATTTCTTATTATATGAATATTCCAGTAATTATCATATTAAATTAAATGAAAAATTCCTTCTATTGAAAAACAATGCAGAGGAGTTGCAAAAAAAAAAAAAAGATGTCATGCGCTCACACTTGTATTATGGATTTATGGATAACTCTGGTAAAAAAAAACAAAGATTTATGGATAACATTTTACAGTCGAATTCACCTGCGAAAATATCATCACCAAAATTATATTTTAATCGCCATTCATCCCGCTGGAGATATTCATACTCATGATTTGGTTGAACTACAAAGTTGGAAAAAAACACACACAAGCGTGAAACACTGGAGATGATAAAAGAAGTTATATTTTTATTGAAGACTCATATGATATAATTAGAAATATGAAAAGATTATGGGAGTAAAATAGTCTCAAATTTTTGGCTCCCTCCAAAACCCCCCAATTTGGAGGGAGCCAATTTGAGGGAGTGGGAGGGATTTGGAGCCCCTTTTTTAGGGCCCCTCCCCTCTTACTTTTCATACCAAACAAGGGGAGGGGCTCATTTTTCATCCCCTCCCCTTCCCTCCCCTCCAACCAAACAAACCCTAAGGTAATATCTATTCTTTTAGTTTATTTAGTTAATTTTATTTATTATTTATTAAATAATTCTAATTTTTTGTTCTTGTCTTTGTTCTTTTTGCAGCTAAATCGACAACTTTAAGCATGTATTGGACTAATTATATATTTGTATTAGACTTATTTGGTACAATATAATATTAGAAAAATTATATATTTATACTAGAATAAAGGAAACACAACAAAAAATTCAATATAGAGTTTTTTTTTTTGAAAAAAAGGAAATTCGGGATTGGGAAATTCCCAAAAATTTCTTGACCTCAAAAATCGGGAAATTTTCGAGATTGGGATCGGGAATGAAAATCATTCCTGAACCCTTCTTGGGATCGGGATCGGGAATGGCATTTCCCGATCCCGTCCTGATCCGAACACCCCTAATGAAGAGATTGAGCTTGGTTTTAAGTATTGTAGAAACGCAAGTTTGCAACATTAAGAGAAGAAAATGCAATTAAATCTATTTTGAGAAATTAAATAGACTTAAAGTATAAAATACACATAAACTTTTCTCAAAAGTGTCCCCAACATCAAATGCTTTTTTTAGGAAAAGTAACTATGAGCTTTCAAAATGGGTGCAAAAGTCACATATTCCGTTATCTTGAAGACGTTGACCGTGAGTTTTAACTTTGTTGACTAAAAATGATGACCAAGAGCATAATGTGGAGGAATAATAAACAACTTAGAAAGATGAGATGCTGACATGACAAGGCAAATAAGATATGAATATGAAATAAATATAAATGACAAAAATGAAAAAGACTCTTGTCCCTTTGATCCATCGACTCTCTCCTCCCTCCCTTTAGACATAGGGTGTCAACTGACCAACCTTAGCTGCGTCCTTTGCTACCCCCTTATTTTGAGGGGCCTTTTTAAATGTATTTTTTATGGTTCTTTGGATTAATAGATTCTAAACAAAATGAGTGAAATTTTGACATATTATAGGTAAAAAATGAATCTATTTTCAATTTTTTATGATTTTTCAAAAATATTTCAGAAAAAAGTGCTTAAAGTGAAAAAAACACATTTTTTCTAAAATATCTTTAAAAAATCATAAAAAATTGAAAATAGAACCATTTTTGCCTATAATATATCAAAATTTCACTCATTTTATATATAAGTTAATGATATAAAGAGCCATAAAAATATATTTAGAAAAACCCCTAAAATAAGGGGACAACAGAGAACACAGCTGAGATTGGGCAGCTGACACCCTCCACCCCCCATCCTCCATCATGTTACCGTCTTACACAAAGATTGAAGCATAGTTGACCAAGACAATGTCCTTTAATTGCTGGAAATTCAGTCCTGGCAAAAATAAATGTTGTGGTCAAGGCTAATTAAGAGATCCCATTTCTGGTCTGGTCGAGATTGTATTTGGTAGTAATATGAATTCTTTTTACACAGCCACAATACCCTTTTCCAATTTCCGAAGTTCCGCTTTCACCACTTTGGGCCATCCAATTTAAGGTGCGTTTAGGTAAAGCATTTTCCGAGAAATCTCTCCGACATCATCTCTATCTCATATCTGAAATCTATTTGTTGAGAAGAATAAACACACCACTCGAGGAGATTCAGAAGATACAGATTGGTCTAAGTCCCCAAGCTTGACATCCGTACTATTATCGCATGAGCCTCACGCATCACTGCAATCTCAACGAACCTTCACTCTCAGAACATATGACTGCAGCCTGGATTTCCATCTCCAAGAAGTTTTCAGTGTTTTGATAATACTAGTCAAACATGTAGAGATTTGAATAGATCAAAGATTAATTGTTTTTCTATACTAGTTTAATTTTTAGTTGATGAATTTCTGGAAGTGAATGAGAGGTTGGGAGAGATGTGGGAAGGAAGACAGTGGTTTTTTTGCCTTCGAGAACTCCGATTCTTGCTCATCCTTGCTTATACCAGATCGTCCGACCTTGTCCGTGCTCGTCCAAGCTTTTTTCCCGATTCTCGCTTAACCTTCTGCTCGATTTGTTTCTTTGTCTTGGAGTTGGTGTGTTTAATGGACAAATGAAACCCCCTGACACATTTGCCCAGTCAAATGAGTTAAATTACGGTTGGAATTCATCTGGCACCAAAATATTTAAACTGACGGATGCCAGCTTAATATAATACTGTAGAATATGTGATTTTTGTAAGGTATTAAAATTCGGATTGAATATTAAACCGGTCGGGGTACTGGGTTAAGGGTCAGTAGATCAGATTGGGACCAAACCGGTGAAAAATTAAAGATTTTAGGCTTATAGTATGAAATTCTAAAGGAAAAATAAAAAACAAATTTTCTTTTTTTAAAAAAAAAAATTGTAACCGGGCCGGACCGGCCTACCGGCCGGTTCTCCGGTTTCCTGGCCGGACCAGCTGGTCCGGTCCGGGTTACACAACCCTAGATTTTTGCATCCATTTTGAAAAGTTTATAGTCACTTTTGCCTCTAAAAAAAATATTTGGTGTTAGATACATTTTTTAGAAAAGTTTATGTGTATTTTTGCACCTTATCCTTATTAAATATTAAAGAACTTAATGGCACATAAGATGAGTTATAGATGAGAAGGTTAATAATATAAAAAGTGTAAAGTCAAGGCATTGAGTCATAGGCGAGTCTAAATTTTAGGAATTAAGGGCCCGTTTGGTTCAATTGCAGACCCCTCTGGTAATGCAATGGACTGCAATGCAATGGGGTGCAATGTAATAATGATTACTATCATCATGTTTGGTTGCTTAATAATAAGATGTTGAGAATTTTTTTTATATTTAAATTGAATTATAAAAGGTCCAAAATACCCCTTAAACATAAAAAAAACCTCTATCACCGATCATCTCCTTCCTCACCCCAATAATTTGTCTCCCCCGAATACCTATGATGCCATGGTTATTGGTGGTACCTATGATCTTTGGTCTATTCCCTCTCCTTGTTTCTTACTCCTCATCAAATTCCATCCTTTACTCCTATATAAATGGTATTTAAACTTGTTTGGAATATTAAATCAATTGCTTTTTGCGTACAAAAGAAAAGAGAAAATGAAATGACACATTGACACCTCTGGTCTTGAGGCATTGGATGCCTATTGTTTCCGCGCTCACTGTGTCTCCTTCGCATTGATGGTCGTCTTCGTCCGCTTGTCTTAGTAGCAGCAATAAACCACTTCCCTGTAATTTCCAACATCTCGTTTTCGTTTCATCGCTTTCGGAAAATAACAGAATTGAAGAATTAGGATTTAGGAGCAAGTTGTTACTTGTAGCGATCAAAGTTGTGTTCTTTGATTTAGTTCGTTAGGGTTTTTGCTTTTGAAAAGCAAATAAATTGAATACAAATTTTGATGTTTTGTCTATTGAGGGTATATATTGTCTTTTTATTATATTAGTAGGGTCAAAATTGAGATTTCATCAATGATTACAAGCTTGCAATGAGTTTTCATAGGGGTCCTCCTATGAATGGAGATTACCATAAAATATGCAATCTATTTTACAATTGTAATCTACATTACCATTAATAAGCCCAACCAAACAGGCCACCAATGGTAATGCAATCAAGATTACCATCGCATGTGTGCAATGCAATCTAACCAAACGGGCCCTAAATCATATTAAGTCATAGTTAAATAATGGGAGAATTACACTAAGGTCCCATGGAAGAAGAGAAATGAAAAAATGGTCCCAAAGAGTTGTTAATAGAGGCTCATGGAATTGTTAACGAGTTGTCAATATAAGCTCCTGGAGTTGTTAATGGGACCATTTTTTCATTTTGCAATCTACATGGACCATTTTTTCATTTTTTTCCTTTCTTGGGACTCATTGTAATTCTCCCTTAAATAATTGAGTTATAAATGAGCAAAAAAATTTAAAAACTAACAGATTAATTTTTCCAATATGCTTTTGTTGTTGGCTTTTGACAACTGTTTTTTCCTTAATCAACATGGCTTCATAATTGCTTACCATGTTAGCTATTGAAACTTTCTTATATGTATGGTTTTATATAGTTATTATTAAAATTGTTACTTATAAGAAAAAATAACACTAAGAAGCTCTTTAATTCTTGGCTTATGTAAGAAGGTAAGAAGCTACAAAGATTAAAAAAAAAAAAAAACAAAGTATTTATTTAAATTTCTGGGGAAAATTAGAATAAAGAACCTAGGAAAATAATATTTATTGATGAAGACCATAAAAATTATAACATTTAAAAGACCAAATACTAAAATATAAATTTAAAAACACTAAATTGCCCCTAATTAAATCTCCAACATTTTGTTATTATGTTAGATGTTTTAATTTTGAAACTATTTACATGATATTTTATTTTTATCTCTTGATCTTACTGAAAAATTTTGATAAGATATAAAATGATTTTACATTTTTGTTTTGCTGAAGAGAGTTTAATTGATATCATGTTAATAATATTTTTTAATCAAACGATATCATACTAATAATATGGAGCACATAAATAACTTGATGATATAAATAGATAAATGCTGATATTAATATAAGTACATTATGGATAAATAACTTGATAATAAATGCTGATGTTAATATAACTAAATGATATATTAATATTATGGATATGGAACTTGGTGAAAAAGAGTTTGAAAAGTAGAAGTACAAGATATGGTTACGTGGATTATGAGCAGTTTTAATTTTTTTGCCTTTAAATTCTTCCAAAAAAAATTTTTATAAAGAATTTTAAAAATATTAAAAAAAAATACCCATAATATTCATAATATTAGAAAAGTGTGCTGGATTGATTTGTTCTTTTAGAATTAAAAGGAAATTACATAAATACCCACAAACAAGATCTTTGTTTCCATCCTTCCCCAACATCTTCTTCTCCTCCAACAATGCAAAGGCAGCCTTCAGATCTTCAATCTCTCTTAGATTTAGTGTGTGTTTGGATTAACTTTTGAGAATAGTTTTTATGATTTATGAGGTAAGTGTTCGTTTGGAATAGCCTATTTTTGGACAATAAATACTTATAAATCGTGATTTACGATATACGAGGTAAGTATGTGAGAGGAGTTTTATTTCGATTTACGTAATAAGTATTTATTTGGACAAAATAAGCCCAACCAAACACTCACTAATTATATGAGAAAAATTTTATCTGCAAACCTAAATTTGACAAATTACCAAACACTCACTTAATCCTAACCTAGGTAGCCCCTCCTTCATTGTTCTCTTTATTTTGTGAATATTCGCTGTGTTTTAAAAGATCTTTGGTTGACTTTTTTATGGGGTGATGTTTGTGGCTGCGGGGTGATTATGGGATGGAACAATGATGCCCACAGATGGCCTCGTCGCCCCCCTTTTTCTGCAGGTCACCGCCAAGTAGACTAGAGAACCCATTGATTCAGGGAGCTCGGTTACAGGATGAAAATTTCTCCCCGCAGCCGCGGCAGCCGGTTCCGGTATCTTCTCCGGTGTCTTCAACAAGGAAGGCAGACTGTGTTCGAGCACAATTTTGCAAACAATCCGGCCGTGAGGACTGAGAGGTCGATTGCCTTGACAGGGACAGTTGAGATTGTAGCATCCCTGCTCTGGCCTAGTATCAAAAACACATCCATCTTTTTCAGAATTAGATCAACTTAGGGGAAAAGAAGCTTTTAGAATTCATTGTTGCGGAATAGAAAATCAGAAAACTACGAAATCAGAAGAGGAGGAGGAAGAAGAGAGGAGTATCTTTTTTGCCTATATCTTCCATCTCTCTCTCTGTTTTTTTTTTTATAGTAAAAGGTTTAGGTAGGTTCGGCACCAGTCCCCTACCAAGGTCAGGGCACGGCCTCAGGGCTCTTCGAACCCTTACAAGGGACTTACGAGATCTCCTATCAATGAGATCTCCCCATCCATCTCTACCGCCGTGTCTACGACACCAAAAGAGAAAGACCCGATATTGTAGATTTATTATTTGGTAATCGAATTGTTGATATTGGTTGACCAAAACTATTAAAATATAATGAAATGTTGTGAATTTTTTAATAAAATTTATAAATGATATGATAGTGTAAATTTTTTAGTTATTAAATAAAAATTGATAAAATCTAATGAAATGTCATAAATTCTTTATAAAATTTGTGAATGATCTGATAGTGTGAATTTTATACTGAGTTAATAAAAGTTGTTAAAACTTAATAGTATTATGAATTCCTTAATAAATCTTGTGAATGGCATGATAATATAAATTTTTTACTTGATAAACGAAAGTTGAAAAAATCTAACAAAATGTTATAAATTCTTTAACAAAAATAACCTGGCAATGTAAATTTTTTATCTGATAAATGAAAGTTGATAAAATCTAAAGAAATACCATGAATTTCTTAATAAAACTTGTAAATAACTTGACAATGTGTATTTTTTATTTAGTAAACGAAAATTGTTAAAACCTAATGAAATGTTGTGAATTCTTTAACAAAACTTGTGAATGAGTTGATAGTGTGAACTTTTTTTACTAGGTAAACAAAAATTGTTGAAATCTAATAAAATGTTGTGAATTCTTTAGCAAAATTTGTGAATGAGTTGGATAGAGAGTTGATAGTGTAAAGTCTTTTATTGGGTAAATACAAATTGGTAAAATCTGATGAAATGTTATGAATTTCTTAACAAATTTTGTGAACGAAATGATAGTATAAACTTTTTTATTAGGTAAACGCAAATTGGTAAAACCTAATGAAATATTGTAAATTTCCTAATAAAACTTATAAATGAGTTAAAGTCACAGTTAAAGGGCTAGCTTATATATATTTGCTTGCACAATATATATTGAAAAGCATTTGTGACCTTTGCAAACTAAGTGGTGGGGATTTAAATCCTACCCTTGGCACTCTGGGAATATTGATTCTTACTGGAATATTCCTGTCGAAGTTCCGGTGGCCAATCTGTGGGGGTAATTTTATTTTTTTAAAAAATATATTTAAGGGCAATTTGATCATTTTCTTATAATTTCAAAAGAGACAATTTAAAGCCAACATATTATGAATAAAACACCTTTTTGTTTTTTAGGATTTTCGAAATTCTTTACCAGAGATTTTCCCAATTCTTAATGTTAGAAAAAATGTTGGAAATTTAGTTAGTGACAATTTAGTATTTTTAAATTTATATTTTAATATTTGGTCTTTTAGATAATTATAGTTTTAATGGATCTCTCTAATAAATACTTCCTTTGATCCTAAATATAAGATTGGATTAATTTTTTTTGGAGAGATTAAATAAACTAAATAGGTTAATTAATCATATCATCTGGTATACATTATTAGATTATATATCAGTTTATAAGTTAGGCAAAATAGTTTGGAGAAAAAATGATAAATATAAATATTTTAAAGTAATTTAATTAGCCCTTTTAATATCTCAAAAAAAAAAAAAAAATCAACTCTGTTTTATATTTAAAGCCAGATGGAGTATTTTTTAGTCCTAAATATATGACTCAGTTGATTTTTTTTAGAAGATTAAGGAAACTAATTATATTATTTTAAAGTATTTTTACTTATATATATATTTTTCAAACTAATTTATCTAACTGATATATAATTTAATCATATACAATATATGATATAATTAAGTAACTTATTTAATTTTCTTAATTTTTTAAAAAAATCAAGTATCCCCTCTGGTCCTTATTATAAGACACCAACTATCAATCTTACAAACCAATAAAGGTAGTTAAAAGTATTAAAGTTGTCCTAAAATTTAAATAGTTTCCAATATTACCCTTACTAACTACACTAAACTCAAATATCCACTAATTATTACTCTCTCACGCTACATTTATTAAATATGGGCATACATGAAAAAATAAATTAAATGCTTATTGGAAACTTGTAAGTGCCTTATAAAAAGGATCAAAGATACTTATTAGTTGGTGCCTTATAATAAAAACCAGAGGAAGTATATTTTACATTTAGGATAAGAGCGAAGAAGTACCATTTTCTTTTTTAGTTTTTTATTATAATTTTCCCAATTTACCAGGCACTGACGTCGTCCATCCTAATCAAGGTTAAATTGGTCTTTTCAACGATTCAAGCCCCCAACTTACGTGCCCTAAAATATCAGTGTCGTCTCTCCATATCTCTGCTGCTTTTATTCGACAATCGACCTGAAGCCCGAAACGCTTTTCGTATCGCATCGACCTGTTTGGGAGTTTAGTAAATCTTGTCCGTTCATCAATTTATCCAACGGATCTTATTAGTCGGTGAGTAGTTACCCCCATCTTCCCCAGTGGTTTTAATCATAAACCCTAGCCGATGCTCTTCCACTCCTCTTTCTCGTTGTGGCCACAACTCCTTCGATCTTGTATTCTCTCTCCTCATACGAAGCAGATCTCCCTATGCGATTCACGTCTTCTTTCGATTCCGAAGCTACCTTATTGATTTTCGTCTATTTTATTGGAAGTCTTTAATTTATAACAGACTCGATCCAGTTGTACCTTTTTCGGGGAAGATGCTAATTTTCGCTGCCATGGTGTCTCTTCCCTGTCACTATATTGTAACTCTCTGCGCTTAGCCTATGCGGTTCATGTGTTCGGGTCCAGGTTCGGGTCCGATTTATTTTGGAATAATTGGGCCGTGGGTTGATTTTCCGTTGTTTTCAGCAGCGTGTATGAGACAATTAGGTGCTGGGGAATCCTCTGGGTTCGGTTTTATCCTGTGTTCTTTAGTGTGAGTCAACTCAGCTTGGTCTCGGTGACCCAGTGGTCTAGCTAAGATCGAGTCTGGGGTTGTGTCTTTTAAATACCGTACGCCAATGCCGGCGGTTGGCATGAGACGAACTACGAGGGTGTTTGGAGTCGTGAAGGGAGCTGACTCTGCCAGAGTTTTGAGGTCGGGTAGGTGTCTTTGGCCGGAATCCGATGAGGGGAAGATCAGGAGGAGTAACGATGCGGATGAGTGGTTGAAGCCGGTCAAGGCTCATGGGAAAGGCTACGCTTGGCCTCGTGGAGTTATCAAAACAAAGCAAGAAGTCTCAGTTATAGGAAAGCATGCAGACTCTGGTACAAAGAAGATGAGGCCGGTGAAAGAAAGGAGATCTTTACGGGACGGAAATGGCCGCAATAAAATGTGTCGTCTTGTATATAGTAGAAAAAGGAAGACTTCTGTCGCTGAAAGTTCACACATTTCAGTTGATGCTGGGGCCAAGCGAAGTCTGAATGATAATAAGAGGTGGGGCTTGTGTTTTACTCGTCGGCAACGAAGGAAGCTGAGTGAAGATAATCGGAGTGTTCTTTCTGTTGTTGTGAGGCCCTCTTGTGGCAACAGTTATTGGCTTTCGTCTTTCTTGGCTTTGGTGTTAAGGTACATTCGGCGGGTTGGGTTGACATTTAAGGATCTCTCGGCTTTTATTCTAGTTGAGCCCTTATGTGGTGCCTATGCATCCCAGGGCATACAGTTCCTACAGGTAATTGTCCCCGAGCTTTTTCTTGGTGATCTGCTTGATGTTACATCTTTACTAATGCAATTTCATGGGCCAAACAAAATTCTTGCCGCTTTGCAAATGTGGTGTTTTGGATAAGCCAAATTCTTGTGTTTTTACTTGAATGAATGGATCGAACACATAATAAAAATATATTGTCGGATTGACATTTTGCCTTGTTATTTATTGTAAGGCGGGTGGTTCTTTATCTTTTCTTTTTTTTCCCCTCTCGATTAATATTCCTCCTATTCTTTATTGAACTCTTGTTTTTCTCTGCTCCAGGGACCGCCTACTACGAACGTTGGAATTTGCGAATTTTTTGGGATCACAGGATTCGACCCATTGTTCAGTCTGGATTTCTCTGCCGTCCCCCTTTCTTTCATGCATTTGCATTCTGCAATGCTTTTGAGATCCTTTTTTAGGTCATTTTTAGTTGTAAATAATTTAATTAGTGTGCATAGTGATGATGAGATGGATAGCGACTACCTAGAATTTGAGAGTGAACAGAAGAGTTCATGCCATTCTGACAAGAGAGAACCTTCTGGGAGTGTAGTCAACACTTCTGATTACATTGAAATCAAGGGCAATTTATTGTTACCTGCACCTATTAGGAGTTCCAGGACAGCTGGCCGAAACGGGCAATACAGAAATATTTTAAATTCTAGAGGAATTCAGAGGAGGAGAAGTTCACTTAGGAAAAGGAAAGCCCGAAATCCGTCACTTTTGGGTGTACACAAAACCCATGCAGCATTGGCTTCTGATTTTGGGGATGTTAGGAAAAACAGCTCTCCTTTGACTGGTGTTGCTTCAAGGAAGAAGCTGAGAAGTTTGGTTCATAGTTCTTCCCCTGGAAGCTTTAAAGAAACGAGTTCTTCCATGGTTGATTCAATTGAAGACCTGGATTCATCCCTATGTTCTGCAAATCTATTAATCACGGAATCAGACAAATGTTCTAGGGTAGAGGGAGTAGTAGTTAGTCTTGAAATGTCAGCTTCAAAAGACTGGCTTCTCACTGTAAAGGAAGATGGTTTGATAAGATGCACTTTCAGGGCAGAAAAAGTTATGAGACCCAGCACTTCAAATCGTTTCACCCATATGACAATGTTTCCGTTGGACAATGGGTTGAAGCTAGAGTTTGATAGGCGGCAGGACTGGAGTCTTTTTAAAAATCTTTATAAAGAGTGTTCTAATCGCAATATTTTAGCTCCTGTCACCAAATTCATTCCAGTACCAGGTGTGCGTGAAGTCCCTGGCTATGCGGACAGTAATAGTGCTACCTTTCACAGACCAGATATCTATATTTCAATGAATGGCGATGAGCTATCTAGAGCTTTGGCCAGGAGGATTGCAATATATGACATGGACTCTGATGACGAGGAATGGCTAAAAAAGCTCAATCATGAGTCTCAAGAGCATGTTTCAGAGGATAATTTTGAGTTGATGATTGATGCTTTAGAGAAGGCTTATTATTGTAATCCTGATGATTTTTCTAATGAGAAATTGCCTGCCAATCTTTGTCTGGATCTGGGTAGCAATGGAATCATGGAAGCTGTATATAGCTATTGGATGAAAAAACGGAAGCAAAAACGTTCATTGCTGCTTAGGGTTTTCCAGGTAAATTTGCCTCGTGTTTCAGATAATCTAATCCTTGTGTAGAGTCTATATGTGGTAGGTTTATGTTATCCATTACTTCGTAGATGTTATTTTTACCATCTCATTTGGTCGACAATGGTGGGAAAAATTCTGGGCCTGTGCAAAGTAAGGTTTACCATTTGTATTTTCACATCAGCACAAAAAATTTCCGTACATGTACAAGTATTATTGTACATGTAATGTACATCTTAGAGCCTGTGTATCTAAACTGTGATTTGAGGTTGTGGGTTTTTTTGGTCTGTTTCAACAATTGAAGGCCGCAGTTCATACTTTGTTTTTTTACCCTTTCTGGGATAATATTACTTTAGCCAATGCCAACCGTTTTATGTAAATTTGTGTGATACAAGAATGCATTTTGTACGGTGTTCTTGAAGCCTGTTCTGCCAGGGAGGAGAAACTCAAGCCAGTGATTTGTTTATGCCTCAATAGTTCACTTTCATACAACTGAGGATCATAGCCTGAAGATTTGACGGGGTAGAGTAGAGGAAAATATTGTGAGAATTACAACTTAGGAAAGTATGACAATGGGAAGGACAACTTCCTTTGTGGTAAAATACAACTTATGTGCAGTTTGATCCTTGATCAATTTGTTCTCCTGTAGCGTGTTTGGCTATGAAGTTGGTATCTTGTATCCAGACACTGTTCAATTAGCTCTTGCTAAGTGAAACTTAATTTCATTAATGAAACCGTTAACTGATTTACAATTCATTCATTTTACCGCAGCTGGTTTAATGCTGATGTTATGAGAGGGTTGAACAGCAGTTAAAACCATACGAGTGGAAACTAGTGCCAGGCTAAAGAATGATGTAGTATGATGTACATTTTAGTTTACTGGGCCTTTGCTAGAGTATTGTTATTTATTGATAGGTTTCCAATAAATCAATACCTATGCTATCTGTGTTGCATAATCATTGAAAACGGGTCCTACAGAAGTAGCTTTTCACTTTACTTCCTCTTTCATCTCTTATTGTCTTTTAATTTTGGAACCCTGATTGTTAAATGGTGTTTTAAGCTCTAGTACTATACATTATCTGATTTGCTTGGATAATGTCTTATGGACAGGGTCATCAAACAAAGAAAGCTCCACTTATACCAAAGCCTTTGCTGAGGAAGAGGAGGTCATTCAAGAGACAACCAAATCAATTTGGTAGAGGCAAACAACCAAGTGTGCTGCAAGGTATTTAATGTTTCTAGCTATAAGATTAACTGCGGGTTTTTTCTATCACACTAGTTGAATAATGTTGAATTATAGGCAATTCGTTAGATGTGCTGTTGTCAGACTACTCTGATCTAGAAATTGTCTGTGTTAATGGCTGTTTGATCGCATATCTTGTTTGGTTTGCTTTTTGAACGTTTTATTTTTGTACATTTCAATTATTCGAGCCTACGGCACATATGTTGTTTGGTTTTGGAATATGATCTTGTTCTCGTGTGGTTTCATCTTACTATCATTTAAATTGCAGGCCTATATTTGTCATAAACCTTTTTCTTGTCTAATCCATTTATAGCAATTGCAGCTGAACAAGATGCGTTGGAAGAAAAGAATGCCATGCTAAGAGTTGAAGAGGCTAAAGCTTCTGCAGATAAATCCATGGAGTTGGCAATAATAAAACGGAAAAGGGCTCAGGTTCTTATGGAGAATGCTGATCTGGCAACTTACAAGGCCACAATGTTAGTTAAAATAGCCGAAGCAGCCCAAGTTGCAGAATCAACAGATGACTCGGCCGGATACTTTCTTGATTGACGGGTAGAGAAATTTCTGAAGCTAATTATTACAGCCAAGCCAATTTTTACTAAAGAAAATGTACACAGCAGATCTGCTTATGCTGTTTTTTCCTTTTACTGTAATTTTGTATAGATTTTTATTCTATGTACATGTTGTATGAAGCTATTGACCTCCCCAATCTTTTGTACAATTAGACTAGTAGATTAGATCTAAGTGGATTTAAAGGATGAATTCTAAGAAAATGAAAAAAAAATACAGTTTTTTCGAGCTTGTTCTCTAACTGATTGATTATCTTGCTTTTTTGGAAACTATTTCTGTTATACAAGCTTTTGTTTTTACAAGTTGAGTGTTTATGTTTTATACAAGTGTCATAGCCTTGAAGACCCTGTCTGGCTGTAAATTAAGGTACTCCTTCGGTGGACTGGCTGTAAATTAAGGTACTCCTTCGGTGGACATAATTGGGGAGTTGACATAATTGGCTGTAAAATCTGCCCGCGTTGGAAGTATTGCGGAAATCTTAATGTAGCCATGGAAGTAGATTTTAGTCTTAATATTGCCCTAGCAGTATTAAAATGCCCATTAATAAAATTAAATTTAACCGTCAAAAGATACTTGTCACTACCATGTGGCAGTCAAAATGCCACCTCATCACAATGCTTCTCCTCCCTTATCTGCATTGTAGTGATATGGTCCGTCTCAACGGTGAACATTGAAAGAGAGGAAGAGAGGAAGGGGTTGGGGGAGATGATGAGTTGGATAGAAGTATGGTGTTGAGTTGGCATTTTGACTATCACGTGGCAATGATAGGTGTCTTTTAACGGTCGAAATTAATTTTACTAATGGGCAATGTTTAAAGGAAACATTGCTACGTTTTAATATTTTCAGGGCGACATTGAGACAAAAAAAATTTTAGGGCTACATTGAAATTTCTATAATACTTCGATTTGCACCTTAACCTTTTTTTTTATATTTGTGAGTTTTTTTTTAATTTATTTCTACTGATGCTTCTTTAATCATAATCAAGTAAAAAAGAGAGATAGAGGAAATTTAAGATGATTAGGATATTTTAGAAAACATCCTAATTTTATTACTTCTTTCGTTTCTTTTTATATGAAACATTTGCCACAAAAACTTGAGGGTCTTGCGGACAGAAGCTTGTGTTTCCACAAGTGAAGTTTTTGTGTTTTTACAAGTGTCATAGCCTTGAAGAACTAATCTGGCTATAAATTAAGGTATTCCTTCTATCCTTAATGTAAAATGCAAGACTTATTTATTTTATATTTGTGGATATATTTCAAATTTTACTATTAATGCTCTCTCAACAAAGTAAAAGAAATACATGTAGGGAATTTAAGAAGATTAGAGTGTTTTAGATAAATATCATACTAACTTAATTACTCCCTTCATTACTTCTTATAAAAAACAACCACAACAAATACCTCATTCCACTTTATAAAAAACATTAAAAAAATGTCTTAGTCTTTATCTATTATGAATTCTAAGAAAATGGAAAAAAAATACAGTTTTTTCGAGCTTGTTCTCTAACTGATTGATTATCTTGCTTTTTTGGAAACTATTTCTGTTATACAAGCTTTTGTTTTTACAAGTTGAGTGTTTATGTTTTATACAAGTGTCATAGCCTTGAAGACCTTGTCTGGCTGTAAATTAAGGTACTCCTTCGGTGGACATAATTGGGGAGTTGACATAATTGGCCGTAAAATCCACCCGCGTTGGAAGTATTGCAGAAATCTTAATGTAGCCATGGAAGTAGATTTTAGTCCTAATATTGCCCTAGCAGTATTAAAATACCCATTAATAAAATTAACTTTGACCGTCAAAAGATACTTTTCACTATCATGGGACAGTCAAAATGCCACCTCATCACAATGCTTCTCCTCCCCTATCCACATTGTAGTGACATGGTCGGTCTCAACGGTGAACATTGAAAGAAAGGGAGAGAGGGGAAGGGGTTGGGGGAGGTGATGAGTTGGATAGAAGTATGGTGTTGAGTTGGCATTTTGACTATCATGTGGTAATGATAGGTGTCTTTTAACGGTTGAAGTTAATTTTATTAATGAGCAGAGAAAACATTGCTACGTTTTAATATTTTCTGGGTGATATTGAGACAAGAAAAATTCTAGAGCTACATTGAAATTTCTATAATACTTCGATTTGCACCTTAACCTTTTTTTATATTTGTGAGTTTTTTTCTAATTTATTTCTACTAATACTTCTTTAACTATAATCAAGTAAAAGAGAGAGATAAAGGGAATTTAAGATAATTAGAATGTTTTAAAAAAAAAATCATCCTAATTTAATTACTTCTTTCATTTCTTTTTATATGAAACATTTGCCACAAAAACTTGAGGGTCTTGCGGACAGAAGCTTGTGTTTCCACAAGTGAAGTTTTTGTGTTTTTACAAGTGTCGTAGCCTTGATGTAAAATGCAAGACTTATTTATTTTATATTTGTGGATATATTTCAAATTTTACTATTAATGCCCTCTCAATAAAGTAAAAGAGATACATGTAGGGAATTTAAAAAGCTTAGAGTGTTTTAGAAAAAAATCATACTAACTTAATTACTCCCTTCATTACTTCTTATAAAAAACAACCACAACAAATACCTCATTCCTCTTTATCAAAAACATTAAAAAAATGTCTTAGTCTTTATCTATTACTTTTTCATTTTGCCCCTATTTAATTACTCATATTTCTCTCACTCTCCCCACCACATGTTCTCTCTTCTATAATTCTCTTTAATATAATAAATTTCTTATTCTCTACGTCCCTATAAATAAAGGTATTTTTGTTCAAAATATTACAATTTTTATATATTTATTGGCTTTAACCGTTGCTTTGATCTACATTATTCGGTTAAGTGTTCCTTGTAAAAAGGAATAGAGGGAGTAGCATATTTAATCTAATCAAATTAGTTAATTATATATTACTTTAAGGATTAAGGACTGGGTCAAGTACTTTTCCTTTGACAAAATAGCTTGTATTTGTTATATGAGTTAAGATGCGTCTACTATTTTTTTGATGCACAGTGTTCTAAAATTTATCGTACAATTTAAATACTTAACTAATTTTTAGGGTGCAATTTTAGCTAACCCTACAACCGTTGACTAGATGCTTAAAAACGTAGTTAAGTGCTAACTATGCTAGAGCGCATGATTGAGCATGATTGAGCACCTTAACGTTTGTTATATTAATATTTAATAGCAATATTCTTTTTTTTTTTTTGGATACATAAAGACAAGACTTCAGTCTTGAGTTTAGTCATTAAATGACCATATTACAAAACAAAGATCATGATCTACCTACTTGGCCTATATAAGCCAACATCTGGTTTACACAGTAGCCTGGAGCTTGCTGCAAAAACAATAATCCGCTGCGCACCTCTTGCGCTCTCTTAGCTAGAATATCTGCGCACGCAATCACTTCCCTATAGCAATGAACCAATTCCACATTCCAGTTTGCAAGAAGCAAATTTCTGACTTCCATGATTTCCTGTAACCAAGGATGATTAGATCCAAATTCATTTAATAACAGCTGAAATGCTTCCAGTGAATCAGTATACATTTTTACATCCTTCAGCCCCATGTTTTTACACACTTGCAATCCTGCTTTAATGGCAAAAATCTCTGCCATTGTTGAAGTGCAGTATCCTATTTTCTGTTGGAAGCCACCTATCCATACTCCCTCATGATTTCGAATAATACCCCCACAAGCAGCTTGATTGTCCTCATTTACCGACCCATCAACATCTACCCGGAAGCCTCCCACCGATGGAGATGTCCATTCAGTTTCACTTCTGTCTGAGATCTGAAAAAGCTGATGTTTGAACCTGCCTTGTTCGACTCCCTCCAGCAGGTGGTGCTGACATCTCTGAATGATACTCCTAGGCTGCTCTCCTTCCCCTTCAAAGACTTTTCTGCATCTGTTTTTCCACGTGATCCAACATATAGTGCTGAATATTTTCATCCATGGCCACTTTCCATACCTGCTAGATGCTGGTTTATTTTTAATATTCCATTCCAGCCACACCTGCAAGTTACCACTAAAGAAAATATTATGATATATAGGGTTAATGACATAGCACCAAATTCTACTAGCAACCTCACAATCTCTCAGTATATGGATAATGGTTTCCTCACTACTACACTCAAATGGACACTCTTTTTGCTCACTTATGCCTCTTTTCGCTCGAAGTGTGTTTGTTGGTAGTCTCTCATGAAAAGTTTGCCACATAAAAAACTTAGTTCTCTCAGGAATTGGCCAACGCCATATTTGCTTCCAGAAAGGTTCATTCTGCGTTTCACCTTGTTGGATGATCATATTATAAGCAGAGCGGATACTGAAGTTGCCATCCGATGCCTTTCTCCAGCAGAAGACATCATCTCCCTGCTGTTTCGGGGGGCGTGACTAGCTTGATTTTTTCCACTACCCATCCTGGCAGGAAACAACCCCATTTAAATACATCCCAATCTCCATTAGGTAACACAAACTCTCTTACTGTCTCTTCAGGATTCAAAAACTCTTGGTTTCTGTTTACATAATGCATCAGTGGATAGTCAAGAAGTGACCACAGCTCCCACCATGCACTAGTATTTTTCCCATCTCTGAGTTTGCTCCCCACACCCTTTCGGAAATCATTCCAAACAGAGGATATCGCACTCCATACTGCTGATTGATTCCTTTTTTTCTCGACTCTTGGGAATTTTTCTGCTCCACACCGATATTTACTCTTCAGGCAACGTACCCATAAAGCATTTGGTTTAGTAATCAATCCCCAACAAAGCTTCATGATGAAAGCTTTATTCTGAGCCTCCAAATCTTTTATTCCTAATCCTCCCTCATCTTTTCCTAGTTTCATTGTTTCCCAGGCTATAAGATGAATCTTCCTCGTATTCTCACCTTGGTTCCAGAAGAAATCTCTACTCGCCTTCTCAATCTCTTGAAGAACCCCTTTTGGAATGAGCATTGACTGCATTTGATAGTATGGTAGTGATGATAACACAGATTTTATAAGTACGGTCTTTCCCGCTGTGCTAAGCAACTTGCCCTTCCATCCTGCAAGTTTCTTCCTCACTCTAGCTATCAAGGGAGCAAAGGTCATTTTCACCACTTTCTTATGCAATAATGGAACACCCAAGTACTTTCCCAAGTCTGGAGTAATACCAATACCCAAAATCTGACTAAACTCTTGTGATCTAACAAACTGAACATTTTTGGATACAAAGAATTTGGATTTCGGTAGACTTACCTTGTGTCCCGACAGCTTGCAAAAATCTGTCATTATCTTCCTAACTTTTACTAGTTGACTTCTTGATGCCTCGCAAAAGAGTATAAGATCATCGGCAAAAAATAAGTGAGATATGGGTGGCCCATCAGTGCTCAACTTCAATGGCTTCCATCTACCTTCCTCCACTTCCTTACTAATTCTGTGCCCCAACCTTTCCATACAAATGACAAAAAGATATGGACTCAGAGGATCACCCTGTCTAATGCCCCTGGACGGCCGAAAAGTTTCAGTATATGATCCATTCCAGCAGATTTTCATTGTTGTTGATGAAACACAAGTCATGACTAATCTGATGAAATGATCATTCAACCCCAAGCTCTTCAGATTTGCTTCAATAAATCCCCACTCAAGCCTGTCATAAGCCTTTTCCATGTCAACCTTAATAGCAACATATCCTTTTCTTCCTTTCTTTCCTCTCATGGTATGAATCGCCTCTTGCGCTAATATGATGTTATCACAGCTTTGTCTTCCTCTAATGAAACTACACTGATTTGGATGTATCAGGAAGTCCATTACTTTCTGTAATCTAGTAGTCAACACCTTACTCAGTATCTTGAAACACACATTGCACAATGAGATGGGTCTAAAATCTTTGATGTACTCTGGAGAATCAATTTTTGGGATCAACGCAATATTAGTTTCATTTATTGCCTGAATCTTCAAAGGATCCCTAAATGCCCCAGACACCAATTCACATACCTTTGGACCTATTACTCCCCACTGCGATTGAAAGAAATGAGGGTTCAATCCATCCGGACCTGGAGCTTTAAACGCTCCCATACTGAAAGTTGCATTTTTTATTTCAGTAGTTGACAATTCACCTTGAATATAACTTAGTTGTCCCTCACTCAAAGTAGGAAACTGGTTCGGCCATTCTAAATCTGTGCACACACCCTCATCTTTAGTATACAAGCTTTTAAAATACTCCAGGGCTAGCTTTTTCAGAGATTCCTGGTTAGTCACCCAATTTCCTTGTTCATCTTTCAAGGCCTCAATCCTATTTTTCTTCCTCTTTATCATTGTAGAAGTGTGAAAAAATTTTGTATTTTTGTCACCATATTGCAGCCAGTTACATCTGCTCTTCTGGTACCACAAAAGTTCTTCCTGATTTGTAACTCTGATATATTCCTTCCACAGTTTATTCTCTAATCTGATCAAACCCATGTGATGTTGCCTTTTTAAAGCTCTATCCACCCCTTCCAATCTACGTATCAGATCTTTTTTCTTTCTTGGCAGGCTACCCAGGGTGTTTTTATTCCATTCTGAAGCTTCACTCTCAAACTTCTTCCTCCCCTCTGCCCAGTTTTCATCCTTCCATGCTTCTTTAACAACCTCTGAGAACCCTGCTTCCAAGCACCAAGCTGCTTGGTACTTAAAAGTTGCTTTGCATGAAATTCTATTCATCGTACTTCCTGGGGATACAACTATCACTCGATGATCAGACTTGAATTTCAGCTGATGATAATTTTTGTGCAGAGGATGCTTCAACTCCCACTCAGTGTTACAAAAAACCCAATCCAGGCGTTCCTTAACTTCTTTCCTTTCCCATGTAAACAGGTCTCCTACAACCGGTACCTCCATAAGATTACACTCCTCAATACAAGATCTGAAAGGTATTAAAGAGCTAAGATGTGGAGCTACACCCCCCCTTTTTATCAGAAACATGCAAGTACGAGTTAAAATCACCCAGAACCAACCACTCCCCTTGTATTGTGTCTTTCAAAGCTTTTAGTGATGCCCATAGTTCCCCTCGATAATTAAATCTAGGGTCCCCATATACTAATGTAACTGTGATTGATTCCCCTGTTTTTCTCTCAAACAGCTTGCAGTGAAGTAACTGGGTATTAGAAAATAGATAATCTACATGCACTTCATCCTCATTCCAGAGCAACCAGATCCCACCCGCAAAACCAGTAGCTTCTATTCGGAGCCAATTATTAAAACCCAGCCTCTTACAGACATTATTAGCCCTCAGGCCACTAACCTTTGTCTCCAGCAAACCCATAACATTTATACCATATGATTCTACCACATCTTTTAGGATTCTGGGGAAGGATTTACCGCCCACCCCACGACAATTCCATGAAGCCACAATCATAAAAACTAATTTTTTAAAAACGCTACCAAGAAAACAGAGTAACTCACTTGTCTGGAGGAACCCCATCTTTGATATTCTTCTTCGGCATAGTTCTGCCTCTCTGATCAGGTTGGCCATTTTCTTGTTCTTCTCTATCTTTCAGGACTATTGCAGCTTCTGCCACTCCTTTTCGACCATTCAGGTTTCGATTTCTCATCCGCACAGAATCCTCTGTAATGGTGATCTCCGAGCTTGTCAATTTATTCGCATCATTCTCGTCACTTATTTTTATTGGATCAAATCCCTCTAATGACCCACTTATTACAGTATGTATTCTTTGGCCCTTTATTGGTTGGGCCTTTTTCAGGCCCACATTAATACTCTTCATTTCCCCACCTTTATGCTCCATATTACTGGGCCCCGCCACTTGCACCACTTCTAATTCCCTTGGGTTCACGTTCTCTTTATCTTTAATCAAGTAAACTCCTTTTTGCTGCTGATGCATTTTCCCTCTTGCCTTCCCTAGACCATCGTGCCCAATCTCTCCTCTTTTCCCTCGTCTCTCTCCTCCCTCATACACCACCAGCTGAACACTATCATTTCCTTGAAGATTTTTCCCCACTCCTTTTGGTATATTCTGACCATCTGACAGGTCTTTTTCCTCATCCCAATCTGAGATTGCAGCAAATCGAGATATCTGAGATCTACCACCCATACTCCTATCCATCCTGACATTCTGAGGCACAAACGCCGACTGTACTTTCCTGCCTTCCTTCTTCGAAAAACGTGTCTTGCCTCTCTCACGGACAAACATCCACGGACCAAACTCATCGCCTTCTGCCGGAAGAGACTTCTCCGGCGACATCGCTGGGGGTGGAGGTGTTTTCGGTTGCTGACTGTTCTCTGCTCCTGTTGAACTGCAGCATTCCTTCCATGTACATGTTTCTTTTCGGTGTCCATATCTCCCGCAAGCAAAACAGATCATATTCAAGCCCTCGTACTCAACGTTATATAGAGCTGATGCAATAATAACTCTGGGTATTAATCTCTTTTGAAGATCTAATTCCACACAGATTCGGGCATATCTACCTCTTTCCACCTTATCACTTCCATTTTCCCTGTGATTTAGCGTATGTAGATCGACCTTCAAGGTCTTTCCTATCATGTCTCCCAACCTGGAAATATACTTTTTTGAATAGCAGTTCAGTGGAACATTAGGGATTCTCACCCACGTTGCTATCTTCCCCATTGAATTGTGAAATGGGTCAAATAATGGGGACCATCGTTGAACTAAAATGCTGTGCTGCGCTATCACCCATGGTCCTTCAAACAACACTTTTTTGTAGTGCATTCCCCAATTCTGTTCATCCGTGAACTTCACAACATAGTAATTGTTCGGGAGATCCACAAGTTCAAATTCCTTGAACTGCCAGATTCGATTCAACATTTCCTTCAGCTTATAATAATTCACTCTTACCCCAAGCACTGTGATAATTAGTGCTTTCTTCCATGGTTCACAGCTTTCGTTGAATTCCTCCTCTGTCATTGGCATTACCGGATAGACATTCATCAGTTTTTTTATCTCCTCTGTCGGTTCCGGAATTTTCCATGTTTGGTCAAACAGGTCCGAGACCAGCGGGTCTTCTTCCATGCATGATGCGCCATAAGCCACTCCGTTAAACTCTGTTCTTTTAAAACCCATTAGTGAATCTCTGTATGAAAACTTTGATGACCTTGACGGACTGTTTTGCTGTTCCGACAGGGGTTGCTGATCTCCCACTTTCTCTTCTTCATCCTCTACGTCTAGCATCTGATCTGACATAATAGTGTCTTCTTTAATTTCCTTCTTAGATTTCTTGTTCGCAGAGCTTTTTTCGAGGTCTTCCGGTGGCCTATCCGGCGGCACCTTCCGGCCACTGGCTTCTTCCATGGGAAAAACTGAGTCGTGGCACACTTTTCAAGAGAGAGAGTCCTAACCTTACTGTTCACTCCCACTCTCAGAGCTTTTGCCCTTTCTGCAATATTCTTTTTATGTTTTGACAAACAATTCCTAGTTTTGGCATCATGGACCCATGTGGCTCAGAAAGAGGACCTGGGCTTTAATTGTTCTTCAGGCCTAGGCTTGGGTTTAGTCTTTTTTTTTTTTTTAATAATGTATGATAATTCTCCCTTTTGTTTTTATAGATTGTCTCAATTTTTTTTATAAGAACTTAATAAGAATTGTCATAATATTTAATGAATTTTTTTCATTTACGTCCTTAATTAATTATACATATTACATTAATTAAAAGATTGATGATACTCATATTTACTCTAATTCTCTATCTTACTTACCCTTTATAAATAAGGGTATATTTGGAAAAAAAATTATTTCAAGATATATTTATTATTTTTAGCTAATTTTAACCATTTTCTTAAACCGTGCAATTCAGTTATCAGAATCTTATAAATAGAACAAGAGAGAGTAATATTTATATTTAAAATTATTTTATATCATGGTTGGATCAGGCATCGAGTATATACTAGTAAGAATAGGACTATATTGACTTGGCTTAATATATATTAGCAATTATAATTTTATAAAGTTTATCTTGAATAAAAATTGATTATAAATATTAAAATTGATTATAAATACTAGTAAGAATAAGGACTATATTGACTTGGCTAAATATAGCTCTTGATTGAAAACTTCTAGAGCCACTTTGCACCTAAACAAAAAAAATGATGTGAATGACATGTGGACCTACTGGCTCAGTATTTTTGGTCAACTAATAGTTAAATTCAACCTGGATAATGATCGGGGAGAAACTACTACGAATTGGAAACTTTTGGGGTGACTTCACCAAAAAAAAAAAAATCTTCAAAGGAAAAATTGAGATTTTGTGAGAATTTCTGAAGTAAAAATGAACCTTAACCCTAAAAATAATAAATTTACTATGACTAGTATTGGTCTTAAAATAAACTATATCAAACAGTACTATGAATACTACCAACATAAAGTTGGTCTAGCAGTGTAAGGTCTTATTAGATTTCTCTGGATTTTCAATTTAAGTCTCAAAGGAGACACTTGTATTGAGAGAGAAAACCACAAACCTCAAAACTAGAATAGCAGGTTGTTTGAATACCTTGTAATAAGACCAAAAAAAAAACATAAGATAATCCACTCAAAGGCACTATATATATTAAAAAAACAATACTATGAATGCATAAACCATGCTACCATGTATGTCAAAATAGCAACGACTTCATATATGGGCCAATATTTTTTTATTAGATAGTGCAATAATTATGGCAACAATATCTCATTCACTTTTTTATGTCAATTCTCATTAATCTTTGTTGATAAGATTAAATGATGAGACAACATTCTCTTATGTTTAAATCAACGTGATAAGTAGAGGCGGTAAAACGGGGCGGGTTGGCCCGTCAGCCCACCAAAAATAGGCGGGTTCGGGCCACCGAAATGGCGGCCCGTTTAGATTCGGGCTAAATGGGCTGCGGGTTGGGGCAAGCTGGCCCGCGGGCTGGCGGGCCAGCCCGCCAACCCTCAAATTTTTTTTTTGATTTTTTTTCCTCCTTAAATGCTCTCTTAGTATCTTTTATCTTCTTTCCTTTGATAATGTGTTTAATTAATTCCCCATATATTTTATTTGACACTTATTTTCATATTATATTTATTTATTCTACTATTATTAAATTTAAAAAATATGTGTTTATATAGTTTTGTGATAAAAAAAGAAAAGTAAGAATGAAATTAACTTTATAATATAAATATATAAAAAAAAGAAGTGTGATATGAGAGGGTGAAAAAGAAATAGGGTAGATTTTTTTAAAAAAAGAGTGAAATTAAAAAAAAAAAAAATTGGCGGGCTGGCAGGCTAGCCCGCCAGCCCGCCTAAACAGGTTAGCCAGCCCCAGCCCGCCCCGTCTAAACTCCCAGCCCGCGCGGGCTGGCCCGCAACCCGCGGGTCAGCCCGCATTCCCACCTCTAGTGATAAGGCAATGAACCTGTATGCCCCAAAAACAACTGTCTGGGCTTATGCACCCAGTAAACCCACCAAAGGTGATTTGGGCCAAAAGCAGGAAAGGAATTCAGTAAGTAAGGCCCGACTACTGGAAGCCCAATAAGAGCAGCTCCAAAAGGCCCACGAACTCGAGCTAAGATCACAACACCCATGATGACCGGTCAAACCAACCATCTAAAGAATGCTCCAGGATCCGAGAAAGTCGGAATGACCGTATCTATCATGATCCTGAAATATAATACTCCCTCCGGTCCTAATTATAGGACATATTTACCTAACTTGAAAAAAATTAAGGATAGTGGTTAAATTAGTTAACCATATTCATTTTCCTAAAATGCCCTTATTTAAAATGACATCCAGTTACGTTACATTGATTTTCTGTTTTTTCTCGTACCTCTTCTATCTCACACACGACTTCTTCGAGCTCTCACGCGGTCCGGCGTCGTCGATTTCCCTCAACAACTTCCGATATACTCTTATTAAATTATTATTATGTTTAATTATTATTGAAAAAGTATCAATAGGGGGTATTTTGGGAAGAAATTGATAAAAATTAGAACTTTGTCTTATAATTAAGACCAATATCAACTCTCAAATATTGTCCTATAATTAGGACCGGAGGGAGTAGCTAACAAGCTAAGGAAACAGGGATACGTAGCAAATCATCGACACTAAAAAGGGGATCCCAAGAATCCAAATCCTTTACTATAAGCTACTTTAAACCACTCGTTGCACTTGAAGCTCTCGAGTTTACCATACATTCCCTTATAATCAAAAGCAACGGATATAATACGATTTATTTATTCATTGCTATTAATCTTACGAATTTCGTGTGTTATTAGTGATCCTTGTTAATTAGATCCATGCCCAACCAAAATTTGGTCAAACAAGCCCAACAATGAAAAAGGACTAGTTTCACAATGGTAATAATAGTTAATTAATAGAACAAAAAAAAAATAAAGTTTTAAAATAAATTAATAAGTTATATATATATATATATATATTTATATAATTTACTTGTAAATATACCACTTAATTGGTCAAATAAAATCAGACTTCAATTAGGTCTGGTCGAGATTGGCCTATTGACACTCCTAGTTTTATTCCAAGAATAAGATACTTTTCTAAGAAAAATGTTAACATTTATGCATATGACACCTATGAATAAGTATACATTTTAAACATCCACATGATTATATCATACATATTCCATCTATTTCTTAATATAAAATATATTTACATAATTTAATTAAATTAAGGAAGTTAAGTTAGTTAATACGACATGTTTTTTCCCAAAACACTATAATAATCTTCCTTAATTTCTTCTATCTTTTTTATTGTTGAGAGAGCATTAATAGAGGTAAATTAAGAAAAGATTGACAAATATGAGAAATATATCTTATATTTAGAATTAAAACCAATTCTCTAATTAGGTCCTATATTAAGAACAAGAACAGTATAACATTAAAAAGATAATTGTTGGAGCAACGAAAGTCTTTCCACTAAGTAAGCATGCGACTTACACCAAGGGAACTATTTAAGAAATTATTAAGATTGTTTGTAAATAGAGTAAAAAATAATTCAGAATTAAATAAACAGAGAAAAACGATATGGTTGGTGGCTCATGAAGCGCGAGGATTCTCACCAAAATGAAAAGATCACGCAATTTGTATCAAGTTGACAAATCTCACTACGTGACATATCACACACACGTATGCATGCACTACCATACGACCTTTTTATTTTTCCTACTAGCCTAGGGGACTCTAATCTAATCTGTTGTTTATTATTTTCTTAAGAAATATAGGGCTTTGAAATTTTATTTGGAACTTATACTCATTCTATTTAATAAAATCATCTGAAATTTTTTATTTTTTTCTTTGGCCTCAAGGATATAGTCTACTAATAAGGGTACATTGTTGATAATCTAATTGTAAAATTTATGACCCAAAATACCATGGTACTCAGACCCGGACCAGACCAGTCGGGAAACTGCCGAACCGGTCAGTAGACCAGTCCAGTTCGGTGACCCGGTCTAGTCGGAGTTTTTTTTTATAAAAAAATCAATTTAGTTCCAGTTTTTAATTTTTTTAATTTTTTCTTTAGAATTTCATATTAATAATCCTGAAATCTTCCATTTCTCACCGGGTTAATCCTGGTTTAGTTCCAGTTTGATTCCAGTCTGACCCACTGACCCTTAACCCAATACCCCAATCGGTTTAATGACCGATCCGGGTTTGATTACCTTACAAAATACCTAAAATTTATTTAAGAATTATGTGCAACCTATCTTTAATTATATGCAAAACAGATGACAGTTGAATATAACTGAAAATATGTCACACACTGAAGACGAGTTACACAACTAAAGACATAGGTTCTTAGATATTATTGGACAATAAATTTTTGAGTGGAAGATTTTTCAGTAATTTTCTCGACTAATATTACATACAGAGAAAACATTGTACACGAGAATTTGTGGTTACCAACACGAGTTGGGTACTATAGATTTAATTTTAAACAAGTCGGAGAATTTTATCTTTTTTGAATAAAAAAAACTAGTAGAATTATTGTGACGTTTTAAAAAGGGAATTTATTTCAAAAAAGTCCTTAATAATAAGTGAGATGATGTTATTTCTTATTCTAAAACTTGTCATTGTATACTACTTAATTATTATTGGGACTTTTTAGTAATTAAGTCCTTTCTCTAAAACCTCACAATAATTTCTCAAAAAGTTATGTGAGAACACTTTTATTTACGCTAAAAAATGATCCAATATGAATATTATTGATAATAATAGGTACTAAACTAATATGATGAAATAAAATCATAAATACTTGTTTTCGTACATTTTGATACCACTCACTACTTGCTAGCCTATCCAGGTAAATAGAGTTGGTAAAAACGGCCGGTGCTTCATGGGTCAGTACTAAACAGGCCTGACTAAAGAAAAATAGTCATTTCTTGAAGCCAGACCTTTAAACATAAAGGTCAGGGCCGGCCCCGTAGACCTAATGCCCTTTCAACAACTTTTTATTATTTTTTCAGTTTTTTTAAAAAATAAAATTAGTAAATTTCAACAAATAAAATTCTAATTTAACACAAAATTAGTAATAATACATTATGAAATAATAAATATTTTTGCAAATTTTTAATTTTTTGGGTTTTATTACAAAATATTCCTGTAAAATATAATTTTAAAACATAATAATAAATAAATATTTACAACATCATTTACAAAATATTAAAAATAAAAAATATTAATAATATATAAATAATTTTAATAAATAAAATAAATGGGTTTAAACGGACATATCCTTTTAAATCTTTAATTTTAAACCTTTAATTTTACAGAACCGCCCTTTTTTTATATTTTTTGGAGTCAACACTAACCAAATTGAAAGTACAATAAGATTCTCAACGTTCTGTTTCTTTGATTTTCACTTTCTTACTTCATAACACAGAATCTATATATTAGCATGCGAATTCTAAGTTCCAGTATTTCCATTTGTCATTTCACAAAGCTTGAGACTTTATAGAGATTCTTCGTCCCTAAGCTATAACCCACCACTCCATTTTCAGTTTCAGAAACCTTTCTAGTAGTTTTTTATCTATGAACGACCTCTGTTTCCATATATTACTCAGTTCTGTTCTGAGTGTTCCTTCTGAACCTTCTTCATGAATGCCCTGATAAAAGCTCTGTCTCTTACAAAACAGAGCAACACAAAAAGAGAAGCTGTTACCTTTAGTTTTCACAAATCTTGAAACTTTATATAGATTCTTCGACCTCAAGCTGTAACCCAACTCTCCATTTTCAGTTTCAGAAGCATTTCTGGGTTTTACCCATGAACGACCTCTGTTTCCACATATTACTCTGTTCTGTTCTGTTCTTCTTCAAGTTCTGAGCTTTCATTCTGAATCTTGTTCATCAATGCCCGGATAAAAAGTGTATCTCTTTCAAAACTGTGCAACACAAAGGAAGAAGAATCAGAAATCAGAATCATCATCGTTGATCAGTATGGCTGCAGAAATTTTGAATGCAGAGATTGTTGTGAGGTCAATGAGTGAGGGAAGAAACAGGTCAAAATCTGGGAGGACATCTTCTAGTCTGTTTGATTTGATGGGGAAATCAGAAGATGTGTTTCAGAGAAGCAGAAGGAAGAAAGAAGAAGATGATGATGAAGAAGAACTCAAGTGGGCAGCAATAGAGAGACTTCCTACATATGATAGGATGAGAAAAGGGATTCTCAAACAAGTTCTGGAAAATGGAAGAATTAACTATGAAGAAGTTGACATTACAAAGCTTGGCATGCAGGAGAAGAAGATTCTCATGGAAAGTATTCTCAAAACTGTTGAAGAAGACAATGAGAAGTTCCTCCAAAGATTAAGGGAGAGAATTGATAGGTGACAGACTTGACTTCACATGAAACAGTTTTCTTTGAGGTTATCTGCTGGTTTGTTTTCTGCAAAATTTGATTGCTTTGTTCTGTTTTTGTGCAGGGTTTCAATTGAGATTCCCAAGATTGAAGTCAGATTTGAGAATCTATCAGTAGAAGGAGATGCTTATCTTGGTACAAGGGCATTGCCAACATTGCTGAATTCTACTATGAATGCAGTAGAGGTATATTCATTTGAAAGGAACTTACCTTAATTTTCCAAATTCAAATCTCAGTTTTGCTGTTCCCTTGAGAGATTAAGATTACTTATCGTAATTTTTTTTCCTTGATGGTGGACAATAGGGATTTTTGGGATCAATCAAGGTTTTCCCATCTAAGAAAAGGGTTGTGAATATCCTAAAAGATGTTAGTGGAATTGTAAGACCATCAAGGTACAATATCATAATTGGCAAATTCATGTTTCAACTTCTTCATCATTCATTGGGTTTTGGTTTGGTAAAATCTGAATTATATTAGCTAATTTTCTCTCTCTCTAGAATGACTTTACTTCTGGGGCCTCCGGGATCAGGCAAAACCACATTGCTGCAAGCACTTGCCGCAAAGCTGGACAAAGATACAAGGGTAAATGATATTGACACTTGTTTGATGTGATATAAAGCATATACCAATTTTTTTAAAGAAAAATGATCTTTTAGTTTCTACTGTTTTGACTCAGTTGTAATTTAGTTCATAAACTTTAACTCAGTATAACTCAGTTTATATGATTTTGACTCGATTGAAATTCAATTACTGAACTTTGATTCAATGCAACTCAGTTTTTGTAATTTAACAATTTAAAATGTCAACCTTTATATTTTAGAAAATAAAATTATTAAGTGTATTCCATAAAGCTTCGGGACTAAAGTTTTAAATAGTTAAATTATAGGAAGTGAGTTGTAGAGAGTTAAAATTCAAGGAATGAGTTTCAACTGAGTCAAAACTATATAGATTGAGTGCACCGAGTCAAAGTTTAAGGATCGAGTTACAATTGAGTCAAAATTATAACGGCCAAAAGATTAACTTTCCCCAATTTTTTATCCACTTAAATATAAACCAAAAGCCAGTAAGCTAACATGCTTAAAGCAGTTCCAACATTGAACTCTACATGATATAATTGATCAACAGGCGTCTGGAAGAGTCACATATTGTGGTCATGAGTTATCAGAATTTGTTCCAGAAAGAACATGTGCTTACATTAGCCAACATGATCTTCATCATGGAGAGATGACAGTGAGAGAAACCTTGGACTTCTCAGGACGTTGCTTGGGGGTTGGAAAAAGGGATGATCTTCTATCAGAATTGTCAAGGAGAGAAAGAGAGGCCGGAATCAAACCGGACCCCGAGATTGATGCTTTCATGAAAGCCACAGCAATGGCAGGTCAAGAAACCAGCCTTATCACAGATTATATTCTCAAGGTTTGAAGTCCATTTATATATATATTAGTTGTTGTTTTAGTCAGCAGACCACTTTCCTGACATAAAACATTATAATACAATGTAACAGATTCTTGGACTGGAAATATGTGCTGATATTTTGGTGGGAGATGAGATGAGAAGGGGCATATCAGGTGGACAAAAGAAGCGTTTAACTACTGGTATGTATTCATAAATCAAGCATGTGTTACTCATGGAAATATATTACTCCCTCTAGCTATTAATATAAAACTTATTTATTTAAATTGATTTGATTAAGGTAGCCAGTTAAATTAGTTAATATGATATGTTTTTTTTTTCTAAAATACCTTAATTATTTTCCTTAATTCCCTTCATCTTTCTCTTACTTGATTATTGTTGAGCGAACATCTATAGGGGTAAATTAAGAAAATATTGATAAACAATAAAATTAATCTAACATTTAATATCAAAATCAAATTCCTAATTAGATTCTACATTAAGAACTAGAGGACTTACTTTTCTCAAATATTACTTGTGTATTGATGTGAAACCACTAGGCAACATGCCCTACGCACCCAGAAAATAAACTTGAGAGTCACACTTAGAGTTGTATTCAATTATTATCAAGTTCTGTTTTTTTTTTTTGACAAGTATCTACTTGTTAGTTTTTGTATTCCTGATGGAATACTTTTAGGTTGCAAGAGTTTGATCAACTCTTGTGGTACCATTCTTATAAGTAGGGATATGAGGACAAGTTCCCTTAGGGCTTGTTTGTTTTGAGGGGACGAGAGGGAAAGTGGACGGAGAGAAAATTTTTTTGAGTTGAATTTTAAAAAATTAGAGAAGTGGGGTTAAAAATTTTTAATTAATTTTTCTTACTCTTTTATCTTATATATTCTCTTTATTAAAATTTTATTACCCCACTTCTTCAATCTTTTAAAATTTAACGCATAAAAATTTTCCCTCCTCTCCCTTCCCCTCTCAATCCCTCACACCAAACAGCCTAGATCCTAATTCTTACCATTAGGGATCTAACGACAGGATACCTTAGGGTTCTAATTCTATGATCAACAAATTTACTTGTTTTGGAGTCCGTGAGTGTGACTTTTGAGCGTATTTTCTAGGTTCCTCGGGCAGGTCACCTAGTGGGTCCCCATCATATATATTTTCCATTACGAACTTCAATTGTCATTCTAACACAAGAATCTTAAATAGCTATACATATCTTGTATATTGATAAGTGACAGAAAAAAGTGCACCAAATGGCTCTTAAGTGTGCTGTTACCTATTTGTGTATCTGATGTAGGTGAAATGCTGGTTGGACCAGCAAAAGCTCTTTTCATGGATGAAATCTCAACTGGTTTAGATAGTTCCACAACCTTCCAAATTGTTAGGTTCTTGACACAAATGGTCCATATCATGGATGTTACAATGATAGTCTCTCTTCTTCAACCAGCACCAGAAACCTACAACCTTTTTGATGACATAATCTTACTTGCAGAAGGCCAAATAGTCTACCAAGGCCCACGAGAAAACATCCTCGATTTCTTCGAAATTGTCGGCTTCAAATGCCCAGAAAGAAAAGGAGCTGCAGATTTCTTACAAGAAGTTACCTCAAAAAAAGACCAGCAACAATACTGGTTCAATAAGAACATACCTTACCAGTATGTTAGTGTACCTGAGTTTGTAAATCACTTCCAAAACTACATAATTGGTCAAAGACTTTGTGATGAGCTTGGAACACCTTTTGATCCTAAAAAAACCCATCCAGCTGCATTAGTGAAAGACAAGTATGGGATATCTCAAGTTGAACTATTTAAGGCATGCTTTACAAGAGAGTTACTATTGATGAAGAGAAACTCTTTCATATACATATTTAAGACTACGCAAATTACAATAATGTCCCTGATAACCATGACAGTGTTTCTGAGGACAAAGATGAAGCATGGGCATTTGGAAGATGGAGGGAAGTTTTTGGGTGCCTTGTTCTTTAGTCTAATCAATATGATGTTTAATGGAATGGAAGAACTTGCAATGACTATAATGAGACTACCAATGTTCTTCAAGCAAAGAGACTTCTTGTTTTATCCTTCTTGGGCTTTTGCTTTGCCTATTTGGGTTCTTAAGGTTCCTATCTCTTTGATGGAGTCAGCTTTATGGACCATTCTTACCTATTATACCATAGGATTTGCTCCAGCAGCTTCTAGGTATGTATGAAATTATATTGTAATTATGCATCTTCTCTTACACAAGTCATTTCTTCAAAATTACAACTTACTTTGAAATTTCTCATTCAACATATTTTGTTTCATAGATATGTTATAATATATATATATATATAGCTTAAAAAATTGTACCGCCTCTAGTCCTTGATATAAAAACCATTTAACTGATTTGAGAAGATTAAATAAGCTAAATCAATTATTTAATTACAGAATATGTTAAATGATCTCTTTAAAGTGCTTATGTATATTATTAGATTAGATATCAACTTATAATTCAGGAAAATTAGTTTGGAGAAAAATAATAAATATAAGTGTTTTAACTAATTTAATAAGCTTCATTAATCTCTCCAAATTAGTCAGTAGAGTCTTATATTAAGAATCAAATGTAGTAATAGGTATACATATCATATTTATTCTCCATGAGTTTCTCATATTTTGGGGAAAAAAAATTGAATCAGTATTTTGGATGCAATAAAAAATTCATAACAATGATTCAATCATTTACATCCAATATGATTTCATATTGGATTCTTGATGATGATATGCAGTGGAGAAATTTTTTGTTAAATATTATATGCTATTCAATAATTCTAATTTTTTATTTAAAAATAACAATATTTTATCCTTTGTTGTAGGTTTCAAATATAAAATGTTTATAAAATTATAATATCTAAAAAGCAGAGTAAAATGGACAAAAAGAAAACACAAGTAAATAAGTAAAACATAACTCAATGAGAAATATGGTGGGGTTCAAAATTAATTCTTTAGGACTTTGTGTTTTTCTTTTTTTTTAAAAAAATTTGATCTGCAATTTGTGTAATACTGTGATTAATATCTTAGTGCAAACTTTGTGTACTCTCTAGTCTCTACAATATCAGTGTAAGTGTCTGGGTGAATGCTGATATAGGATAAAAATTGACTGCTATTAAAAATAATATTTTCAAATATTGGGACCACTAATAATCATACAATATAATATTAAAAAAAAGAAATTTTTTTTTTGTTGCAATTTACCTCTTTTTTTCCTTTATTCTTTTGGACAATACCCAACAACAAAACAAAGATTATTCAGTATTATTGATTCATAAAGTTTGTGTAGGAATAAATAAAAATTATTTGCTACAGGTTTTTCCGTCAATTATTGGCATTCTTCAGTGTGCATCAAGTGGCTCTCTCTCTCTTTCGCTTCCTTGCAGCTCTTGGAAGAACACAAGTTGTGGCAAATACTCTTGGCACCTTCACATTACTAATTGTTTTTGTTCTTGGTGGATTTATTGTTTCTAGAGGTACCAAGTTAATCCCTTCAGTTTTTTTTCTTTTACTATTTTCAAAATAATTCAAAAGGACAAAAAAAAAAAAAAAACAATCATAATCATAAGTCAACTCATGACCATATTTGGTCATATATAATCAAGCATCACTTCATGTTGTTAAGTGAATACTTTAAAATAATTTATTAAATTATATAAAACTTTCCTGAATTTTGTGTCATATATGAATAACCTCCCTAACCTTTCACTATTTACAATAAGCCTCCCTAAACTGTTACATTTATGCAGATGATCATACTACTCCCTCCGGTCCTAATTATAGGATAACATTTGGGAGTTGATCTTGATCCTAATTATATGACAAAGTTTTAATTTTTATCAATTTCTTCCCAAAATACCCCCTATTGATACTTTCTCAATAATAATTAAACACAATAATAATTTAAGAATACACCTATTCATTATATAAAGTGAGTAATGCTTGCAACTCATTAATGCTACATACACCTCAATTTTACTGTTTTTTTAAATTTTAAGTTTTAAATAAGGGCATTTTAGGAAAATAAATATGATTAACTAATTTAACTACTATCCTTAATTTCTCCAAAAATAGGTAAATATGTCCTATAATTAGGACCGGAGGGAGTATTAGTTTTGTTCATTATTAATATGCAAATAGCTTAAAGTCTAAAGGGAGCATAAAATTGATAGTTTAGGTTTATCTGTATAGACTTGAAAGTTAAGGGGTTTTATTATTAAGTTTTAAAGGTTAAGGAGGTTAATTTAATTATACATGGTTTTAAGTTCATAAAAGTTTTATTGAGTCTTAATAATTCTACATATCCAACAATGAGACTCTTCAAGTATCATTTGGTGGTTCTTATATAACCTTTTTTTTTTTTTTTTTTTTGCAGATGACCTTGGACCATGGATGATATGGGGATATTATGTTTCACCTATGATGTATGGACAAAATGCCATAGCCATCAATGAGTTTCTAGACAAAAGATGGAGCACTGTAAGATGTTATAACTATTTAAGGATTAAGGAGACAACTCTTGTTCTACCCTATCACATTCCATAATTATTATTGTTATAGTTTACTGCTAAATCCTGTTTTTTGTCTCTTTTTCTTTTAATTATTTTTTACACAGCCCAACAATGACACAAGAATTTCTGAGCCTACAGTTGGGAAGGCTCTTCTCAAGTCAAGAGGCTTGTTCACACAAGATTCTTGGTTCTGGATTTCTATTGGTGCCCTTCTTAGCTTTTCCATACTTTTCAACATATTGTTCATTCTGGCTTTGACATATTTGAACCGTAAGTTTCTATTCAAGTTTTATAAGCCATCTAATAGACTTGTTTATGATAAATCATAGAGTACATTGTACTCCATCAGGTTCTAAATACAGGGGATAGACAACCAGTTTGTAGGGATTAAGAAAATTAGTAAAAACGGTTGTTTTGTGAAGAATGTATGTTGATTTTTCCAAAATACCCTTTTTAATTATTTATATTGAAAATTACTCATTGATAGAAAAATCCCCTTAATATGTGCAATTAATAGGAAGAGTTTAGGAAAGTTATGTTCTTTTATCCCCAAAACCGTGGTTTCAGAAGCACTTTTCCGCAAATCGAGATAAAACTCCTTTCACATACTTACCTCGTAAACTGTAAAAGCTATTCTCCAAAAGCTAATCAGAACACACACCTGGAAAAACTTTCTAACTTTAGAAGCCAAAATGGACTGAAGTTTTCCAACAACCTGTTGGTTGAAGTGGTAAGCAGCCACACCCCATAAATAGGAGAGTACAAGTTCAAATCCCAAAAACATATTTGGTGGGAGAGGTAAAAACCCTTTGCACTTTAAGCTTCAAAAAGGTAAACCCTTGATCAAACAAATAAAACGGATTGAGGTCTTGCAAGATCAAAACAATACTCTATAATAATTCTTACATTTAGGACTAGAGGGATATAAACTTTTCTAAAAATTTTCTAAACTTACTTAGACATGTCTCTTTTTGGATAAGAAGAAAGAGAGAAAACTAGAGAAAGCACACACATCATAAAAGCAAAGAGATGCCTCAGAATAATCCATAAGTTGAAATGTATCACTAAAATTTGTTTGAAATTAAATTGCAGCTTTGGGAAATTCTAAATCTATGATGTTGGAAGAAGAAGAAGAAGACAACAATGCAAGCATAAATTCTTCATCCTCCAAGGAACAAAATGTTGCAACAACAGCAAGAAACATCCCAGAATGTTCAACTCCTAAAGCAACAGAAAGTACTGCAGGAACCAGGAAGGGAATGGTGTTGCCATTCCAACCTCTGTCTTTGGCTTTTAGTCATGTCAATTACTACATCAATATGCCACCTGTATGTATATCTCAATACCCTCTTACTCTCTTTCAAATCTTATTGTACTCCCGGTTCTTATTATAAGCGCCTAATAACAACTTCACATAAATTATTCACATAAATTAATGAAGTTAGTTAATATTTAAAGTCAGTTATTTCTTATAAAATCTCAAGATTACCCTCAATGAAAGTCATTAGTTAGAGAGCTTTGGTAATTTGGTTACTTAGGAAGTTTTATAATTAGTTTGGGATATTAGGTGGAAAAAATTAATGCTTCAAACAAAACATGTTATATTATGAAACATATTGGAGGTGCTCGTAATAAGGATGGGAGGGAGTATCTCATAATCATTCTACTCAAATATATACAATTTGATTAATATTGTCAAGTTTAACTCATGGTGGTTTGGTTTCTCTTATACTAAAGCAAACATTTTCAACATATGGTTGCAGCAATGCTAAGAACCATAACAAAGTTTAAAAGTTTCTGCAACAATAGTTTCTGTTCTTGTGTTATTTTCATTCATAATTTGATATAAAATTTCAAATTTATGAGTATTTTTTATATCAGGAAATGAAAAGACAAGGAATTGAAGAGACTAGGCTGCAACTATTAAGAGATACAAGTGGTGCTTTTAGGCCAGGAGTTCTAACAGCATTAGTTGGTGTAAGTGGTGCTGGAAAAACAACCTTAATGGATGTTCTTGCAGGTAGAAAAACTGATGGACATATTGAAGGAAGCATCACCATATCTGGTTACCCGAAGAACCAATCGACTTTCGCTCGTATTAGCGGTTACTGTGAACAAAATGACATTCATTCTCCAAATGTTACAGTCTATGAATCTCTTGCATTTTCTGCTTGGCTACGCCTTGGTAAAGAAGTTGACAAAGAAACAAGAAAGGTATTGCTTCTTTGGCCTAAATGAAAGGAAAAAGAACAAAGGATTATTATACATCATATATATGGCTTAAAGCCCTAAGACACAAGAAAACAACTTTCAAATACACCAATTCATATAAATCCGGAATAGGTATTGTTAGAATATAAAAGTCCCACATTGGCAGACTAATTACAGAAATGATTGAAGGTATTCCCCTAATCATTAATGTAAAATCCAATTAATTAATTTGAGTAGATTAAGGATGTTAGTTAATATGATATATTTTTCCAGAAAACCCTATCTATCTTCCTCAATACCCTCTCTTTCTCTCCTACTTAATTATTGTTAAGAAAATATCAATAGAGTTAATTTGGAAAAACATTGATAAACATGTAAAATAGGTTTTATATTTAAGAATGACACCAACTCCCTAATTATATTCTATTTTAAGAACCGGAGGAGTATATAATGTTAAAGGAGATACCATCAAATTGGCTTTAGGTTATTCTGATAGAAAGACAAAACTAATATGTACCTATACTTAGATAATCCAACGTAGGTATGAGGACCAATAATTTCTCCATTTAGACCACTTGACTTGAAAAATCGAAGTTATAGATGGTTATTCCCATTATTGATGGTTTCAATCGTATGTTATAGATGTTTATTGAGGAAGTGATGGAGCTTGTGGAATTACAACCAATAAGGAATTTTCTAGTAGGCCTTCCAGGAATAGATGGCTTATCAACTGAGCAAAGGAAGAGACTAACCATAGCTGTAGAATTGGTTGCAAATCCTTCCATTATCTTCATGGATGAACCAACATCTGGTTTGGATGCTCGAGCTTCTGCGATTGTTATGCGTACAGTTAGAAATACGGTTGATACCGGTCGAACTGTCGTCTGCACAATTCATCAGCCAAGTATTGACATATTTGAAGCTTTTGATGAGGTACAATAATATCAAAGTTTATCAGATGAAGCTGTTTTATTTTTTTAATATGACTGCTTTGAGAATAATATTTCTTACAATCTTAAAATCACCTTTCCTTTAGCTACTTTTAATGAAGAGAGGAGGTCAGATCATATATGGTGGTCCTCTTGGTCAACATTCCCAGAACCTTATAGAGTACTTTGAAGTAAGTCTCACTTCTAGTCTTTGCATAAAAAAGTTGGGATAACTTCATTTAAGTCCCACGTGTGCTACATATTTTTCAATAGGTCCCAGAAGATTTTGAACTTTCACTTCAGCATTAAAAGGCTTGTAAAAATACTTATGTGCACCAGTAAATTTACCTATGAACACTTGGTGTTTTTTGTGTCAAAAGTTGTTAGAATGTATATTATGACTTGTAAATTTTCATATAAACACTTATTATTTTGATACGGTTAATTGTCAAAGTGTTTATGTGCACTTGTGGGACTTAAATGACAAGTCCTAATTGACATTTCAAAATCTTCTTGGGATGTATTGAAATATAAGTAGCATACGCGGGATTTAAATAAAATTCTCTGTAAAAAGGTCTCAAATTCATAATAAGTTGTTAGTAATCTTACATGTTTGCACAATATTTTTGCAGGCCATTCCAGGAGTTCCCAAGATTAGAGAAGGGTATAATCCTGCCACGTGGATGTTGGAGATAAGTACTCCAGCAGTTGAATCTCAACTTGGTGTTGACTTTGCTGAGTTATACACAAAATCTGAATTATATCAGTAAGGGACACTAAGCGCTACTTTTCTAGATATATTCCTGCTTGCCTTTTTTTTTAATGTTGAATTTTCTGATATATTTACTATTTTACAGAAAGAATGAAGAACTCATTAAGGAGCTAAGCACAACAGTGCCTGGAACTAAGGACCTTTACTTTCCAACCAAATACTCACAATCCTTCATCACTCAATGCAAAGGTTGCTTCTGGAAACAGTACTGGTCCTATTGGAGGAATCCACAGTACAATGTTGTCAGATTCTTCATGACAATAATTGTTGGTGTCATTTTTGGGCTTATATTTTGGAATAAAGGAGACAAAATGTAAGTCCACTAATGTTTTAGTCTAACACAAACTCTAATACTCTCTCTGGTCCTTAATATAAGACATATTTACCTAATTTAATCAGATTAAGGAAGTTAGTTGATATGATATGTATTTTTTAAAACACCTTAGTTATTTTCCTTAATTTCGTCATTCGCTCTTTACATTGATTATTGTTGAGGGAACATCGATAAGGGTAAATTAAGAAAAGATTGATAGATATAAAAAATAGGTCTTACATTTAGAACCGATATCAATTCTTCAATTAGGTCCTACATTAAGGACAAGAAAAGTATACTTTAGGGTCACCTAAAAGACATCATTTTTATTTTCTCATAATGTTAAAGAATAAGGGAACAATTAAGAATCTTGTTGACACTATTGACATGCATGTCTTAATCATCGAAATTTTGTTTTCTGCAGACATAAGCAACAAGATGTTTTGAATCTCATGGGGGCTATGTATTCAGCTGTTATTTTCCTTGGAGCCATCAACACAAGCAGTGTACAGCCAGTTGTTGCAATAGAGAGAACTGTCTTTTATCGCGAAAGAGCTGCTGGAATGTATTCAGAATTGCCGTATGCAATAGCTCAGGTATAAAAAAAGAAGCCAATCTGACTTGAGACTGCCTTAGGTGCTGGAGTTTCCAGTTTCAAGCATGTTCAAACTATTCCTGATGTAACAAAACTTTTAACATAAAACTAAGGGAAAAACCCATTAAAAGCCACCTAAAATAGGTAAATCCCAAGTTAAGTTTGAAAATTCAACAAATCCCTAATGACCCAATTTGATATTCGTGAATGTTGGGTAATTTACCACATTGTCCCTTTCCTTTTTTTGGGGGAATCACATACAATTCCTAAAGAAGAGAAAAAACCACAAGTAGGTCCCTTGAAGTCACCAAATTGAATTGAAGTCCAATAGGACCTGGGTTAGATTAATTCAAATTGAGAAAAGGCTACTTTGCCCTTATTAAATCGAGCAACCAATGATAAGTAAGGGTATTTTCTTCTTTGGGATGTATATGTAATTCTCCTTTTTTTCCAAAGACACCTCTCTTTTTTTTATTCAAAGTCGCCTCTTTAGGAGATTCGTGAGGGTAATTTTTTTTAAGAAAAAAGTTGAAGGGCAATGTTGTAGAATCATAATATCTTCCAAATCCCAAATTAGTCGTATGGACTAAATAGGGAATCACTAAATTTTCCAATTTGATTTAGGAATTCCCTATTTCATGTGGCTTTAAATGGATCTTCCCCTATATCCAAAAACATAAGAAACAAAACCTGACAAGCCTAATGCCAAAGAAAATTCACAAAATTGGCATATTGTTTGTTGCCTTGCAGGTAGCAATAGAGATAGTTTATGTTGCCATCCAAACCTTAGCCTATTCAGCTATCCTCTACTCAATGATTGGGTTTGAACGTGAGGCAAACAAGTACTTGTGGTTCTACTACTTTATTTTCACTTGCTTTGTCTACTTCACTTTGTATGGCATGATGACTGTAGCTCTCACACCAAACGCCCAAGTTGCTGCGATTGCTATGTCATTCTTCCTCAGTTTCTGGAACCTCTTCTCTGGATTTCTCATCCCAAGAACGGTAGGTCACAGCAAAACTAAAAAGATGCTTCATAAAATTCAATTCAGATTTTGAAAGTCTTTGTTTCAAGCTAAATATCATTGTTTAAAGCTCATCCATCATACAACAATAGTTTGAGCTACTTGATTAGGATTAACAAGTGAGCTTATATACCCTTATCTTTTTTACTCCCTCCGGTTCTAAATATAGAAGCTAATTGTGAGGTTTGTTCCTAAATGTAAGATCTCAATCCCCTTTATCCAACATCTTTAATGTTTTTCCCCAAACGGCCCCTATTGTTAGATTCTTGTATGATGGCTATGTTGATAATATTTCAATTTAAATGATTAAAAGGACGGGTATTTTCAGGAAAACCAGTACCAATTTTTACAAATAGCTTTTTTTTAATCTAATTTCCTTAATCTGTATGTATTATTTAACTAACTCTTACATCTAATTACTTACCAATGTGGGTCTTCTTATTATTCTCTACTGAACTGAATGTAACACTAATTGCATGAACTAGTTGAGTTTTCTTTTGACTCTAAATATAAGACCTTAGTCCTGTTTATCCCCTATCTTTATTACTTTTTCCCAAACTATCCTTGTAGTTACATTCTTGTACTATAGCTATGTTTATATTACTTCAATTTAGGGGTATTTTTAAAAACCCACATATTTTTATAAATAACTAACTTGCCTAATTCTTATTATACTCTATTGACCTGAAACTTGGGCTGAGCTATCTTTTACAGCAAATACCAATTTGGTGGAGGTGGTATTATTGGGCATCCCCAGTGGCTTGGACATTATATGGGCTAGTGACTTCTCAAGTGGGAGACAAAGAGTCTTTAGTAGAGATTCCTGGAGCAAAGCCCAAATCAGTTAAAGCTTTTCTTGAGCATCAAATGGGCTTTAAATATGACTTCCTTCCCCAAGTTGCTCTGCTTCATATTGCCTTTATTGTTATCTTCCTCTTTGTGTTTGCCTATGGCATTAGGTTCCTCAATTTCCAGAAAAGATAAAAAGCTTCACATATATATCTATATATACACCTTTCTCGGCCTTTTGGCTAAGATCAAGTGTAGTGTCTGTTCTTATCAGTGTCAAGGCTTCATATACATGTAGCACTGAATATATCAAAGTCTTTACCTGCAGTTGCAGGTTTTTGCAAAGCTGTTTTTTTTTTTTTTTTTTTTTTTCAGTTTTGAGTTTGAAATATATTACTTTTTTAAATGAGTTGTGAGATTGTGTTTCCGAAGTTGGCAGTAGCTGATGGAAATCATAAGGGATGAAAAAGAACAACATGACAACATTAGTTGAAGTGTTTAAAGGTGTGTTTGGCATGAGCGATTTGAAAGGAATGGGAAATTTTTTTTAGTTGAATTTGAAAAAAAAAAATTGGAGCAGTAAGGCTATAAAACTTTGAAAAAGAGAAGATTTGAGATGAAAAATTAATTAAAAACTTGTGACTCCAACTCTCTAATTTTTTTAAATCTAATTTATAAAAATTGCCCCCTTCTTCCAAATTCCTCATACCAAACAATCCCTAAGAATTCCTTGAGCTTTTAAAACTGCTCACAACGAAGAAAAAATAGAAACTTGCAAGTGTTAGGATCGTTCATGTGAATTGAAAGCTTGGGCCGACCAATCCTCACATTATTGATTTTTCCGTAAAAGTACATATTTTTTTCTTTTATTTTTTTAAGAAAGAGAAGAAAAGGGAAAAAAAGATAGAAAAAGAACTTTAAAATTGTAAAATCTTAAATCAGGTTTGTTTCTAAGAGTTGATAAGGGAATGACTAAATTTGATAAGCAAATTATAATTCATTTTTTTGAGAAATACCTAATTTAAAATTTTACAATTTTAAAATTCTTTTTGTCTTTTTCCTAAAAAAAACATTGGCCTTTATCATCAGCTCATCATCTATTCTTATACTATTTTTTTCATCTTAGCTTAAATTGTAAGTAAAGTGGAGTAAATATCGAGAAAAAGATTAACTTCCTAAAAGATAAAAACTTTCGGGTAATTAATTATTTGGATATCTCTCCCACACGCAACACTTGATATGATCAAGGAATAAACCCAAGCAAGAAGAAAAACCTTGAAGTTTGCTACCCATTTAGTAGGTTTAAAAGTTAAGTTAAAACAGATGCTAAAACTTGTAGTATTTATAAAATTAGTTATTATCAAATAGTTTCACTTAGTTTTTAATCAGATGCATGCAATTTTTTTTTTTTAAATCTTATAGTTTCACCTGACTTTGATCAAGTCCCTATAGTTTTTTGTAATCATTATATGATTTTTAATCAAATCCCTATAGTTTCAAATGAATGATAAAAAAAAAAAACTACAGGGACTACGTCTTAAAAAAAACTAGAAGGACCTTATTAAAATCATATGGTAAAAAAACTATAAAAATTTATTAAGAATTAAGTGAGATTATAAGAACTTAAAAATTGATTTTCAAAAAAACATAGTGAAAATCTCACACAAATCCCAAGGATTATAAAAAGTATTAAAAAAGTTCAGTGTAGAATCCTCTATTAAAAAAGTCTTTAGGGACCTCAGTGACATAGATGAATTTGTTAATAACCACGCTATTACTTATCAATATAGCCACATACACTTGTCAACGGAAGTTGTTTAGTTAGCATAAATGAGCTTGACAATGACCACTTTATGACTTGTCAGTATAGTGACATACACTTGTCAACGGGAGCTGATTTAGTTAACATATATGAGCTTATCAATGATCATTCTAAAATTTGTCAATATAATCACATACACTTGCCAACTAGAGCTACTTTAGTTAACATATATGAGCTTGTTAATGGTCATTATATGACTTGTCAATATAGGCACATACACTTGTCAATAGATAAGTTTACATTTAGAATTTATCTCGCTGAAGTCCATAAGGACTTTTTTTTAATAGAGGATTCTATAGTAAGATTTTTTTTTTTATAGAGGAATATATATTGAGACTTTTTTTATATTTTTCTGGTCCTTAGGACTTGAGTGAGATTTTCCCAAAAAATTATGCTTCCTCCTATCCTTAATATAGGACATACTTGGAGAGTTAAACTTGATTCTAAATATAAGACCTATTTTTTATATTTATCAATCTTTTAATAGTTTACCCATATTGATGCTCCCTTAACAATAATCAAAAAGGAGAGGGAAAGAGGAAATTAAGAAAAATAACTAGGATATTTTAAAAAACACATGTCATCTTAACTAACTTAAATAACTTCTTGAGTATAATCAAATTAGGTAAATATGTCTTATATTAAAAAGCAGAGGAAGTATTATACAAGTATATATCATTTGGCTAATTATTTGTTTTTTTAGTAGATATATTTGTTGATATATTTGCTGGTAGTGAGTCCCTTGAATTCTCTTTCATAACCATATTCCATCAAAAAAGTTTTCTTATAATACATCATTTAGATAAATTAAAAATAGATCCATATCGATAATCATCACTCAATTAGTTACTTATTGTAATTGTAATTATTTTACCTTTTATAACATGAGAGTAATTTTAAATGCAATTGCTCAATTGTCTATTGTATTAAATTTATGGTACACGTATGTGAAACAAACTCTAATCTAAGACGTCTAGAGAAATTATGATCTTGAAAATTTTGCCACCTTTCTTATCTTTTTTTTTTTTTTTTTTTTGCCTGAGCCACCTTTCTTATCTATAAGTAGGATTATATGAGTTGACCAAAAAAAAAAAAAAAGTAGGATTATATGCTTTAGTCATTCATGTATTAACGTCAATCTCAACATTTTAACCGCACGATTGCTATATGTATGCTATTTTTTGGTACTTATTCTTATTTATGCAATTATGCTTACTTTAGTGTTTGATCTTATCTCACTAATTAAGAATAATTTTTCATCAACAATTAACAAATCCTACCAAATTCGAACTTATTTATTAATCTTACCTTATAAATTAATTTCGCTCATTCCCAGTCATGATATTCATAAGGTTTTATCTCTCTTTGTCGTCTTCACCATCTCATTTGTCACACCCTTATCTTATTTTCACCTATTTCAGGGTATTTATGGAAAATGATATGCAATTCGGTGGGCAACACAGAAATAGCATAAATATATTGATATTATGTGCACGATTACGAAAATTTCTCATAGGGGTCCGTACTTGATAATTACAATTCATGTAGTCACGCAAAGCTACTTGGATGTCTAAACTCATCCTAGTAAAACAAAGCCATCTTCTGGTCTTCGCTCCACCACTACGATCCCCTTCGTATGGTTCTCTTCATTGTTCTCAGCATATCTTCTGTCTTCTCCTGTATAAATTGTTGGTAGGGGAGGGTGAGATTCTGAGGAATCTCAGTAGGAAAGCAATACCAATATGCATGCAAAATAAGTACTTAATGCATGATGTGCTTGTATTACATAACTCATGCTCACACAATGACATATCTGCGTGCTTAATGTTTCAAATAGCATACGTATGGCCATAGCATAAACAGAAACAAAGCTTCAATTATTCATATATGTTTCACAGAATCAAGCAAAGCAATAACATGCATTAATACACCAGCACAAATATCAAATACATGCAGAAAAGGTAAGTTCCCTATCTTAATCGCCCTTCCTTGATCCTCGAATAATGTGCATCGATTTGCATGCCAATCCCTCGGGCTCTTTACTTGGTCATAGAACATCAAATGTACAGTTTAGACACTTCCATAGTGTTTTTTGTGGTTATATTAGTCTATGGTAAAAATTTACCAAAATGCCCCCGAGACTCCGGCCCGGCCTCGTCGTACCCAGCCTGATAGCACGTTTTTCCAAAATTTTAACTAAGGCTATCCTAACTTATTTTTGCCCAAGGAATCCATTTCTGGCCTCAAAATAACCCAATTCACTGTCAAATTACAAAAATACCCTTGACAACCCCTATTTAGAGTCTTAGTGGCGTTTTCGTAATTATGCTTTTTCGGCCTTTTCCGAAAAAGTGACCAACTGTAACCCCACCTATTTTCGCTCACTGAATCCAATGGAATAATCTATTTTATGAAAATCAAGCTCCTTCCCTTAGATCTGGTCTTGGCCAAAATATTGGTCAAAGAAATGGAAAAAATGGAATTTTTGTGTTTTAGTTTCCAAAACTTATACTTTTCCACTTCTAATCCTTTATTAACTTATTTAAACACATCTGTTCGTTTGGTATCATTTATTTTTAGATAATAAGTCCTTATTACATAAGTCGAGATAAAACTCCTCTCACATACTTATCTCGTATACCGTGAATCACGATTTATAAGCACTTATTGCCCAAAAATAAGCTATTCCAAACGAGCACAAACCATGATTCAAAAAAAAATTGGGCAGCATAACCCCTTAGGATTAGAACTTTCCAAATTTACAAACTTGACAAAAATCACCAAAACCAAACACAAACCTTAATAACAACACCATACTAGTTTAGATCTAAGGTTTGTGAGGTTACTTGTTGAGATCTTGAATCCTCTCTCTCTTCTTGAGCTCAAAATGTGTATTCAAAATCATAGACTCCATGAAGAAGAAAGGTTTAGAGAAGGTTTCTAAGCAAAATCACAAGAAAACTCATAAGAAATCATATTTATCTTAAACTTCTTCTTCTTCCTTCTCTCTAGAACTTGAGAGCTTTTCAAGGTTTTCTCCAAGCTCTCTCTCTCTCCTTCTCTTTGGTTTGGCTGAAATGTTGCATGAAAAGGGAAGAGAATGTGTTTTATTAATTTGCTCTTCTTTTCTCCTAGCCATTGATCTCATCAGGGGTTGACATGGTGACACATGTCTTCACTACAAAAAAAATGTGATTTAGTAGCGGTTAAAAATGGGTATTCGTAGCGGTTCTAACCGCTACAAACTAGGTTAGTAGCGGTTACGAAAACCGCTACTAAATCGTACGTTGCAAGCGGTTTTGTAGCGGTTCTATAAAACCGCTACTCAATCAAAACTAACCGCTACAACCTTTGTAGCGGTTCATAGAAACCGCTACAACACCAAGAGATATTTGTAGCGGTTATATAACCGCTACAAATATAAAAAATTTTATTAAAAAGAAATTTTTTTTTGTAGCGGTTTAATAACCGCTACAAATATATAAAAATGAAAATTTGTTAAAAATGACATTTTTTATTTGTAGCGGTTAAGAAACCGCTACTAAATTTGAATTTCATGAAATTAGTAGCGGTTCTAAAAACTGCTACTAATTTCATGAAATTCAAATTTAGCGCCAAAAAATTTAAATTTAGCTTTTAAAAGACGCGTTATTTAGTAGCGGTTTAATAACCGCTACAAATATTTAAAAATTTTTTTAAAAATATACGTTGATTTTTTTCTTTTTTTAAATATTATATTAAATAGTTTAATTTGTTATTATTTTATCTATTTCAATTATTTTATTATTTAATAGTTTAACTTATTAATAAATTAAAAAGAAAAAATGTAATTGAATATGATTAGTATAAAATTTATATTAATAATATTATTAAGGATAGTTAGGTAATAAGGAATTATTATGTTTTATAATATAATGTAATTGTATATGAAAAATAGATGAAAATGAGATAGAGTTATGATATATCTAAAAAAAATGGTTAGAATAAATTTTATAGAAAGAAAAGAAATATTCTAAAAGATATTGAAAATCTTGTTACCATATTTGATCGTATTATTCAGCTCCTCTACTCATACGAAAGAAGTTGTAAATGAGAGGAAATGAAAGAAGGGTAAGGTGAAAAGAAATTGGGGAGTGTTTGAAATGAGTTGTGATAAGGGTATTTATAGAGATTCACGTATAATTTGTAGCGGTTAATGTAGCGGTTAATGTAGCGGTTACTAATTAGTAGCGGTTATTTATATTTTTGTAGCGGTTTAATTATTTGTAGCGGTTAATGTAGCGGTTTTTATTTAGTAGCGGTTATTTATATTTTTGTAGCGGTTTAATAACCGCTACAAATATTATATTAATTTTTTTTTAAAATTTTTTTTTTACGTTTTATTTTCACACAAATTTTTTGCATTTTTTGTGAAGAAAAATTTTTTACACTTGAATTCTACAAATATTATTTTAATTTTTTTTAAAATATTTTTTTACATTTTATTTTAACACAAATTTTTTGCATTTTTTGTAAAGACAAATTTTTTACACTTGAATTTGATCACTCATCGTCGCCATCCCTACAGAAATTTTGTAGAAAAATTATTGTTATTGATGTATTATTAAATTTAAAAAATTTAATTGAAATGACGTGGACTTAAAAAAACTCACCGCAGTAGAGGTAAATTGTCATCGCCTTCAGGGAAGTAGTTTTCAAAATCAGCTGGCTGAAATGGCTCACTCTCGTAGGCGATGTTATCGCCTTCACCCATGTCGTAAAGGTCTCTTGGCTTTAAATGAACGACCATGTGCCAATCCCTATGCCGCTCGTCCTCGACATAATAAACCTGATGTGCCTCTGAAGCTAGAATATACGGCTCATCATCTTGAGAAATACCAGTATGAATCGTGCGTGAGAAATTGACTGATGTGATCCCTAGGTCATCAGTTGTCAGTCCCCGAGAAGTAGTGGTATTTGCCCACAAACACTTGAACAGCGTCACGGTGAAACGGCCTTGATAATTAAGCTCGACCACATCAAGAAGCTTGCCATAGTAAGGGATGCCTCCGAACTGCATGTTGGCGTCACTGCTGCTCGCATAACTCCTTGTCCTAAATGTGCCATAAACACCCAATTCTGTGTTTGCAATCCCTGATCCCGTGAAACCGTGCAAAACTTAAAACCATTGACATTGTATGCTGTAAACCGTTTTGCATGATCAAGAGGGCCGATTGCGAGAGCTCTGAAATCTGGTGAGTGTGGGTTGTGGTCATTTAGTATTCTGCGCGCAAACCAGCCCGGGAATTCTCTGTGGACCCTCCTATCAACTTCCGAGGATGTCTGTGTACGGATCCTGAGCTGACACTTGACATGACTTCTGAATTCCCTGCAATTAATAATGGAAAGGCGTTAGTGAAATGAAAGTGAGAAATGTTACGAAAGATATAGATCGATTAACATACATGTGAGTGTACAATTCTTACCGTATGAAAGGCTCAACTTGAGTGCAATTAATCAAGACATGTCTATGTGCTTGGAACTTCTCAGTTGCCGTTAGTTTGAAGTTCTCAGTTGCTCCAACTGGTTTACCAACACGAGGGATAAATTCTTCTGATGTCGGCGCAGGTTCAGGACAATCGTCAACATGAGGGGGGCGGTTGAAAGCCGTCTCAAGATCATCAAAGTACCTTGAGCAAAAATAAAGCACCTCATCCCCTATATAGCCTTCAGCTATAGAACCTTCTGGCCACGCCTTATTCCTCACGTAAGATTTTAATTTCCCAAGGAACCTACGAAGTACATAAGAGAAAATTGATATAAAATGATGAAAAGGACGACTAGGAAACATTAAATACGGACAATAAATGAAAGCACATATTTAAAATGAGTACCTCTCAATCGGATACATCCAACGATATTGTACTGGTCCAGCGAGCTTTGTTTCATGAACGAGGTGGACCGTGAGGTGAACCATCACAGTAAAAAAGGACGGAGGAAAGATCATCTCCAAGTGACAAAGCATAAGAATGATTTTCGACTGCAGCTGATCGAGCTCCTCAACGATCAAAACCTTAGAACACAACTTCCGAAAGAAAGAACAAAGTTCCACCAAAACGATGGAAACATCGGGAGGAAGTGTATTCTTTATAGCCAGAGGGAGTAACTGCTGCATAAGAACATGTGAGTCGTGACTCTTCAGGCCAGCAACCTTCCGAGCCTGCAAGTCGACACATCGAGAAATGTTGCTTGAATACCCATCAGGAACTTTTATTTTCTTCAACGTTGTGAGGAAGACATCCTTGTTCGATTTTGTGAGGGTAAACTTTGCCGGTGTAAATCTGTCATGCTCATCTGGCCAAGCTTCTTCACGAACTCCCATGTCGCGTAAATCTTTCCTAGCTTGAAGGTGATCTTTTGTCTTTCTGGGTTCGTTAAGCAGCGTATACAGCACATTGTCGCAAACATTCTTTTCAATGTGCATTACATCAAGACTGTGGCGAAGTAAATTAGATCTCCAATACGGAAGCGTGAAGAAGATACTTATCTTCTTCCACTGCTGAGGCGCCGAAGTCCTGCGCGTCTTTTGGCGAGTTTGTGCTGAATCGTCGCTTTTTCCAAACTCGACGTCAACATGCTCAAGCTGCTGTAAGATATCTGTACCGGACAAAGTCTGAGGTGGTCCTCTGTTCTCTGGTTTCCCATTGAAGCGATTCCGTTGCAATCTGAACTTATGCGTTCCATCGAGAAACCTCCGATACCCCATAAAGCACCACTTTCGGCTGTAGGGAAGGCGCAGTGCGTCAGAGTCGAAATTGCAAGCCGGACACGCCGACCCAGTGTGCACATTCCAACCAGATAATGTGCCAAGGCCAGGAAAGTCACTGATCGTCCACATCAAGGCTGCACACATGTTGAACAAAGTCTTGCTGTGAGCGTCGTACGTCTCCAAGCCGACATTCCACAGGTCAAGCAATTCCGCAATAAGCGGTTGGAGATACACATCGATGTCATTGCCCGGTGCCTTTTTGCCTGGAATGATCATAGACATAATGAAAGAGCTTTGTTTCATACACATCCAGGGGGTAAGTTGTAGGGAACTAAGACTACCGGCCAAATGCTGTAACTTGTGCTAAGATTCTCGAAAGGATTGAAACCGTCGGTCGCCAACGCAAGCCGGACATTTCTGGGGTCAGTCGCAAAATCTGGAAAGTCGTTGTCAAACATTTTCCAAGCAGCTGCATCCCGCGGATGTCTTAATTTACCGTCTTCGTTTTTATCAACGGCATGCCACCTCATGTGCTCAGCAGTTTTAGACGACATAAATAATCTTTGTAGACGAGGTTTCAAAGGGAAATACCTGAGAATCTTTGCGGGTTTCTTCTTCTGCTTTTTCCCCTTCCGAATTGTCTTGTACCTCGATGTGTGACATCTCTTGCACGTCTCCCTGCTGGAATCGTCTCCCCAATACAGCATACAATCATTTGGGCACGCATCAATCTTTTGATAATTCAACCCCAACCTGTTGATGATCTTCTTGGCCTCGTAGAAGGTTGTGGGAATCTCGGCGTCGGGGAATGCATCTTGTAATGAGTCAAGCAACATCGACATTCCCTTATCCGTGATCCCACACAAGCACTTGATATGATACAATTTGATCAAGAAAGATAATTTAGAATATTTGCGACAACCTTGATATAAAGGACGATCTGCCTCATCCATCAAGCTGAAAAAATCCCGAGCTGCTTCATTCCCCATAAAAGCCGGCTCAGAGCCGTGCACTTCTTCGTTGAAGTTGTCGCCTTGAAATCCAAACGCATCACGCACAGCATCATTCACAGGATCATCTTCATCTACTTGAACGCCTACTTGAGAACTTCGAGGAAGAGCCTCGTCATATCTAATGCCGGCCTTCTCACCATGAACTGCCCAGAACGTATAGTCCTCAGGGAAAGGCTTTACAAGCAAATGTTCCTTCACAACATTTCGTGGATGCCACTTCTTGAACTTGCATTTCCGACACGGACAGACGATCTTGCCGTTACAGCTGGCGTGAGTGAATGCGAAATCTAAGAAACTGTTTAATCCGTACAAATATTCAGGAGAATTGCGCGGCAACCTTATCCAAGATTTATCCATAGCTACAAGTGAGAGAGAAGAAAGTATAGAGAAGAAGATGAGTGAGAAGATAATGAAGAATGCCTAGAACCTTATATTCTGAAAATCCAACGTTTATAACTTTGTAGCGGTTATTAAACCGCTACACCAACCGCTACAGATATTCCAACGTTTATAATTTTGTAACGGTTACATATATAAAACCGCTACTAATATTCAAGCCGTTAATTGGTGGGAAATTCAAAATATACTTGTTGAGTATTAGTAGCGGTTTTATATATATAACCGCTACTAATGTTCAACGAATTAGTAGCGGTTATATATATAAAACCGCTACTAATATTAAAGCCGTTGGACATTAAATATAAAAATAATTTTCTAATTTGTAGCGGTTATACATATTATAACCGCTACAAATGTGCACAAAGGCGGCAAATTTGAAAATTCAAATCATTTGAGTGTTTGTAGCGGTTATGAGTAAATAACCGCTACAAATATATATATTTGTAGCGGTTTCCGTTGGAAAACCGCTACAAATATATAAGTAAATTTGTAGCGGTTATGAGTTCATAACCGCTACAAATCTATATCTTTGTAGCGGTTATTTACTAATAACCGCTACAAATATATACATTTGTAGCGGTTTTAAGTTAAAACCGCTACAAATATATATATAATTTTTTTTTTTAAATTTAGATTTAAATCATTTAAAATTATTTCAATGCGATATAATAATATAAATATAATTATATAAAACACAATAAGAAAATTCTGAAATAAAATCTCATAAATATTTACAAATGTTTAAAAGAAAAGAAAATGTCCTAAACTAAGAAGCTGGGGGCTGATCCTCTGGTGCTCCCTCAGGTGGGGCTCCCTCAGATGCCGCTGGATCGGGCCGCTGCGCAGACTGAACCGCACCATCCTCATCAGCAGGAGGAGGAGCTGTAGGAGGAGGAGTAGTGCTCGGGACGACGTAGCGAGGGACAGGGGGGACCGCTGGATGCTGCTCGTCCGGGAACAGCCGACTCCATGCTCCCTCGAGCATATTGTTCGCGATCTCACGCCACTGCGTCTGCTGCGCGTACATAGTGTCTGCGTGGATCTGCAGCAGCTGCTACTGCTGCGCCAGCATCTGCTGCATCTGCTGCTGCGTCTGCTCCAAATCTGACCGCAGCTGGTCAATCGACTCGTCCCTCCGACGTCTGACCCCTTTAGAACTGCCAGCCTCAGAGGCGGCGCTCCTGCCGTAGATCATGCTGGGTCTGGCGCCTATCCCCATCCCCCGCACTCGTCCGGGGTGCTCAGGCTGAGCCAGACCCGCCTTCAGAGGAACCGTCGGGTCCACTGACCCCTGTGACTCCTCAGGCTGGGTCTGTCGCAGCTCAGCCTGCGACTGCTGCATCCGCTCCTGCCATTTTATGAAATAATTAATAATTATCATTTTTCATTATTAACTTTGTTTTAAAAAAAATATAATTCAAAATTACTTACAATGGCCGCCTCTGCCTGCTGAGAGGTCGCAGTCCCGTCACGGTGTCTGTGTGTGACGGCGTACAGCTCCGCATAGTCCGTCTGACGGTTCTCCTGCTGAGCCCTCGTCTCCTGAAACAATTACAAAACAATTAGTATTATGAAATAATCAACTAAAAGTAAGTGAAGCACTTGAAAAGTTACCAGCTCGCTGTAGGTCACAGCAAAGGTCTTCGATCCTGCTGTGTGGTGGATTGTCTGCTGCGCCCGGATCCCGGCGTTCCTCCGAGCAAGCTCATGGAAAAAAAAATTAAATGTATTATAATTTAAAATTAAATACAAAATAAAATGATATTATAATTTAATATTTAACAATTACAAAATTATATATAAAAAATATAATAAATACATTACCTGCGCCTCAGGGCTCCTCCTGAACTGGACAAAACGTGCCCAGTCGTTCGGCGGCACGCCGTCCGGGACGCTCTCCTGCAGCTGCTCCAGAGGCATCGTCCCGTCCCCATCCACACTGTGGAAGAGACGGTTCCTCCTGTTCCTCCACGCGTCGCCCATCTTCACGAGGGCGTACCTCTTCCGGTTGGCCCGGACGGCAAACCGCAGCTGAAAAAAAGACATTTAAATATCAATAATTATAAAAACCATAATTTAAAAAAATAATTAAATAGAATTAATTACAAAAGATATTAATTAAATAGTTTTAATTACCTGAACCACCTCTTCCCAAGCCTGGTCCTTCGGCCCCTTCGGAATGTGCCTCCACGTCGGGAAGTGAAGGGGGAACCGCATCCAATTCGATCCTAGGTCGCTCAGGAAGCGGTTGAGCAGGTGACCCCCATTGTGGATCGGCTGGTCAGTGCCCTCGTTCCACGGCACTACAACTCGCAGGGACCGGTCCATGCTGTTCAGACCGGCCACATCCAGCCTCCTCGTCGTCACGTTCCCCTGCTCATCTGCACAGTTGACCGCACGTTAGATAAATTATAATTCAAAGTTAAAAAGTTAAAAAATTAAATAATTTACCTTCGACCTGCACCTCAAACCCAGTGGACCGCGAAGACGACCCTCGTGGGTTGTTCTGCTCCCGAGCCTCTTCCTCATCGAGGAACTGCTCCATCTCCCTGAACCCACTAATCGGGATCTCGAACTCCTCCTCGTTGAGGAAGTCCTCAACGCTAATCTCTGGCACCTCCACCTCAGGCACCTCAGCTGTGGTCGTCGCCTGTGGGATCGTCTGCGGTTCCTGTGGAGGGATGGGCTGAGATACCTCGGTAGCCCTGCCTGCGTGCTGCCCCCTCCCTCTGCCCCCTGCCCGGCTGCTGCCACCCCGTAAAGTCGGTCTGGGGAGCACAGGGGCCTTCCCCTTATCCTGTCCTGAAGCCATATCAACTGTACAAATTAAAAAAAAAATTAGTCCATTATTATACAAAAATATTATAAAAATACAAATATAAATAAAAATACGTGTTATATACGTACCTCAAGTGTAAATACTGCGGAATACTGACCAAAAACTCCTATAGACTCGTCTGAACGCTCAAATATCGAATAAACCACTCAGAGAAACCTCAGGAAACAAAATGAGCAAAATGAGAAATGGAGGAGGCGAGCGGTTTAAATAGGCCACACATTAGTAGTGGTTATTGTAAATAACCGCTACTCTAACCGCTACAAATAATTAAATTTGTAGCGGTTCTACAATAACCGCTACAAATATTCACAACGTTTGAAATTCTGTAGCGGTTATTGCCCAGAACCGCTACAAATTTGGAGTCTCTTGAAATTCTGTAGCGGTTTTCAGCAAAAACCGCTATAAAATTCTGACCTTTGGTATTTTGTAGCGGTTTATGTGCATTAACCGCTACAAAATAACCGCTACAAGTTTTGGCGGGAATTTCGCGCCAAATTTGTAGCGGTTTTTTGTAGGAAACCGCTACAAATATTCTTGCCGCTACAAATTTGTAGCGGTTTAGGTAAAAACCACTACAAATACTATAATTTGTAGCGGTTTAATATAACCGCTACAAGTTCACCGCTACGAAATACCTTTTTTTTTGTAGTGCTTCCACCATCCCTCCTTCCATGCTTCCACCATACCTCTTCACTTTGTGCTGTACTTCCTTCGTCATTTGACTTACTTGCTCCCTTATCATCAACCATCATGATCACCATGCCCATACCTTCATGTAATGCACACCTTACCATTGTCATCATTACTATTTTCATGTAGCATTTTGACATGTGCTCATGAAATTAAATCTTCATTTAATCTCCTCTTCATATGATAATGGTACTTAGCATGTTTAATCCCCAAGATTACTTTTCCCTCTAATTTCCTTGTGTTGAACGAAATTATCAAGGAAAAAGGGAAATAAATATGTGTTTCAATAATTCCATAATTCAATTAAATGAATTATGTATAATTTTCTCTAATTTTACAATTCTTGATTTATTCCATCAAGAATAATCCAATTATAAATTTTCCTTTATTTTCCTTGATTAATTGAAATTAACTTCAATTAATTGGAAAATAATTAATCTTGGGCTAAATTGGCAAAATTATGATTTTGCTATCACCTTTGTAATTTAATTCTTTCCTTGAATTAATTTACCCATTTCCTTATGAATATGAATATTTTAGAATTCACAAGATCTAAATTCATGAATATTCACCATTTTATTGAATTTCTCAATTAATTACAATATATTTTTTATGAATATAAAATTTGGAGTGTTACATCATTACTATAATAAATGTATTTTTTGTTTTGAAAACATCGGCTTCGCTTCTATATATTAAGGTTGCTACAAATTATTACTGTATTGTCATTGTCCCTCTTATCTTCATTCCTCATGATTTCATAATTTTCACTTCCACTATTACGAAATAGTACTATGATTTTTTCATGATAGAAACATTATTGAATTACAAGTATCAAATTAAAAAAGGAAAATTACTATGAGATCTCAATAAAAAAAATGTATTACTAAAAAATCCCTAAATAAATTAGCAATATGCAATGACAAGTTCAAGTGCAAGAACAAGTCCACGTTACTAACTTATTATTACACTTTTTAGTAATTACATTTCTTCCTCGTGACTTTATAATGATTTTAGATGGAAAAAAATGATCAGATGCTTATATTAAAATTAATTATTTATGTTTTCATTTGAGACATGCCTTGACCAGTGATGGAGTTTCAAATCTGGGATCTTAGCTTTAAATGTCGAATACTATGTCTATTTAGTGTTTGTTTGGAGTTAATTATCATAGATATATTTATATAAATTGAGACAAAGATCATCTCACATTTTTTTTCCCGTACGTTATCAATAATAATTATAAAATTAATTTTAAAGATTTCAATTATTATTCAAAACAAACACAATCGATGTCTGACAAATGCTATTTGATTCTTGGGAGAATTACATTGAGGTTCCAAGGAAGAGGAGAAATGAAGAAATAGTCCCTATAGATTGCAAAATGAAGAAATGGTCCCATGGAGTTGTCAATACAGGCTCCTGGAGTTGTTAATGAGTTGTCAATACAAGCTCATGGAGTTGTTAATGGGACCATTTTTTCATTTTGCAATTTATAGGGACCATTTTTTCATTTTTTTTCTTGTATGAGATCTAAGTGTAATTCTCCCTTGATTCTTCGACTGGAGTCAACATCCCCAGTTGTACTGTTTTGCAGTTTGGTTGTTCACATCAATGTGTTTTTGCGTGTAACTTGCGTGTATCTTTGATATGTGGTATAGTGTGGGTTTGCATCTTCCTTGTTATGAGCAAAACTAATTGAAACCAAAAACTAAAGCGATCGATTGGATTGCATTTCGGTTTGAAACCAGAAAATTAAAGGCGACCAACGGAAGTTGGCGCAGATGGGTAGGCATCTGCGCCACACCAATCTGTTCTTGGGTTCGATCCCAGGAAACGGAAGGTGTAAAGAATTTCCATTGGGAGCTCTCTCCGCTGGGGCGCCTCAAAGAGGTGAATTCCTGTCGGGCTTATCAGATTGGGGGCGCCAGGACTAGTCGGTTGTCGGGGGCCCATGTCGGTAAATCCGGCGTTGGCCTTCAGGTTAACGCCGGATACCTGGAAGGTGGGTGCACCGAAGGCCAAAAATGGTCCATTGCATAAACCATCAAAAAAAGAAAAAGAAAATTAAAGGCGAAAAGTTGATCTCTCTCTATGTTTCTTTTTAAAATCCAAGTTCAAGAATCATACTTTTTATTATATTTAATATTATAATAATATTTTTATATAAGATTAAATATTAACCATTAAAACTTAATCTAATGACAAATACATTAAATAAAAAAAATGGAGGGGGAGATTAATAAAAACATTCCTATCCGTTGTACCTCCTATATGTTTGACGGTTTATTAGAAATAGCTAATGCTAATAAAATAAAATTAATATATCTACCCGTACCAAAGATGAAGACTCAAAATAGCAAGTCAAGCCATGTACAAGACTTATAGTATCATATAAAGTCAAACTTAGTAAATACAAGAGTCAGGACATTATTGGTGTGGAGAGCGAGGAGGTGGAGGGGAGGCGGTACCGAGTCTTGTACCACAGGCATCTTATCTTAACATATTGAAATAGGAACATGTTAGAATAACGCAGGAGAGACATGACAATATTGCAGTCTGGAGGATTTATCCATATTCAAGTGGGTGAAAAGAATATGTAGCAGAATAATTTTCAGTCAAAAACATTCTCTCGAGTGAGAGCGTGATAGGGCTTTCTCTTAACTTCGCCGGAATAGTGCTATCGGCCTAAGTGCTGTGTTAAAACACCGAAGGTTACTGTGATAAATCGGCCTCAACAAAGGAATTACGTGGTGTCAAAATGGAACGTAAACGTCTGGACATTCAGCTTCAATAGAAAAAGAAAGAAACACGTGCAGATGAAGGACGAAAGTTGATTGGGAAAATAATCACAAACACGCGTGTGGGATTGGCGACAATAAGGGATGCCGTAACGACGGATGGAGGGGTTGCAGAAATATTGACGTTAAAATGATAGGGTTTAATCTATATACTTTCACATTTAAAGAAGTAGAGGAGGCAAACAGAATCTTAAAAGAAAATCTCTAGGTGGTTAGGAATTACATGTTAAGCATGCAAAGGAGAAGGCTATTCTTGAGTGACAATGAAATTATTATCAACACATGTGAGTTCTAGATTCAAGTCCATAATCTCCCTCCAGAAGGTAGAATTGGCACAAATATTAGACTTATGGCAAGCATTGTGGGAAGAGTAATAGATTCGAGGACCCTGAGGATCACCGATTCATAAACTAAAGCTTTGGGCGTGCCTGAGTGGAGGTGGATGTTGAAAGACCTCTAGTTCCGGGTTTTCTAGCTCCTCGACCAGATGAAGAACTAGAAGATATATGGATACAAGTCAGATATAAGAAGCTTATCAAATTTTGTTTCAACTGCGGTAGGCTAGGCCATGAGAGTAAAGTATGTGAAGAAGGAAATGTGGAGTTCACAGTAAATCGGGTACTAAGGGAATATGATGCTAGCATGTGTGTTCAGGCACTGAAAAACCAAACGAACCCATCGGTGCACTGAAGTCCTCCACGGCTGATGGAAAAGAGAACAGTACATGGGGAAGGTGCATGCAATCAGTACAAGCATGGGAGAGGCCTGCAAATGCGTATTTCTGAGGAAGTTGGCGAACCTTCTATATGGAAGAGTGGTGGGACATCATTCAAGGGCCCACATCAGCCGAAAATATTAATGGCCGAAGTCAAGTCACATGGAAGGAATTTTCAAATAGAAAAGAACAGTCAATCGGGTGCCTCTCAGCATGGTGTAATTGAACAAGTGGGCTTAATGGGTGGGCTCCAAATTTTGATGAAAGAAGCCCAAAAAGATGGGCTAGACGAGATGATAAAAAAGATGGACCGGACTAGTAGTGTGCTAAAGGCCAGAAGAAAGAAATTAATGGAAAATCAAAACAGGTACTGGGTGGAGCTGGCAGAGGATAGCGAGGATGGGTCCAAACAAGCAATAATTCCAATTCAGCAAATGGAGATTGGGGAGATACCGCAGGGACTTGGTGGGGTCTCACTAAAGAGAAAAGCAGAAGAAGAGGATCCAGATGCTTTGGCAAATAAGAAACGAAGAGAATTCAACCAAGATTCACCGGAGAGTGCAGGAAAAAGAGGGAAGGCTGTGGAAGAAGCTAAGGAAAATCAATGAAACAGAATGGCCAACAGTGTTCGACTATAGGTATGACGGCAGACTAAACTTTGAGATTGGGTTGTTGTTAAAAGGTACTGGGCAGCCAAAAATAAGGGCAAAAGGATCGTTGTTTATTGCTCATAATCCCAAACTAAATATTGTCCTAGGATCATATTTGCCAGAGATATGGATATTAGGGAGATTAAGGAAGAGAGGGGGCGGGTAGAGAAGTTGAGGGTGGTGGTAGCTGGCCTGAAATAGCCACCAAGGAGCCATAATTTGCCTAGGATAGAATTGCCAGGGTCTGGGGACTACTTTGGCAGTTTGAAATCTAAAGTTCTAATGTGGGAAATTCAAACCGATGATTGTTTTCCTCTCTGAAACAAAAATGAAGCGTGGGAAAATAGAAAAAATAAGAAGAAAGTTGAAGTTTGATTGTGGGGAATATTTTGATCCGATAGGAAGGTCAGGGGGCTTAGTGGTTTGGTAGAAGGAAGGAGTTCAACTGAAAATTGGGTTCACCAGTAGATTCATCATCCACTTAGAAGAGGTGCAAATGGGGGGACAAAATATAAGAAATATTACAATGGTATACGGTCCAAATAATATGGATTTGAAACAAAAGTTGTGGGCTGAACTTGAGAAGCCAAATCCTGATCCGATGACGCCATGGATAATTTTTAGAGATTTTAATGAATTTCTATATGCCTCAGATAAGGAAGGAGGTAGAGAATGCTCCCAGAGAAACCTGAACAGATTTAGAAAGTTTATGGTAAATTGTGATATGATGGAACTTGATTTTAAAAGGGGTCGATACACATGTATGAACAACAGACAAGATGGGAATTTTATCAGAGAAAGATTAGATAGGGTTGTTTTCAATCCAAGCTGGGGAGCTCAATTTCAAAATGGCCAAGGCCTTGTTTTGGAAGCTATTGGATCTGACTATTGCCCTATTCTCATTAATTATGAGCATAATGGAACAAAAACTTCTCCACTTTTCATATTTGATGCTAGATGGCTCACTCATCCCAACCTACTAGACTTGATCAAGTAAAATTGGAAGGAGGACGTAAATCAACGAGAATTGTAGATTTGGTGAAGAACTTATATGAATTAAGAGAAGTTCTCAAGTTTGGAGTAGAAGAGAATTCAAGAACAATCAAGGAAAAATTAATTTGTTAGTGAAGAAGGTTTAAGACTGTCTAAATAGTGGATGGAAAGATGAAATTGTAGTGGAAGTGAAGGAGATGAAGAGGAAGATCGAGGAATTATGGGCACAGGAAGAGATGCACTGGGCACAAAAAACGAGAATCGATTAGTTAAAATGTGGGGATAAGAACTCAAAATTGTTCCACATGTCTACGATTAGAAGATGCAGAAATAAAATAACAAGGGTGAAGGGGACCAATGATGAATGGCTAGACAATGAGAAAGAAATTGGTGACCACTTTGCTGGATTCTACACAGCTTTATTCTCAACCACGAGACCCAGAGACTTCACGAAGGTAATGGATAATGTTGAATAAATCATTTCTGAGGAGGACAACTGAACTTTAATGGTGAAAATTTCAAGGGAAGAGATGAAGTATGCAGTATTCCAGCTAGGAGGGTAGAAGGCACCGAACCCAGATGGGTTCACAGGACGGTTTTATCAGAAGGCATGGGAAGTCATCAGGGATCAGGTGAGTAATCCTGTCAAAAGTTATTTTGAGAATGGTTTTCCATTGACTGATGTGAATGATACTGATTTAGTGATGATTCAGAAAGTAGAATGTCCTGAAACAGTGAATGACTATAGGCCCATTAGCTTATGTAACTTCTCATACAAAATTTTTTCTAAAGTTATGGCCAATAGATTAAAACCATTTCTAGGAAAAGCAATTGATGAGAGTCAAAGATTGTTTATACCAAGTAGGCTAATCCAAGACAATATTATTATAGTGCATGAAATATTCGACCACATGAAATTAAAGAAACAAGGCTAGGGGGAAGTGGCACTTAAGTTAGATATGACCAAAGCATATGACAGAGTGGAATGAGATTTTTTGGGTAGCACTCTCTTGAAAATGGGTTTTTGTAGTGCTTAGGTAGATAGAATCAATTGGTGCTTGAATTTTGTGAATTTCTCTATCATGATGTCGGGGAAAAGAGTGTCTAAAGTGCAACCAAAGCAAGGATTGAGACAAGGGGACCCTTTGTCCCCCGATCTGTTTATCATTGTTAATAATGTGCTATCTAAAATGATTAAGAAAGATAAAAGTAGGGAGTGCATTAGAGGTATATCAGTGAATAGACGAAGCCCAGAGATCACTCATAGTTTTTTTACTGACAGGTTTTTTTTCTCCAAGAAAACCTGGATTTTTGCAAGAATCTGAAAAATATAATCAACAAGTACTGTGAGGCATCAGGCTAGGCAATAAATTATGGAAAATCTTGTCTCTATTTTTCAAGAAACACCCCTAAGATTGTTAGAGAGGAAATCGGTCATATTTTTCAAATTCATGCTAGGGACACTCCAGGGAATTATTTAGGATTACCAATCATTTGGGGAAGGTCCAAATCCAAAGCTCTGAACTCTATGTTGGATAGGGTGGAGGAAAAAATTCCTGTCCACAGCTGGTAGAGAGGTCCTAGTTAAATTTGTGGCAAATTCCATACCTGTATACTCGATGTCTTGTTTCTTATACCCGAAAAATGTGTTAAAGAGGCTAGATAGCTTAGTGTCCAAATTTTGGTGGAATGGGGATATAAAGAAGAAGAAAATACATTGGGTTTCTATGGAAAAAATGAAGAGGCACAAAATGGAGGGGGGTTAGGTTTTAAGGATTTTGAGGCCTTTAATTTAGCCTTAATTTACAAAATAGATTGGAAGATCCTAAAAAACCCAGATTAGACGTGGGTAAAACTGCTAAAAGCCAAATATTTTCCAAAATGCTCTTTTTTGGAAGCAAGGAAGGGAAGGACAAGGTCCTGGTTATGGGCAAGTATAATGAAAGGGAGGAAGGTAGTAGAAGACCATGTGGTGCTAAGTATAGGAAATGGGGAAAATACAAAGGTGTGGAGAGATCCATGGCTTGGGGAATTACTGCGGAATAGGTTAAAATCACCATGTCCACACCAGAGTTTTAAAACCTAAGGGTGGCAGACTTAATAAAGGGGGGCTGGAATTTATTGTCAGTAGAAGGCTGGATAAGCCCTATAGAGAAAGAGGCGATTGTCAATACTACTCTAGGCCCTAGAAACCGTGAGGACAAATGGATATGGAAGGGGGGAGGTGTGATTATACAGTAAAAGATGGGAATGAATGAGCAAAAAAGAATGTGTTGAGAAGGACTGAAAATGTTCAGATTTATCCAACTGTGAGAATAAGAAGATATGGAAAGAAATATGGAATCTAATGGTACCTCCAACAATCAAGAACTTCATATGGAGATTAGTATCAAAAGCTCTTCCAATGTTTCAAACCCTTTGTAGAAGAAACTGTTGTACAGCTGATTTATGTTTAATATGTTAGAATCACACTGAAACTGATGACCATTTATTTCTTAGATGTGACTAGGCAAAAAGAACATGGTTTAGTAGCATATTTTCTTTTAGAATTGATGAGTTTGAAAATTTAAATCTAAGACAATGGGTGACATGGTGTTTCTGTGAACAAAGCTTCTCGTCTTGGCAAAAGGCATTGATAGCTATGACTTTATGGCAGATGTGGAAAGGCAAAAATGCCTTTGTTTTCGAAAATGCTAAGCTTGATCCAATATTTATTTTTTCACAGGCAGGTATTCTACTGAACAAGTTCTGGGCTATGAGAGGATGGAACCAAGAGCAAGATGCATTATCACACAGGGAGGCTTCGACGGAAAAGCAAAATCTCTGGACACCACCTAAAGGTAATTTTCTTAAGATCAATATAGATTGTGCTACATCCCTGGATGACAATAGAGCAGCTGTTGGCTTTGTTGTGAGGGACTCAAATGAGTGGCTATTAGATGGTGATGTTAGAATTGTAAATGCTAGCTCTGTATTGATGGTTGAAAGTATTGCTTTTCTTGATGCTATTAAGTAATTACAACTAAATCAGCTCTTAGACATTTAGTTTGAATCTGATAACCAAAGTTTGATTAAATGCCTTTCAGAGGAGTCCTCTCCAACTGATTGGAGGGGTGGTAATATCCTTGAAAATATTCCTTTTTCGAGGAAAATAATTAAAAACCATTCTTGTAATTGAGTTTCCAGGAGTGCAAATTTAGTAGTTGACTGAGTTGCTAAAGCTGCACTAGGTGGATCTTGCCCATCCGACTAGGTATTACGACCACAAAAGGATTTGCGTAGACTTTTAGAGAAGGATGCCTGTAGTTTTTTGAGAGCCCTTGACTAATGTTAATCTAAGGGGTTTTGTAAATATATTATGTTAATAGTTTATGTTGGTTATGGTATGTAATGAATACTTATGTTTAGATTTTATGAATGAATGAGATGTTTCAATTGGCAAAAAAAAAAGATTAATTTTCAGCCAACTTCATAATTTTTTGAAATTTTAGTGTACCTTAATAATCAAAATGAAATTAATTTTTGTGGGTGAAAATATAATGATACCCTTTTTTTATTTTTTCAGAAGAGCATCAAAGATATTTACAAGTCAAATAAAGAGATTCAAAAGAACCTAGGGAATTAAAAATATTTTAGCAATTTACAAGATAAAAATGGGCATTTACAAAATAAATAAAAATATTTTCAAATAAATAAAAATATTTTCAAGACAAATAAAAGGATTCGAAAGAACCTAGGGAGTTAAAACCATTTTGGCAATTTATAAGACAAATATGAAAATTCACAAGACAAAAATGGGTATCTACAAGACAAATAAGATAATTTACAAAACAAATAAAGTAAGGGCATCATTGGTTTTTCACCTACAAAAATTAATTTCATTTTGATCATTGGAGGCAGTGAAGTTTCAGAAAATTTTGAGGGTTGACTAAAATTAATTTGCTATAGAATTGGCTGACTGAAATTTTCCCAAGAATTTAATATTGTCATGTAAAACATAAAATTTGAGTCTTATAAAAGGAAATACATGTTGAAAAATCTGCCCCAGGCTTTCTTAACCAAAATTTTGAAAATTCATGGAAAATTTCGTGCAACCACTTTATTTGTAAATAAAAAAATCTGTGGCAAAAGTAATTTGAGATTGGATTTTTTAACACAACTTTGTTAAAAAAAAATTATTTTTAGTAGTAATAGATGCTTTTAAATTTGGGGGTGCATCAAATTTAAATTGGTATAAATAACATAATGTGCAAAATGATGGGTAAAATCCCTGAGCGCTTATAGCTTAATTATTAATCAATTTGGATTTTGTAATCTAATGATGCCAAATTCTCCCTTTAAGTTTTTTTTTTAAAAAAAGAAAATATGAAGTTGTGAACTCAAACCCTCTAAAAATATAACAAGTGCGTGAGTTAGTAGTTACCGCCAAAAAAATGATGGTAAGACCTTGTTGAAGTTGGATCAGAAGTAGTTAGTTAGGGGTGGAGTGAAAGTGAAATCAAAAGGTCAATAAGTAAATAAAACAATCAACATTCATGGAGTTTATCAATAAAAGTTGGTGCAGTTGGTAAAAGGATTGACTCAAAATTATAAAATTATGAGTTTAAATTCTACCTATTTGAGGACCTTATTGGTGGGCAATCTGTAAGTACCTTTGTAAGTACTCTCTGAGTCTGAAGGCATGTCCTGACTCTAGTAAATCCCCGAGACCCAACTCACCTAAACTTTTTGTTATAAAAAAAAAATCATGGAGTTTGATGGATTTATTTTGGTTGCAAATGATTTTTTTTCTAAATTAATTATTCCGGTCCATAATATAAGTCGCTTCTAAAAGAATGACTTGGTCCATAGTATAAGTCACTTGGAAAAATATTGATATTTTTTTGTCAATTTTGCCCCTATAATTAATGTTTAAATATGATTCATTGTATTTCTCTCTCTCATTCAAAATCTTATTTAATATGAATAAAGTTGTAAAAATAATTTAATTTAGGATAAATTTAATGAATTTACTCCCATTTCTTAATTATAATGAATTGATTAAAATGACTTATATTGTGGATCGGATGGAGTACTCAAGTTAATTTCACTTCTTTTTCTTTTTTCATTCCATTCATCTATCACATTTAGCATCTGTAATAGAATAGGGGTATGACATATTTTTTACTTTGTAACACTCCTTTCATCTATTATTATAAATTTTAAATCATTATAAAAAAATACTGAATTTCCGACGGATTTAGAGTTTCTGACGAAAACAATTTCTGATAGAATGGATTCCATTAGTAATAATAGCGTGACAAACAAATTACCGACAGAATTCAGATTCCTTCGGGAATTTCTGACGGAATTTAATTCTGTCAGAAATTCCTTCGCAATTTCTGATTGCAACTTCCGACGGAATATTCCATCACAAACAATTTTTTTATTTTTTAAACTTTAAAAAGCCACGTGGCAACTCCGGCGACTGGCCCCTCATCGCCGGCGGCGGCGCGTGGCAGGCGGCGTCCATCTTGTCACCGGCCCCCAGATCCGCCACGTGTCGCAACCTCCCTCTGCGACGTGTTGCAACTTCCTTTTTCCTGAAAATGCAACTCAACTTACCCCTCCTTTGGTTCAAACCCACTACCTCGTCCGTACGCCCGCGATGCCTTACCAGATAAGCTCGACTGCTTTGGCGTTGTATTATCACACACAATTATATATATAATCATATAACTATATTTTTTTAAAATTTCTAAAATGAAATTTTTATTAACATTAATTAATAAATAATAAATAATTATTAAATAATATTAATTAATAACTAATAAATTTTATTTTTTATATGACTATTTTACCCCTACAAAGACCAAAACCTATTATTGAAAATTGAAAATTAAAAATATTTTAGAAATTAGAAAATAATAATTAAAAATAAAATTACAATTAAATTAAAATTAAAAATTAAAAATAATAAATAATAAATAATAAATTTTATAAAAATAATTTTTTAAAATTTAATTTAATTTTAAAATATTAAATAATTAAAAATAATAAGTTTTAAATTTTGGAATGAAATTTCTGACGGAATTGAATTCCATCAGAAATTGAGAGGGAATTTCCGATATAATTCAATTCCGTCAGAAATTCCCTAGTGAAATTTGTGACAGAATTGAATTCCGTCAAAAATTACTAGGGAATTTACGACGGAATTCAATTCTGTTGAATTCCGTCGGAAATTCCCTCACGAATTCCGTTGGAAATTTCCGACGGAATTTTCCGCCGGAAATTCCGTGACAAAAGTCAAAATTTCCGATGGAATATTTTCCATAATTAATTCCGTGATAAATTTTGCCACAGAAAATTTTCTGACGGAATTGAATTCCGTGGGAAAATTCGTGTTTTTTTGTAATGAATAATGGCTTTGTATTAATAAAAAACAGTTATAATTATTTTAAAACAATAAACATGTATTATTTTTTAATGATGCTTTTATATATAAAGAGGATAAGTAAGAGAGAATATACAAATTTAAAACTTACAATAGGGACTAGAGAATAATAAATAGTCAACTTAATTATCCGGTAGAAAGAGTCAACTTAATTAATTTTTTAATATTCATAAATTTATTTCCTAGATCTTAAAATAAAAATCAAAGTTTGTTTGATATAAATAAGCATCACAAATAACAATGATAGAGCAAAATTCAGGTAAAAAAACAAATAAATGGAGCAATCAAATCAAAAGGTAAAACTTATTGGCGTGCGGGTCAAAGTTGAAGAATTTACGAAAATGTATGATGTTCCATTTATGAAGAAGACACATACTTACTCTCATTCTCATCCCATCTTTTGATTCTTATCCGCCAAATATCTAAGTGCCTATTTGGATTAGTGGTGGAAAATGAATTTTTTTTTGCAAATGGACTTTTAAAAAGGTCAGATAGAAAAAAAGTCATATTATAAATGTGATTTGTGTTTAGATTGGTGGTGACAGGAGTGACTTTTTTTCTAACCTTAAATCTGTTTGGATTAGTGTTTGAAAAGCCTATTTAGATAGACAATGACTAAGTGTTTATAAATCGTGATTCATGGTATACGAGGTAAGTATGTGAAAGGAGTTTTATCTCGACTTGCGTAATAAGCACTTATATTCAAAAAATAAGTGTTTCAAAACATGCACTAAAAAGGACATGAATCTTATTAAATACCACACACACACACACACACATATTAGTTGTATATATTGTGATAATTGAAGTAAAAAATATTAAAAATTTTTGATAAAATAAAAAAGGTGAAATTATTATTAAAAAAAGAAAAAGAAACGAAAGCACTTAATTAAAAATAAATAAATTTATATTTAAATTAGAATGCATACATAAAATATATCATTATCGGATCATCTTCTCCTAACAAATTGTTCTCTGATTATATCACGAACATAATTCATTTGTGTATACTTTGTCCAGTGTATAGTGTATGGTCTGAAACATTTTAATAAACAGTTTATCTTATGAATTAATATGGAAGGACAGTAAGATCACAAGTTTAAACTTAAGACTATTGTTGAGATGAATCCCACAGTGAAAATGTTGGAATTTCTAAGCTGATCACGAAATTTCCACAGTGCAAGGTCGCTTAATTAAATGTAAGTACAACACTTTCTTATCATCTCATGTATGTGTCATATATATAGAGAGAGAGAGAGAGCGAAAAATAAACGAGAAAGGACAAACATAACACTTGGGCATGAAAAAGCACTCCAAGGTAGCAACTGCAGCCGCAGTACGTTATGTGAAAAAGCTCTTCAAGAAAGTGTCTGTTTGGATTAACGGTGGAAAATGAGCTTTTTTAGCATATAGACTTTTGGAAAAGTCATATAGAAAAAAAGTCAGATTGGATATTTGATTTGTGTTTGGATTGGTGATGTCAGAAGTGACTTTTTTTCTAATTTGAAACCTGTTTGAATTAGCGTTTGAAAAGCCCGTTTTGATGGAAAATAACTGAAAAGGGCATGAATCTTATTGAATACTATATATATATATATTAGTTGTATATATTGAGATAATTGAAATGAAATTTTTTTTTAAAAAAATTGATAAAATAAAAAAGGTGCAATTATTATTAAAAAAAAGAAAAATACACGAAAGTATTTTATTAAAAAAGGATAAATTTATATTTAAATTAGAATGCATACATGAAATGTCTCATTATTTTATCATCTAACCCTAACAAGTTGGTCTCTGATTATGTCACGAACATGATTTATTTGTGTTGAAGATAATCTACGGATAGTAGATATGGCATGTGTTTGTTTCGGCGGTAAGGTTGCTTTTAAGTTACTTATTGCCCCCTTAAGTCAACTTCTGACTTTAAAAAAAAAGTTCTTGTGTTTGGTTGGGCGGTAGGTCAATAGCTTTCAATAGCTTTTAAGTTACTTTTAAATAAGCCTCACAGTGTGGCTTTTTTAAATAAGCCTCAAGTAATGGTTTCTGTTTTGAGGATCAATGAGGTACTCAGAATCACTTCTAATCACAAAACTTCTTTTTTGAAAAATATTCTAAATAATTTTCTCTTTCTTTCTATAGTAATCTTCTGCTAATTAGAGAATACTTTGGGATAAGGGTTTAGACAAGTTTTGAGTTTTGTTAATATATGACTGTAGAAATGTAGAGAATAATTAATAATTAATTTTAATCAATTTAGATTTATTATTTAGTTGTTTTATGATTTTATAATCAATTTTTTTTATGAACATGTCATAAATTAGTTTCTATATAGTGTTTTTACATATTAAATTTAGTTTAAATAATTTATTTGGATTATTGGAGGTATTATTGAAATTTTAATCAGTTTATTTTGTTAGATTTTGAGCTATGTGAAAATATGAGTTAGAATTTAATATTTAAATTAGAGTTTGATATAATTTATAAGATTTAAACTTGAGGTGCACAGTAGAAAAGACTTTTGGAGTGTACCAATTTTCGCTTTAGGAGTTTGATATAATTTTATTAAAATTGTACCATACCAAATTTTTAAAGTTAATTTTTGAGAAAATTGTGAAAAAATCCCTCCGTGTGTAGATATCTTCCTAGGTCCCATTGGCAATTAAGTTGCCAATGAAGACTTTTTTCACAATTATCCCTTCATTTTTTCATTTTTCATAATTTTTTCAATTTTTTTCTCTTAATTAATACAAAAGTCACTTATGAAAAAGTCTAACCAAACTTCATTCACTTTTACATAAGTTACTTTAAGTTACTTATCCAATCGCTAATCCAAACACTCATCATTTTACCCAATCTAACTTTTTTCCAATCTTAAGATTCTATAAGTTTAAGTAAAAATAAGTTACTTATCCAATCGCCAAAACAAACACACCCATGGATGTGACATCAATCGGATCATTAATATCTTGATTAGGTATATTTCTTCGTTCAGCTTCTTGAATTTATATTTTCCTCTTCAATTTTTTTCTTTCCTTCTTTCCTTTCATCATCTCAACGGCTGAGTCTTTAACTTCACAGGCCATAGATAGATCGTTTGGGTTAAATGAACCAATAATAATGTGGTGGGCCCTGGCTACTTTCTTTTTCATTGTCACTGAAGTCAAACCGTGGGGCCCTTTTCAGCTTTATTGAACTCATTGTGCGAGAAAGAAGGAATTGGACCTAGCGTTCGGACGCGGGGGAGAAGTAACTTGGATGAGCTTCTCATAAAAGTTTCATTTTCTTCAAAAGCCCAGTTAACCCAAAAGCTTTCTCAAACGCACCAAATGGGCTTTTGGAGATTTTAGCCCCTAGATGAGCTTTTTTTGGACTCAAGCAGATTCCCAAACAGACTTAAAGCTTCTCCAAAAAGCTACTTTTTTCATTGAAGCCCATCTCTTCCTGCCGTGTTCCCAAACGCATGCGAGCTCAGCCAACCGGATTTTTGGGTCTAACTGGGCTTTTTTTGCCCCCTGCCATGTTCCCAAACAGACCCTAAATCACGTAGTCGATGGTCAACAAAAAGAAATCACGTAGTCATGTAGTTAAAATTTTGATTAAAGACAATAATTTTGTAAAAAAAAAAATTATATCTTATTTTCTCAAAGACTCTTATTTATTAAGAGAGCAAGTGAATGAGAGGGAATACATGGGGGAAAGTAGTGTGTGTGAGATAATTAGCATGATATGCTCCCTTTGGTCCTTAATATCACTGTGGTCCTTATTATAAGTATACTTTTAAATGATTTTTTTTTTTCCTAATGACTATTTTTCAATTTTACTCTTATTTAATTTTTCTTTGAAAATAGAGAACAAAGAGAGGGAGGTGATGGGAATGATTTATAAATGTAGAGAGATAGAATTTCAATAAGGGAAAACTTAAATATTTAATGACTTCAATATCACTTTTTTAGTATGTTAGAATTAATTAAAATTGACTTGTAATAAGTACCGGTGTGGTATAAAAGATAGATATCTACTTATTTGATATTAAGAAAATTAGTGAAATTATTTATTTATATCAAATGTGCTCTTGGTTTCCATAAAATATATCCTTTAATAATGTACATTTGAATTGCTTCTCTGTGATAACTCCTTTAATACGTGTAATTAAAAGATTAGAAAGAGTCATAATTTTTTCGGCTTATAGAGGAGTATTTTTCACTTAAAGTAATGCCTAGTCTCTTTAAAATAGTGAAGATAGAAAGAAGATTTTTTTTTTTAACTAAACTTAGTTTTGGCGCTATAAAAAGCATGAAATTTTAAGATAAAACTCTTATAATATATTTACTTTATATATAACGCAAAATTAATTAAAATAAGCTCATATAGAGAAGCACTAAAAATCAAACTTCTGACTTATTTAACTTATTTATAGCGTGTTGCATTAGAGTTGTGTTGTAAGAGTGACTTTAAGTTTGTTGACTAGGGTAAGTTTCGTCTTAGAAAGGGAAACCACCATAGAGTGGTGATTATAGTACTACTATGATGTTTATTATGACTCTAATTTGATCAAATATCACATATCAATAAATAGAAATTAAGACATTTATAATGTTTTCGATTGATTACTTTTTCTTTCAAATTTACTCTTATTTAATAATAATGAGTATTGAAAACAAGATACTATACATTTTCTTTTACCTATATTTTTAATAGGGGTAAAATTAAAAAAATAGCCATTATTAATTCTAAGAGTAGATTTATATTTAGGACAAAAATTTTTTTTTTTGCCAGATTAAACTAAACTTATAATAATAACATAGTGGTAGTAATTTATAAGCAAGTTGTTTTTAACAAAAACGAGAGTTCTATCATTCACATTAGTTTAAGTTAGTAATTTCTTTTATTGTTTAAAAATTAGTTCTTTAATTCATTCATAGTAATAAACAAATTTGTAATTTATGGAATCACAAAAAATTAGGGAAAACTATTTTACAAGTACTTATATTTTCACTCAATTTTTTATTTAGTATGTGTGTGTTTTTGTTAACCCCCAATTAGGGAAAACTATTTTGAAATTTTTCCCTATTAGCATTTGTTAACCCCCAATAGGAGTTAGTGGTACTAACAAAGAAAAATTAAAACATTTAATCCCCATTCCTTTTTATAAGAAACAACCGTGATATATATACCCCATTCCTATTTATAAGAAACATTAAGAGAATGAATTAATTTCTGTCTATTACTTTTCTATTTTGTCCCTATTTAATTACCCATATTTCTCATACTTTCTTTCCACCATACATTCTTTCTTTTATATAATCATCTTTATTACTCCTACAATAATAATTTTTTTATTCTCTCTCTTCTACCATTCTCTTTTATTATAATAATTTTCTTATTCTCTCTCCCTATGCCCTTTGAAATAAAGGTATTTTTGTCAAAAAGATTATAATTTTAACATATTTATTATCTTTAACTATCACTTTAATCTAAATTATTCGGTTAAGTGTTTCATATAAAAAAGAAAAACACATACATACCAAATTAAAAATTGAAACAAAGTATAGATACTGAAAATGGTATTCCCAAAAAATTAATTGCAACTCCACCTCACGTCCTCACCCCACAATATGCAAGAAATGGCACCTAATTTTCTTTAAAAAAAATTGTGGGGCTTGCAAAAATCGTGCATTTTGGGACACGTGCCATTAATCAACAATCCAAATTCAAAATCTAAATATTAAAAAGGACAAGAGAGAAGAAAGGTGTTGGTAATATCGAAAGAGAAGGGGTGTTGTTTTTTCTTCCGGCGCATAAAAGTTTTAGATAACTTAGGTTTCGGGACTTACCATTCATTAAGATTAGGATATACTTTTAGATTTAAAAAATATTTATAGAGATATTTACATATAATCTATCAATAATAAGGTTGTTACATCAATATAATTTGAACTTATAATCTTATGACTATAAACCAATCTCTTTACCAGCTTAATTAACTTGCAGAAGTGGTGTTGTTGTCATTTCTCAATTGTGATGCATCTCTATCAGTATAAGGAACAGAGCGGGATTGCCTGATTTCTTGAGTGTTTATTTGGGTTCTGAAAAAAAGCACTTTGATTTAACCATACCGAAGGGCGAAGGCGACACAACACAACATTGGATTGGCGCCGGCGTTGACAAATAACGAGTCCTCATGAATCACGCTTCCAATGTCAACCATTACCAAACTACCAGCTGCTTCGTACCTTCTGTTAGGGTTTGTTTGGTTTAACGAAGGTTAAGTTAAGTGAGGTTTGCTTAAGTTAGGTTAGAAGAGGTTATAATGTTGTTTGGTTCAACGAAGGTTAGGTTAAGTGAGGTTTATTTAAGTTAAGTTAGGTTAGAGGAGGTTAAAATGCCCTTCTACATATTTTCCTTCTTCTTTTATAATGTATTTATTAATAATAATTATTTATATAAAATTATTATTTATAAAATAATTATTTGTGCAAGCATATAAATAATTATTTATAAAATTATTATTATTTAGAAAGTTCGTTGAATCAGGAGGTCAAGTTAGGGCAATGTTGGAATTTTAAAAAATTGTCATGGGCAATTTAGTCACAATTGAAGACAAATATTCTCTCACCTAGGAAAAACTCCAATTTTGGAGGTTTCAGAACCTAGGTTAGGTTACCACTAGAAGACAAAAAAATATCCAACACCTAACCTAACCTCCTTCCAACCAAACACCACTTTTTTACCCCCAACCTAACCTAACCTCCAACCAAACAAAATCAACCCCACCCTAACCTAACCTAACCTCCAACCAAACAAAGCCTAGGGATGGGCATGGGCACGAGACCCTGTCCGATGCCTTGTCCGAAGGATGAACGGGCTATATTTTGCAGGCCGATGCTCGTCCCTACTCACTAAAAGCCTTAATCATTTTGGGCTGGGTAAGATGGGCTTCCCTGCCCAAGTGATAACGCCTTATCTTATCCATTTATAAAAAAATAATTTTTTATGAATTTCATAAACATTCCTGTAGTTACTAATATCATATATGTCTTAACTTCGCCCTAAGTAATATAAACTTCAAATACATTCGATGATTTCACATCTTGGGATATTTCAAAATAAGTCTACAACTTGAGTCTTGAAATTTAAAAAATACCATATGTCTTAACAAATATCCATACTTTAAAAATTAAACAACATCCATAATCCATTATAAATAAGAAAACAAAATGATTGTAATTAAAGCCGTGAAGTCAAAGTAGTTTGCATCAATTCAATGTCCCAAAAATTAATCAAATGATGAAGCATCTGGAAAGAAAATAAAAAGCAACTATAATTTAATACAGCACAAAGTAAAGAAGAAAGGAAGAAATCTACTTGTAAATAGTGTTTAGTGGTTAGGGCAAAAAAGAGAGGATCAGAAGAGTATTATACAATAGACAACATATATTTTAAATAAAAATATATATATGAAATAATATTTAATTGATATGAAATTTTATATTTTAAATAAATGAAAATAATTTTTAGGGTAGGGCCAAATGGTCAGGGCAGCACCCCTTGCCCGATACCCGGCCCTGCCCGGTTATTAGCCCGCCCAAAGCTGCCCAAAATTTTTTCGGGCAACTTTTTTAGGCTGGGCTCGGCAATTTCTTACAGGGCCAAGGTGAGCGCATCGGGCTACTGGGCACCATGCTCACCCCTACCTTTTGTTATTAAGACTTTCGTAACTAATTAATTCAGACGTACTAAGGAGCAGTTGAATATATTAAATTTGTCATAAAATTTAAGTAATTATTAACCACATTAAATTATAATATTATATTAATTTCTACACTCCCATGCTATCTTAATACCTTTTATAAATGTTTTATAAAAAAGATTAAAAATATCTTTTAGAAGATATCTTATAAAAAGGACCGGAAGGAGTACTTATTCTCTCTCGTCATGTTTATTGCTCACTTCACAGATTTTTCTTGAATTTTAAGCGAAGCATAAAAGCTCATTAATTCTATATGAAAATTAGCAAAGTTTTGAATTTCATTCAAATTAAATATTCCCTCCCTTCTTTAAGATGGAATGAGTGATTCTTGTTATAAATATCCAGATATATGACGCCCTCCAGAAGAAATGTTTAGCCCCTAGTATTATGTCACTTGGTATGTTGTTAATGTATTTTTTAAAATATCACCCATATTACAATTTATTAGGAGACGGCTATCTAATGTAGTGTTTCTTTGTAGGTTTAAATATGGGCAAAGTTTAAAAAATATTTCATTTTTAGGCAAAGTCAACCAGTCAATCAATGATCACATTTTTTTAAGACCCTCCATTTAGCCATTTTAAAACTTGATGTCATTTCGGGAAAAAAAAAAGAGAGAATAACAGAAAAATACTATTTGAATTTCAAAATCCTAAATTAGTCTTTTGATAAAGATTTGCATCGTCAATCCCATTACTCTTCTTGTTAGCGGGATTTTAAAGTTCAAATGGTATTTTTCTGTCATTCTCCCAAAAAAAAAATTGATGTCATTTAGTTTTCTTATCTTATTTATAAGATATTTTTAGTATGTTTCACATAGATCAAAAAAAAAAATTTTAAGCTTTATTAACTCTTCAATAAGTTAACAAATTTTTAGCTTTATCCCTATTTAATACTACTTTCGATTCAAAATATAAGAGTCAAATAACTAAATTACATAATTCAAAAAGTTTGTTAAGATTGGTTGAAGACAATAAATATGTAAAAAATTTAATTTACTTTCCTTAAAAAATTCCTTATTTATGGAGATGGTGGGTGGGGGAGAGAACGAGTTACAAGTGTAAAGAGATATGAGAGAGAATGAGTGAAAAAATAGATGAGAGAGACATATAATCATTAGAGATAAAATTTAAAATAAATATATAAATGATGAGATAAAAATAAAGTGGATTTTATATAAAAAAACCACAACCACTCACAAATTTAGATCTTATATTTTGAATCAAAAGGAGTATATATTATACCTCGTGTAAACAAAATCAATACAATTATAAATAAAGTGTAAAATTATACATTCATATGAAAATTTTATTTTTTTATCTTATAAATAAAACTAGAGGACTATGCTTTTAAATATAGGTAAATTTAAATTTTCTATTATTTTCAAATAAATTTAACCTCTTAATCATCTATATTTTAATAAGAAGGTGGGAGATGCTGAGTTAAAACCAAAAGAGTACAACATCATTTTAGAAGCGTAAGAGCCAAATTTTAACCAAAAAAACATAAACCAACATTAGATATAAAGAGAAAAAAATAAGGAAAATCCCAAATAAATACCATATAAATTTATGAAACCCCAAAAATTTTGTTAATACTTGAGTATGACATAATGGTGACAGCCTGCACCTGCTGGCACCCTGACCTCTGACCGCCGACCGCCGAAGGGGGCTGTTTTTTTTGTGGGGTGGGGTGTAATTTTTTTGTTTTTTCTTTTATAAAAATGGATGCAAGGGGGCAAGGGGTGGGACATAACCCACCCCACCCCTTTGCCAAAGAGCCACCAAAACCCCTTTGATATATACACACACACATTAATATATATATATATATATATATGTATAAGTATGTATTTATAATATAAATAAAAACATGATGGCTGTAATAAAATAAATAATGAAAATGATAAAATGCGTAATGGTGTTAAATAAAGACATAATTGTATTGACTAAATGAGTGATCACATGAACTAAAGGTGTAATGATATTCACTAAATGAGTAATGATATTCATTTAAGATGTAAATAAACTAACTAAAGGCGTAATGGTTAGGCGTGGGTAAAAACCCGTTGGTCCGGTCAATACTCATTTCTAATAATGATATTGACTAAATGAGTAATGGTATTAACTAAGCGAGTAATGAGATTGACTAAAGATGTAATGGCTATGAGCAATGTTAATGCCATTACGTGTTTAGTCAATCCCATTATTTGTTTAGTCAATCACATTACTCGTTAGTAATGGCATTGACTAAAAGAGTAATAGTATTAGCTAAAGGAGTAATGATTATGAGTAATGTTAATGTCATTACTCATTCAGTCAATCACATTACTCACTAGTAATGTGATTGGCTAAATGAATATTGTGATTGACTAAAAGCATAATAATATTGACATTACTCATAACCATTACGTTTTTAGTCAATCATATTACTCGCTTAATCAATACCATTACTTGTTTAGTCAATCACATTACTTGTTAGTAATGGTATTGACTAAATGAGCAATGAGATTGACTAAAAGCGTAATGACATTCATATTACTCATAACTATTACTCCTTTAGTTAATCTCATTACTCGTTTACTCAAATACTATTACCAACGAGTAATGGGGATTGACTAAAAGCATAATGACATTCACTAAAAGCGTAATGGCATTGATATTACTCATAACCATTACGTCTTTAGTCAAATCTCATTATTCACTTAGTCAATATCATTACTCGTTTAGTTAATCACATTACTCGTTTAATCAATACCATTATTAGGAATGAGCATGGATTGAACCACCGGCTTTTTGCTCACGCCTAACCATTACGCCTTTAGTTAGTTTATTTACGCCTTAAATGAATATCATTACTCATTTAGTGAATATCATTACACCTTTAGTTCATGTCATAACTTATTTATTCAATATAATTATGCCTCTATTCAATACCATTACGCATTTTGTCATTTCTATTATTTATTTTGTTAAAGCCATTTTGTTTTTATTCATATTATACGTGTATATATATATATATTAATGTGAATATGTATATATATAAATATATATAAAAGGGTTTTGGTGGCCCTTTAGCAAAGGGGTAGGGTGGATTTGATCCCATCCCTTGCCCCCTTACATCCATTTTTATAAAAAAGAAAAAGCATAAAAAAAGTACACCCCATGTAACCCCCTGCCTTATAAATAGTAATTATGATTCAAAATACGTAATTAAAATGAAATAGAGACCAATAATAATTAAAAACTCATTTTTAATCCCTTCCTTTCGATAGGATTTTCACATATTCTTTCAAAATTTCTACCTTACCCTGGTCTCAAATTTCACAATATGAATATAATTACCCTACGCAGTTAAATCACATTAATATACCAGAGTGTACAACAAAAATCCCGACAACCCCCGAGTTTCATGTAAATACTAAGGGTTTACAATTTCCCACTTAGATGATTACACAAAATCATTTCAATGTTTACATCCCAAATATGTACAGTAATCCCAATACCAAAACTGATAACCAACAACCAAAATATAAATCTCTCGAAGGAGTCCTATCAGCCCTTGGCCGTCTCCTTCCCCTTAGAGCCACTTGCCCTGTCTGAAGGCTAGTCCAAGGAAAGAATGGGATTCAAAAGAATCCCAGTAGTAACAAATCACATACAGTATAAGGGAAAGCGTCACTACCTTGTTCTTTCCGAGCGTGCTCCGGCATAGATGGCTCACGAGCAGGGCAATATCAAACCCTATAACTAAAATCAAGGATGATAGATTATTCTTTATTCCAAGTTCTTATCTTCATAATACTTAAGGTTAGTTATTATTTGAACTCTTTAGGTGGCTACTAGAAGTTTAGACACCTACCTAAAAGGTTGGAAAAACTACACCAAATACCCCTTTTTCGGAAGCATAACACTAATTTTCGACTCATTCACTCGAGTGAAGAAGGCCTCACTTGAGTAATAACGAGATTTGCACTCAAGCATGAAAGCTCACTCGTGCGAGTGATTGCCCGAGAGCAACCACAGAGACAGAAAGTGATCACAGCACTCGAGTCCTAACCTCAACACTGAGTGATGCCCTCATGCTCACCCGAGTCCAACCAAGTGAGGCACAGGAAGTGACTACCAGAGAGCAACAGAAACCCTAAAGTGAGAAGTGCACTCGAGCACTAGCTTTGGCACTCGAGTGATAGCCCAACCCTTGCGAGTGTTAAGACACACTCTTGAAACATAGCCTGCGAGTGACAACCTGAGACGCGACCTCATAGTGCAAAATACTCTTGCACTTGAGTGAGAGAAAATGCACCCGAGTAATAACCCATGTCACTCGCAAGTGAGAACGTGAACCCTTGCATGCTGGCATAGAAGTGCGATCGAAAAGCTGAAAGAAAAGGGAAAACAAGATGTTGCACTTGAGTGACACCCCTATGCACTCAAGTGAGGCTTATCAGAAGCCAAAACGTAGTAGTTGACAGAATTTTCTAATTTTGCCAATATGCTTCCAAGGATCCTAAAATGCCTATCCAATACTACTCCCACATAATTTTGCCCAAGGAACCCAATGGAAATACTAAACAACCCAATTCTCATTCTTACAATAAGTTTTTCCCTTAGACACCACATTCCCATATATTACCCAATTAGACCACTTTTCCTCCTAAGGTTCTAAGTCAGTTCCAATGGTATCAATGACACAACATGACACTAATTTCACCATCACACACTACCAATTCATCCATTTCCAAATGACACCAAAATCAGGGCAAAATCCAAAATTTACAAAACTTATTCAATGCTTACAATGAATATGTCAAAAGAGAGCTCTTTCTTACCTCTTCCTCTTTCCAAAATTGGTTCCTTGATTTCTCAACTTTCAAATTCCTTCAAGCTCTCAAACACCACCTTTCAAGAATCTAAAACCATGAAGATGTAGCTCTCATCACCATGAACAAGATTAATGAAGGTGAATTGAACATTCAAGGTCATATAGAACACAAATCTTGATTTTTCTTCTTTCTCTTTCTTCCTTATGCTTACACGACAATGGAGAATGGAGAGAGAAGATGAGAATGATGGAGATGCAGATTTTTGACCCTCCCCATGCATGATAACCGACTTGGAGGGAGAGAGGAGAGAGGAGAGAGGAGAGAGGAAAAGATGTTGAAACTTTGACTTTGATCCAATGGCTTCCATGTTGCCACTTGTCATGATCTTGTTTCTCCTTTCATACACACACATGAGCTCATACATACATAATTCCACTCTCTTAATCACTTAATCCTAACCATTGATCTTTGAGTTACCAAGGAGCTTTCTCTTCGGTAACTGACCAATCGGTCGGTAACTTTCCGTTTTCCCATTTTGCCCCTGATTATGGCAATTCTTATTGAACCACCAACAAACACATTTATATCATACCATTCTTCATTTATGTGCCCTCCCTTACCTCTTGGGTTCAATTTAAGCTTTAACATACAATTAAGTTTAAATATAGGGTTTTGGCACTGATCAGAACACATTCGAATCGTAATTCACATCATATTCTTCAAAAGTGTTTATTCAATAATAATTACATCCACTTTCAAAGTCATTAGCCCTTAATCCCAAATTGGGGCGTTACACCCCACCCCACAAAAAATAAACCCTCGACACCGGAGCTCCGGCCGATCGACGGTGGTGCTCTGGCAATGTCACCTTCCTTTTTTAAAAAAAGACTGAGGGGTATAATGGTAAAATTAACAACACTTTAAAATCTCAATTTGATACATGTTACCTTTATGTCATTTTTAAGTGTTAACAGACTTTTTGGGATTTTATAAATTCATATAGTATTTATTTGAGATTTTCCCAAAAAAATAAATATCACATATATATGCCTTATGTGAAAAACACAAAAAATCCCTCCTACAAGCGCAAGGGACCAGAGGGAGTACTGCATAACTCAAAAGCAGCAAATTCAACAGTTTGAATTAAATTATAAATCATTCTAGTAGTATATATTTAGATAAATTCAAACATCTTAATATTAAAAATAGGGACATCTAATGTTTTTTTTTTAATATTTTACCTTTTCATCGAAAAATGAGAGATAGTATGAACTATACTGTGTTGGCACAATTTAATGTAGGAGTACTAAATAGAGGACATTAATGTAGAAAAGAAATACACACACAAATTTAATAAGCTATTCAATTTTTTTACCTTTATATCGTACATGAACCCTTTTTTTTTTAAACATGGCTTCTTTGGACCAGTACTCTATCTTATTTAAAATAAAAGCTATCTTCTAGAAAAATTTCGTAATGTGGCTTTAATTTTTGTTACAAGTCTTACACACACCAATGAAGACACTAATAAAATTTTTGTCAATCCTTATATTTGCAAATCATTTTCACCTCTCTCATCTTTCTCTTTTTTAATAGAAATTAAAATGGTCATTAACAATCCTATAATTTTCAATTTTGTTATTTTAATTAATGCTTAAATATGTACTTCTCATATTTTTCTCACTTGTTCAAAACCTTATTTAATAAATATAAAATTAATTTTTTTAATTTAAGATATATTTAATAAATTACTCATTCTTTCTTAATTTCAATTATGTGTTTAAAACTAGTAGTAACATATATTTTGAACCGTTGTTTAGAGTAATTTATGGGGTACTTATCATTGTGTCCCACAAGCACAAGATGGATCTCTTTCTCATTTAATTTTTTTTGATGATAGCATAGTAAATAAGTGTATACGACACAGTATCCCCCAATGAAGGCGTATATGGATCTTACTAGAGCCGGTAATTTGGGTCGGGTTGGCGGGTTGGCCTGCCCTCCCGCCCAAAAAAACCTTAATCGGGCTGCCATTTTGGCAGCCCGTTTAAATGCGGGCTAAACAGGCTCAACCCGTTTAGCCCGCAGGCTGGCCTGCTTTGTTTTTTTTTTAGTTTTTTGGTTTTTTTTGTTTTTTAAATAAAATAAATTCAAATACCCTTATTATTACCTTTCATTTGATGCCGTGTTTAATTAATTCCTCATACTTTTTATTTGACATTTTTATTTGCATATTATATTTATTTATTCTATTATTATTAAATTTAAAAGAGTTGTGTTTATATGTTTTTGTTATGTGAGTAGATGAAAAAAAAGAAAAGTAAGAGTAAAATTGACTTCATAACACAAATGTATAAAAAAAAAAAAAAGAAGTGTGATATGAGCGGGTGAAAGAGAAAGAGAGTAAATCTTTTTTAAAAAACGAAATTAAAAAAAAAAAGCGCCAGCCCGCCAACCCGTCTATACGGGCTCGAGCTGGCAAAAGCCAACCAGCGAAGGGGGCGAGTTGGTGCCGCCAAAGATTCGAGCCCGCATTCCCAGTACTAGATCTTACTTCTTTTCACTTGCATTCAATGTTCTCCAACTATATTTTTGAGCCCCTTGGTTCTGTCCTTTTTTTTCCTTCTGTTTTTTAATTTAAAGCGTCGCTTTGTCCAACACTATTAGTAACTATGAAAATGGCATACAAGAATCCTGTTAGAAAAGAAAAAAGAAAAGGATACAGGAGTTTCAAATTTGCAAATTAAAGTATTCCCTATCTTTATTATAAGTCGCCAAGTGGCATTAATTACAAATATTTTTAAGATTGTTTTTATTTAAAATTGTAACACCCTAAATTTTATATTCGCAAAAAATATATTATAATTCTTTGAGAAATTCAATAAAATGGTGAATATTCATGAAATTTGGATCTTATGAATTTTAAAATATTCATATTCATGAGAAAATGGGAAAATTAATTCAAGAAAGGAATTAAATTACAAAGGTGATAGCAAAATCATAATTTTGTCAATTTAGCCCAAGATTAATTATTTTTCAATTAATTGAAGTTAATTTCAATTAATCAAGGAAAATAAAGGAAAATGTATAAATTGAATATTCTTGGAGGAATAAATCAAGATTGTGAAATTAGAAGGAATTATGCATAATTTATTTAATTGAATTAGGGAATTAATGAAACACATTTTTATTTCTCTTCTCTTCCATAATTTCACCTAGCATGAGAAGTATGGAGGGAAAAATTGATGAATGAAATTAATTTCTAAGAGCATATGCCTAATTACTACATGAACATAGTCATGATGATAATGCTACATGAATATGGTAATTGTCACGCCCTTATCTCAATTTCAACCTTTTTCAGAGTATTCGTGGAAAACGATATACGGTTTAGTAGGTAACACAGGAATAGCATAACTATACTGATAATATGTGCATGATTACATAAATTCCCCATAGGGGTTTGTACATAATACTTACGATTAAGGTAGCCACGCAAGGCTACTAGGGTGTCTAAACTTGTCCCAGTGAAACGGAGACATATTCCTGACTTTGTTCCGCCACTGCAATCCTCTCATGTAGTTCTCTTTTTTGCTCTCAACATATCTTTTGTCTTCTCCCGTCCAAATTGTTGGTAGGGGAGGGTGAGATTCGAGAGAATCTCAGTAGGAAACAGATACCATAATGCATACATGATAGATGCTATGTGTATGACATGTTAGCTTTATCTAGATGTATGCCCCATAATGACATTTCTGCATGCGCAAAGTTTCATACAACAAGACTATGGCCACAGCGAAAACAGAAACAGAGCTTCATTTATTCAAATATGCTTTACACAATCAAATAAAGCAATCACATACATCATTACACAAGCAAAGATATCAAATACATGCAAGTAAGGTGAGTCCCCTACCTTAACCCTTTTCCGCCTCGAAATGTGTGCCTCGATCTACGTGCAAACAGTTCGGGGCTCCATATTCGATCCTACAATGTCAAATGTACTATTTAGACACTCTATAGTGTTTCTGGGGGTTATATGAGTCTATCTTGAAAAATTACTAAAATACCCCTGGGGACTCGGCCCTATCGTACCCGGTCCGGTTGTACTTTTCTCGAAATTCTAACCTGGGCTATCCTGATATATTTCGGCCTAAGGAATCCATTTTTGGACTCAGAATTACCAAATTCACTGCCAAAAGACAAAATTGCCCTTGGCAGCTCTTATTTCAGTGTTTTAGGGGCATTTTCGTAGTTATGCTTTCTCGGCCTTTTTCAAAAAAGTGCCTAATTGTAACCCCACCTAATTTTCCCTCCTGAATCCAATGGAACCATCAAATCATTGAAAATCCAACTCTAAGGCCTTCAAACATCCCTAGCCAAAATTATGGTGTTCTCCGGGAAAAATCGGGGTTTTGCGATTTCGGCTCCGTAAACGTGTTCCTTTCTACTCCTAACCACTTTATTGACTATTCCATTAGATTACAACTACCATTTAGTACCAATTTGGGCAGCATAACAGCCTCTACAACCCATTTTCCCTTTTTACACACAAAGACAATTCGGCGAAATTTCACCGATTAAATTGTCTACAATAGCCAGAATAGTCAATATACAAGAGTTTGGAAGTTACCTTAAGCTCCCACTGGCTTTTTATCAAGGTGGCTGAACTCTAGCTCACTTCAACAAGCAAATTTGAGCTTCCAACCCTTGAATCACATAGAAGAATAGCTTAGGAGCTGAGTTATACGCATTAGAAACCGATTTACCGAAGAAATCACTTACCTTTACAAGTTTTTTTCCTGCCCTTCTCTCTCTCTCTCTCTCTCTCTCTCAGGGTCTGTTATGGCGTCAGAAATGGGGCTGAAGAAGGAGATGATCACTTTATATCATATCCACTTTTAATTAATTATTTTTCTCAATTTCGGATTTTTACAAAATTTTGGCAGATTTCTACCCAAACTTTGAAAAATCATAACTAATTCTAGAAAAATCAAATTGGAGTGATTCTAAAGCCTATAGAACCCTTATTGAGTCTAGTTTAAAATAAAAATATAGAATTTTTATGGATAGAATCACAAAATTCTCAGAATTTCAATCTTTGCATACTGTTCCAAAAACTTCACAGTTTTTCTGTGCTGAATTCAAAAATTCATATCTTTTTGTATATAGCTCTAATTGAGTCATATGACCTATCAAATTAAAGCTTAGGATGTCTACTTTCATCTTGTAAAATTTCATAATTTTTTCTCATCATTTGTTTATTCAAAATCACATGACAATATCACTACCTCATAGGCGATTTTACCGTAAGCATAATCACTTTCTTCAAAATTAACCATTTTATTTTCTTTAATTCCCCAAAGATATAAAGAACATTAGAGAATAGATTTGGGACATCTACTAAATCAAAGCTTAGTAGTCCACTCAATTTAGGCTTATTCCCAAGCCTCCAATCCCAAAATTTGAGATATTACAGTAATTATGGTCAATGATGATAATGGTTGAGTGAGTTGTTGGATTAAATGTTAAGTGCATGATGGTAAGGATTAGATTGAGTGAAGGGTTAGATGAACTTGAGTGCTTGGTGGAGTATGAAGTTGGTCTAGTTGGAAGAACAATTAGTTTGGTTGGAGCAAGAGAAGGGGGACTTTTTTTTAGCCAACCAAGGGAGAAGAAAAGTGGTTCAAATCTAATGGGAAGCCAAATGAAGTAATTATGTCATAAATAGGAAGGAGGTGTGAGAGAAAGTATGGGTTGAAACAAGTGTCACATTATGATCCCTTGATTAAATCACATGGTGAAGGATGAATGGAGTTGAATTAATAAACACTATTCCTCCCTCTTCATGTGCACATTTCGGCCAAGTTAGGGAAAAAGGAGAGGGAGGGAGAGCTTGGGAGAGCAAAGAAGTTCTAGAGAGAAGGAGTGAAAGCTTAAGGTAAGAAGTTGATTCTTAAGTATTTATCTTGTAGTTTTTCATAAAATCCTTCTCTAAACTTTGTTTCTTCATGAAACCATGATCTTGAAGACACATTGTTAGCTCAAGGAGAAGAGAGAGCGGACGCATAAAGTGAGAGGAATCAAGAAGCTTAAGAGGTAACTACATCAAACTCAAATCTATACTTGTATGAAGTTGATATTGAAGTTTGTTGTTGATTTGGAGATTTTTGGTTGAGTTGTAAATTTGGAAAAGCCATAATCCTAAGGAGTTATGCTGCCCAAATTTCTTTGAATCATGATTAAGATGTTTTTAAATAAGTTAATGAAGGATTAGAAGTGAAAAAGTACAAGTTTTGGAAGTTAAAACACAAAACTCCATTTTTCCTTTTTTTTTTGGCAAAGTTTTGGCCTAGGTTAGAAAAGGGGGTAGGAACTAGATTTTCATGAAATAAATGGTTCCATTAGATTTAGTGGGCAAAAATAGGTGGGGTTACAGTCGGTCATTTTTTCGGAAAAGGCCAAAAAAGCATAATTACGAAAATGCCACTAAAACCCTAAATCAGGGTTGTCAAAGGTATTTTCATAATTTGACACTAAATTTAGTGATTCTGAGCCTAGAAATGGATTCCTTGGGTGAAAATATGTCAGGATAGCCCTAGTAAAAATTTTGGAAAAACGTACTATCGAGCCGGGTACCGGTTAGGGTCCCTGGGGCATTTTAGTAAATTTTCATCATAGACTAATATAACCACAAGAAACACTATAGAATAGTCTAAAATGATATTTGGATAGGTTATGATCTATTTCTTGTACATTTAATATTTTAGGACCGAGTCACAGGCCGGACACGACACATTTTACGAGGCATACTAAAAAGGGGTTAAAAGAACTTTGAGGTAGGAACATTATCCTTTATACATCATGCCATAGTTATATGCTTGTGTGGATGCCAATGTTTGTAAATTCTCTTTATTAATCAACATGGTTTGCCTAAAGAGGAGCATGTAGTGTCGGGGTGCACTTACACTGGGAGTTAGCAAAAGTCTAACCGGTGTAGATTATGGGGTTGGGCCCTACTCATGTATACATGACGATGATATATTTATATTGTTCAATAATTAGTGCATACCTTGGCGTATGTCATATCTACTTTTCATATTTTCTATGAACGATATTATATTTCTACGGGGATTTTTTAGAATTTCACCTTATTTTTAAAATAAATATCTCAGCGGGTGCTAGTGGGATAAAAGGCAAAGATACATATACTGAGAAGTGACTTGCACGTGTCTCGAGGAGAGGTTGAAGATGGTGGTTATAATTAGTTTATGCTTTAGATATTTTGGGATATCCTATATTTATCAAAACTTCCGCTATATTTTGTATTTCGTTAACGAACTACGTTGGGATTGTAAATGAATACTTTTATTAGTATAATTGTTCTTTTCTGTATGTGTCAACACCCGTTTCCATTTTGATATGCGCAGGGCAATAATGAATAAGTTCCATAGGCAAACAGAAAAGTACAGTTATATTGATAATAAGTATTTGTTTACAGACAGTCATTAACAGAGCAGAAGTCGATAATAATGACAAATATGTACAGAATGTCCCAAAACTATTTCACATACACACTATATACAACCACTGTATTTATCTTGGGAAACGTGCCTGTCAGTTTCCCTTTTCTACATCCTTGGATTTTAAGCTGCTGGAACCCGCTGAGACATTTTGATTAGAAAAAGGGGTGAGATTCCAAGGAATCTTAGTAGAAACATACGATCAACACATAAAATGCGAAAATTAAATATGCAATACACCGTATCAAATAAAATGAAAATTCATATTATCCGTGTGTGTGCACAAAATTGAGGGCCAACTAACCCGTTGAAACCCCTACATGTACCTCAGCTAAGTCCTTGACTACAGCTAAGTAAGACTAGTGTACCTCAGCTAAGTCCTAGACCATAGCTAGGTAATGTGCCTTTAGCACGTGTTCAGATCACAAAATACAGTAACACGCATCATACAAATAGTCACATAGTGTATGAGAGATAGTAGTTCCTACCTTAACCTCTTTCTGTCTTAAAGGGTCCGCCTCGTAAAACGTGTCAACTATAGACGTCTAACTCAGTCCTAAAACATCAAATGTACAAGAAATAGGTTATAACCTATTCAAGTATCATTTTAGACACTTCCATAGTGTTTCTTGTGGTTATATTAGCTTATGGTGAAAATTTACCAAAGTGCCCCCGGGACCCCGACCCGGCCCCCCGTACCCGGCCCGATGGCACGTTTTCCCAAAATTTTGACAAGGGCTACTCTAATGTATTTTTGTCCAAGGAATCCATTTCCAGACTCAAAATTACCAAATTCAATATCAAATTATGAAATTGCCCTTGGCAGCCCTACTTTTAGGGTTTTAGGGGCATTTCCGTAATTACGCTTTCTCAGCCTTTTCTGAAAAATTGCCCAACTGTAACCCAACCTAATTTTCCCTCCTGAACCCAATGGAACCATCAAATCATTGAAAATTCAACTCTAAGGCCCTCAAACATCCCTGGCCGAAATAATGGTGTTCTCCGGGAAAAATCGGAGTTTTACAATTTCGGCTTCGTAAACACGTTTCTTTATACTCCTAACCACTTTATTAACAATCTAATTGAGTTATAACAACCATTTGATGTAAAATTGGGCAAAATAACCCTTAGACACACACTTTTTCAAAATTTAAAACCAATGGCAATCCGGCAAAATTTCACCTATTAAATTGCCCACAGTAGCCAAAATAGTTAATATACGAAGGTTTGGAAGTTACCTCATGCTCCCACAAGCTTTTCCCAAAAATGGTTGAAAACCCTAACTTTTAGAACACCAAATTTGAGCTTTCCAAACCTTAAAGAACAAAGAGGAGCAGCTTAGAGTCGGAGTTATACGCGTTAGGAGCTAAATCGTCGGAGAAATCGGCCTACCTTATGATTTTTCTTCTCCTTTCTCTCTCTACAATTCCAAATGTTCTCACACTATGTTTCAGGTCTGTTTCTCGTGGAAATAGCAGCTGAATGAGAAAGATGAACTTATATTCTAATATCTCATAATATTATAATAATTTGTTTAATTTTCCAAAATTGCTAAAATCCAATTTTATGTACATAACTTCCTACATTCACGTAACCATGCCATCATGTTCAACCAATATTTCCTTCTTTATGCCACATGTAGGAGACACCTAGGGGTCCCTCCCTATGGTATCAATTGGCTTCACAACTTGTTCCAGTTACGTATACACGTAAAGTCTCAATTTTGGTCAAAATTGCACTTTTTGCTCAAATTTTTCATAAATTCATATTAAATTGACCAAAATATCCTAAATATATTTTTAACCTTTATTTTCCTTAATTAATTGAAATTAACTTCAATTAATTGGAAAATAATTTATTTTGTGCTATTTTGTCTAAATTACGATTTTGCCATTACCTTTCTAATCCAATTTCTTCTCTTATTTTTATTTCGCCAATTTTCATCTATTTTTTGACCAAATATTTTCTCTAATATTCCTTCATTTTTGGACCTTAATATTGGACTTTTTAAATTACCCAAATTAATTCCATAATTATTTTTGCCCAATTTCTCATGAAATTGAACATTTATAAATTCATAAATTCCAAATTCATGAATATTCACCATTTTATTGAATTTCTCAAATATTTACAATACTTTTGGTGAATATAAATTTTGGGGTGTTACAGTATGCCTATGGAATTTTGTCTTTATTACTCTTCGATTATCGAAATGAAAACGGGTGTTGACCAAAATATCATTAATTATAATTTCTATAATTGATCGAAGCTTGCAAAAAAAAAAAAAGGTAAAAGCCATTTTACACATTAGATTTTTTAAATAAGAACAATCTTAAAAAATGTAATTAATACCTCACTTAATTATTATAATAAGAACAAAGAATATCTTGCAAATTTGAAACTCTAATGTGTAAAATGACTTTTAATTATACAATGGCTTTTACTACTAAGTCAGCAGCATGATACGATCATATGTTTGTAAATTTTAGAAAATGAGTTGTAAATATTAAATTGCTAATTGCTAAGTTCATAAAATGAGTTATAAATTATTAAAGTAAGCCAATAATCATGTATGGATGTAAAGGCGAAATGTAAATTTCACAAGATCAGTTATATATTGAATGGAGTAATTTCTCAATTAGATATTGTAAATTTTAATAATTTTATCTTATTATATTTTAAATTTAAATTTTTTAACCATTTCAATGTTTGAAAGTACACATTTAGATAGCAAACGTGAATTTATTTTGTTGTTCAAAAAACAATATCAGCGTCTTGTTAAATTAATTGTACAAGGTTGGTAGATTAGATAAGGACAACTGATTTAAGAGACACTATTCCTCGAAAAAGATGTTAGATCCATTTATATAATACTGAGGAAATCATATTATAACTAAAATGACTTGATATTAATAAATGATTTGTCAACACCCGTTTCTATTTAGATATGCGCAGGGTAACAGTGAACAAGTTTTATAGGTAAACAGAAAAGTACAGTTATGCTAATAATAAGTATTGTTTACAGATAGTCATTAACAGAGCAAAATTCACTAATAATTACAAATATATATAGAATATCACAAAATATTTTAAGTACAGGCTAAATATAACCACCGGCTGTGTCTCAAGAAACGTGCCTATCAGTTTTTGGTAATTGTGTCCTTGCCTTTTGTCACACCCTTATCTTTATTTCACTTTTAACAAAGTATTCGTGGAAAATGATATGCGGTTCGATGGGCAAAACAGGAATAACATGAATATACTGATAATAAGTGCATGATTATATAAATTCCCCATAGGGGTTCGTACATGATCATTACAATCAATGTAGCCACACAGGGCTACTTGGGTATCTAAACCCGTCCCAGTGAAACAAAAACATCTTCTTGCTTCGTTTCACCACTGCAATCCCCTCATATGGTTCTCTAAAAGAACACAACTTCCTCTCTTTATTTTTCTAAAACTGCGTCAGTTTTGGGATGAAGAGGAGGAGGAAGATGATATATCATATGCTATTTACTTATTAATTTAATTTCCCAATTTTGGGATTTTTTTTTACAAAATTCTGGCAGATTTATGCCCAAATTTTGAAAAATCATAACTAATTCTAAAAAAATCAAATTGGAGTGATTTCAAAACCTATAGAACCCTTATTAAGTCTAGTTTCAAGGAAAAATATAGAATTTTGCTAGATGGAATCACAAAATTCCCAGAATTTCAATCTTTACATGTTGTTCCAGAAAATTTCCAATTTTTCTGAGTCAACTTCAAAAATTCATATATTTTTTTATATAACTCTAATTGAGTCATATGACCTTTAAAATCAAAGCTTAGGATGTCTACTTTCATCCTGTAAAATTTTATAATTTTTTATCATCATTGGATCATTCAAAATCACATGACAAGATCATTACCTCATAGGCGATTTCACCGGAAACATAATTATATTCTCCAAAATTCACCAGTTTACTTTCTTAATACCCCAAAGATATTAGAGACATTAGAGAATAGATTTAGGGTACATGATAAACCGGGGCTTAACAGTCTGCTTAATTTAGGCTTATTCCCAAGCCTCAAATCCCAAATTTCGAGGTATTACACCTTTTGAACCACTGGCACCCGCTGAGATATTTTGATTTAGAAAAAGGGGTGAGATTTCAAAGAATCTCAGTAGAAACATATTATCGTTCATATAACATGCAATAAGTAAATATGATATGCACTATGAATGCACCAATTAATAAACAATATAACACATCATCATGTATATATGAGTAGGGCTCCAAACCCACTACTCATACACCAGTTGGATTCTCATCCAATCCCTCATGTGTAAGTGCACTTCCGGCACTAACTGCCCTCTCTAGGCATACCATGTTAATTAATAAAAGCAAAAACCATGGCAACCAAACATGCATATAGACTAGTGTGTGTTTGGATTAGCTTTTGAGAATAGTTTTTACGATTTATGAGGTAAATATGTTAGAGGAGTTTTGTCTCGACTTACGGAAAATAGCTTCTGAAACCATAGTTTGGGTATTTCCCAAACACTTTTTAGGCATGAAGTATGAAGAATAATGTCCTTACCTCAAGTCACTTTTATGTTTTATCCAGTTTGGTGTGCCTTGAAAAGCGTGCCAACTTCAGGGTTCTAACTTGGTCCTAAAACATAAAATATACAGGAATTAGATTATAGCCTCTCCATGTATCATTTTAGACACTTCCATAGTGTTTATTGTTGTTATATTAGCCTATGGTGAAAATTTACCAAAATGCCCCCGAGACCCCGGCCCGGCCTACTATACCCAGTCTGGCTGTACTTTTTCTGAAATTTTGATATGTGCTAGTTTGACATATTTTCATCCAAGGGATCCATTTCTGGATTCAAAATGACCAAATTCATTGTCAAATTATGAAAATACCCTTGGCTGCCCATATTTAGGATTTCAGGGGCGTTTTCGTAAGTATGATTTTTTAGCCTTTTCCGAAAAAGTGACCAACTATAACGCACCTAATTTTCCCTCCTGAATGCAATAGAACCATCAAATCATTGAAAATCCAACTCCTATCCCTATATCTAGCCTTGACCGAAACTATGGGATCCTCTGGAAAAAATCGGGGTTTTGCAATTTTGACTCTGTAAACGTATTCCTTTCTACTCCTAACCACTTTATTAACCATCAATTGAGTTATAACAACCATTATAACCACTTGCACCTTATGTAACGGCCCCACACAGATAGGAATAGTCACTGTGGTGTAAGTGGCTACCAAGTGGGTCATGGTGCATTACTTATTCTCAGGTAGTGTGTTCGATCCTTTGGGGAGGCGAAATAAATCCTCAAGCACCTGTGTGGTGCGGAGGAGGGGACAATTCCTATCGGGGGCCTATGTGGCCACCTGTGTGGGCACGGCTGATTGCCTATGTGGAGCTGTTACACGAAACCCAATTCACCTAAATTTTCTATATGAAAAACTGATGGAAGGAATAAATTTGCGTTATCAATAAATAAAATAAAACTATAAAAAGCATGATTGTTTTATATTTTACATTGCAGCGGCTAATTCGTTTTTGGTATAGATTATTAATGGAAAGGAATGTGGCGAAAAATGGTGTTTGTTTCTTGCGTTTGTCTTGGTAGGAAAAGCAAAGCATCTTTCAATCTATTGAATAGTTTTGAGCCTCAAATGTACATACCATGGTCAAGAGGGTCCTATTCTGTTATATAGATGTGAAATCACACAAGAAAAGTCAAAAATACCCCTAACAAGAGCCTAAAACTCAACCCTCTCCCTTGAATTTATCATAATCATAGATCACGTTTGGGTAATTTTAAACTCTGGCATGTTTGGTTACAACTTTGGGAAACCAAAAGTGCCTTTGAAAAACTTTCAAAAGTTAAAAGCTATTTGGGGTAATTTATTATTTTAAAAAGTCCGCAATATTTCTAAAGTCCATTTGTCAAACTTTTTACTTTCCAAAACTCACTTGTTTTTTTAACAATTTAATTAATTTTTAATGGTAAAATTTATCTAGCTCCTTTTTTACCAACTTTCAGTTTACCAAATTAACCATTTAAAATTATATTTAAATATAAATTCAGTAACTAAAGTGGCTTTAAAAAATTGAAAACCAAGCAAGCATTTAGAAGTCTCAAATCAAACTTTCTTCGTGCCCAATTTTGATGTGCTGTCTCCTACTTATCATAAGGCACTTCCTATCACCTTACCACGTCTAAGGATAGGTGGTAAAATTATTAAATTTGTCTGAAAATTAAAAAAAAAAATTTACCCATATTTAAAATCATAAATTATATCTTGAAAAGTGAAAAAGAAAAATTACGTCAAATTTTAAACAAGGCAATCTCAGAAAAATAATGTAATTAATACCTTACTCAATGACTTGTAATAAGGGCAACCAATTCCTTCTACAAAGTGTCTTATAACCATGCTTCTCAAACCCGGACCGGACCGGCCGGTCTGGCCCGGTAACCGGCGAACCGGTCCGGTTCCCGGTCCGGTCCGGGTTGGTGTAAAAAAAAAAAAAAAATTTCCTTAAGAATTTCATACTATAAGTCTAAAATTTTCAATTTTTCACCGGTTTGGTCCCGGTTTAGCTCCGGTTTGGTCCCGGTTTGACCCACTGACCCTTAACCCAGTACCCCGACCGGTTCAATGACCGGTCCGAGTTTTAATACCTTGCTTATAACATGTACAAGAGGAAGTGTACTAGATGGGTCGTTTCTTTTCTTTTTTTTTTAATGGGTATTTTGATCATTTGGATCTCTTTTTTTATTGGGAAAATGACAGAAAAATACTGTCAAAATATGTAAAAGATAAATAAGAGTGATGAATTTCAATAATTCTAAATTAATTGATTTAGAATTTTGAAATGTTGACAAATATGTAAAATTACATAAGTGCCCTTACTTTTTCTTTAATCCCTAAAACCCCTTGCTAGCTGCCGGAGCCCTGGCATTGGCAGCCGTCATCAAAGCTCCAGTGTCCTTGCCGGTGACTAGCCATCGGAGCTCTGATGTTGGCGATCGGTGACCGGAGCTCTGACGGCCTAATATATATATATATATATTTTATTTTTTTTTGAATTTTTCAAGCAAATGTTGTTAATATAGATACTTAAATTGTTAATAGCAACATTAAAGTTGTAAACCAGCAGCCTAATATATATTTTTTGAATTTCTTAGATAAAAGTTGTTAATATGGATATTTGAGTTGTTGATAGTGATAATAAAGTTGTAAACGGGGTATTTATTGAATATTTCGTAATAATTTTCACCGGAGCTCCGATGGTTTAATATATATTGCGTTTCTCAAGCAAAAGTCATCAATATTGATATTTGAGTTATTAATAGTAAAAGTTGTAAATGGGGTATTTGTTGAATATTTTTTGATAATTTTCGCCGGAGCTCTAGCGGTCTAATTTTTTTTCCCGCATTTCTCAAACAAAAGTTATCAATATTGATACTTGAGTTGTTCATGGTGATACTAAAGTTGTAAATAGGACATTTGTTGAATATTTTCTAATAACTTTCACCGAAGCTCCGACGGTCTAATATTTTTTTTTTGTTGAATTTTTAAGGCAAAAATTGTCAATGTAGATACATGAGTTGTTAATAATAACACTAAAATTATAAACGGAGTATTTGTTGAATATTCACCAAATATTCAATATTATTCTTTCTACCCAAACACTAAACTCCAAATTTATATTAATTTTACTCTTTTTAACTATCTTTATTAAATATGAGAACATAAGGAAAAATAATATTTAGTACTCATTGAAAGTTTGAAATAATCATACGTCTTATAAAAATGACCAAAAATATTTTAGAAGACATCTTATACAAGGAAATAGAAGGAATATTTTTTTTATATTAAGGAGAATTACATTTAGGTCCCAAAGAAAAAAAGAAATGAAGAAATGATCCATATAGATTGCAAAATGAAAAATGGTCCAATGGAGTTGTCAATACAGGCTCATAGAGTTGTTAATGGGACCATTTTTTCATTTTGCAATCTACATGGACCATTTCTTCATTTTTTCTATTCCATGGAACCTAAATGTAATTCTTCCTTTATATTATCATCTGATACTTAGTTCGGGATTTGTAGCTGCTACTCCCAACATAAATATCTTCTGAAAACTCTATCTTTTATTTTTGCACGTCACTTCATAAATTTTTATTGAACTTTTGGCGAATATCATAAACGCTCATTAATTCTAGGGAGAATTGTCGATAAATACCTTTTTGCCAAATTAATTGCTGAATGCTATTATGAAAAATCTGTTGCATATAACGTAAGATATTTTACACACAACGGAAGATTGTTTGCACATTTATATGGAAGATTTTTGCATACAAGGAAGATGGTTTGCTCAAAACGGAAAATCGTTTGCACGCTTCGTAGCAATCAGCAATTAATTTACCCCAAAGTATTTTTGGACAATTTTTCTTTAATTCTATATGAAAATTAGTACGGTTTTCAATTTTATTCATATTAAACACTCCCTCCATTCTTTAAGGCTGAGTGAGTGATTCTTATAAATTGTCAAATATATGACCCCATCAAGAAGAAATTTTTAGCCAATGGTATCGAGTCATTTAAGGGGGTTCATTACTCATTAATGCCTACCATACCTTTTTTGTTTTTGGTCAGATGATGCCTACCATACTTAAACCCTAAGGGCTTGTTTGGTTCAATAGGAGGGGTTAGAATAGGAGGAGATGGAATAGGAGGATGGAGAGTCACCCTATTTTGTTTGGTTGGAGGGGAAGGAAGGAAAATATTTTTTAATGATCCTTTGTTTGGTTTAAGAGGGGAGGGGAGATAATATCTAATTTACCATTTTATTCTTAAACATTAGTTTATATATTTTTCCTTATATAAATGATTTAAATTAGTTTACACCTCAATACAAATTATATAATTTATAAAAAAACAAGATGAAGATATAAAATGGAAATAGTTTCCAATTCCCCCCAACTTAATTTCTTGTTATATGAATGTTCCAGCTATTATCATGTTCAGTTAAATCAAAAATTCCTGCTATTTTACTATTATGTCCAGCTATTGAGTATAATGCACACAAAAAAAAGAAAAAAAAGAAATGAATTGGTTCATAGGATATGGGTTGAGAAATAATGCATTATGTTTCAACCCAGGAAAAAAACCTTTACATGCATTTGATTTGTATTTCTAAAAGAACAAATCAGACGCTGATATAATTTCAGACGCTGATTGGCCAAAAGAAAAAATCCAGACGCTGTTGAAGATCAAGTGGATCCAGAACCAAACCCAATATCACAAAAGATCAAGCAAGGAAATTGATAGCACCATTTATCTTGAGAACGGAGGTTTGCTTTTACTTTCAACACAGGGTATAAATGGGAATATGAAAAAAATTATGAGGGCGAAATAGTTCCAAATTTTTGGCTCCCTCCAAAAAACCTCAATTTGAAAGGAATGAATATGAGGGAATGGGAAGGATTTAGAACCAATTTTTTTGGACCCCTCCCCTCCAATATTTTATACCAAATAAGGGGAGAGATTCATTTTTCATCCCCTCCCCAACGAAACACGGCCTAAAACCTAAAGATGGTGAGAGTGTTTTGCTTTCAATTCTTAAAAAAGTGAGTTTTTTTTTTTTTGCCAGACTCAAAAAGTGCGTTTGAACAAGGGGCACATCCCTCCAATCTCATAATGCATATTTTTTAAGTATTGCTATTATAATTTATTAGGGGACGACTTGAAATCAAATATATTGTTTTTATGTGCCGGTGGCAAATGCATTGTTTTTTTTATATTTTTAAATATGAGTGAAGTTTAAAAAATGTTTTATTTTCATGCAAAATTAATAAGTCAATCAATGGATTACATTTTGTTAAGGTTGCCCTGTTTAAATTATGATTCAATTTTTTAGCTTTTCAAGATGTAATTTATGGTTTAAAATATAGGTAAATTTGAATTTTCTCTTATTTCTAATAAATTTAATATCTTTTAACCTTCTCTACTCAATTCTCATAACGTGAGGGGAGATGCTTTGTAGTAAAGCCCAAAGGAGTGCATCATTTGAGAAGCTTAAGCTTCAATTTTTTCAAAGAAAAACAACACAAACCAACAAAAAAAACTATAAATATCACATATGATGCCTCATGTGAAAAAAATACAAAAAAAAAAAAAAATCCCTCCTACAACCTCAAGGGATCAAAAGAAGACTACATAACTCAAAAACACAAATTCAACAATATGAATTAAATTAAAAAATCTTAATATTAAAAATAAGGATATTTAATGATTTTTCCTATTCCGTCTTTTCATAATAGAACAAAAAATTGGACCGGACCGGACCGGTCGGTTCGACCGGTTGAACAGAGAACCGGTCACTGGTCCGGTATGGTTTGATGGTTTAACCGTGAAACTAGTTAAACCGGTAAACCAGTGGTTCAACCAGTTTCACTTTTTTTATTTCAATTTTTTTTGTGATTTTTTAGGAAAAAATGGAAGGTTGAAGACCAAAATGAAGAGAAAAGTTGGTAAAGAAAGAACAAATCTAAAAAAAATGAAAAAGATAATGAAAAAAATTATTTAAAAAGATAAAATAATTATAGAAAAGGAGATATCATTGCATAAGTATAGGTATTATAACTAATACTAATAGATTTTAAACATTTTTTTTCTAAAAATCTTTATTTTTATCTATAGAAGTTTAAAAATATATTAATATATATTGTCACTAATAAATTATAATATTTTAATATGACCGGTTCAACTATTAGTTAGATCCTGATTGACCTATTAACCTTTAAATCTGTGTTATGACTTATTCATTGTCCAGACCGATTTTTCATTCCGTGCTTTTCATTAAAAAGTGAGAGATAGTATGGACTGTTGTGTTACCATTTAACGTAGTACTAAATAGAGGACATTAATTTGGCCAAAAAAAAATATAGAGGACATTAATGTTCTGGCCAAAAAAAAGATAGAGGACATTAATGTTGAAAAGAAACACACACACACAAATTTAATAAGTTATTCAAATTTTTACTTTTTTTTTTCCTTAGAACATGAGAATTTTTTGAAAACATGAATTCTTTGGACTACTCTATGATTCTAAATATAAGCTATCGTCTGGAGAAATTCCACTCTCCCACCTTAATCATAATTATAAGTCACTTACAATTTCACATGTGTGAAGCAATTCATTAAAATATTTTTTTTTTAAGTTTGTCCTTATTAAAATTTTTGCCTCTCCCTATATTAACAAACAATTCTCACCATGCTCACCTCTTTCTCTTTTTTAGCAGAAATTAAATTGAGGTAAAATTGAAAAACGATCGTTAATGATCCTCTAAGTGTCATTTTTGTCAAAAAATCTAAGCTTAAATGTAACTTATCGTGTTTTTCTTTTATTCAAAACTTAATTTAATAGGTGTAGAGTTGGAAAAAAAAATCAATTTAAGATATATTAGCTACAGTTTTTAAGAGTTAAGATAAGAGCTTTTCGCCATAAAAAAAGAGACCTAGCTGAGGGGTTGGTTTTTGTTTTAAATATAAAACTTTAATCCACTTTATTCTTGATATTTATCTTTTCCCCCCCTAAACTATCTTTATCTATTGCTTGCACACGTTAAGGGATTTTGCATCAAGGTGTAGCTCAATGCAAATAATTGAAGAGGGTATTTTTAAGAAATAGATACAAATTTTTGATAAAGAATTAATTTAATTAATTTTCTTAATCTATCCAAATTAATTAAGTGAATTTTATATTAAGAATTATAGATAATATTTAATAAGTTGATGCTTAACACTTGAAGGTCACTTTTATTTTGTACCGTTTGAAGTAATTTATGGGGTTCTTAATTATCAATACGAGTCCCATAAGGTCAATCTCTGTTTCATATTTAATTTTGGGAGGATTACATTTAGATCCTAAAAAAAATAATAAATGAAGAAATGGTCTTTGAAGATTAAAAAAATAAAAAAATGATTCCATTAATTACTCTAAAAACATATATTGACAACTCGTTAATAATTATATAGGATCTTTTTTTATTTTATAATTTTTAGAGACCATTGCTTTTTATTTATCTTTCTTTTTAAGATCTAAGTGTAACGCTTCCTTTAATTTTTGATGATAGCGTGGTATCAATGAAGACAGAAGACGTATACGTATCTTCCTTTCACTTGCATTTAATGTTCTCCACCTAAATAAACGATTTGAGATTTGAAGTTTGAACCACATGATTCTGTCATTTTCAATTTTTTTCCTTTTTCTTTTAATTTATAAGTCAACGCTTCGCCTTGTACAAACACCATTAGTAAGAACAGTAGGAACTATGAAAATGACATACAAGAATCCTGTTGAAATGCAAACAAACAGGAATTTTAAATTTGTAAGATATTCTCTCAAACTAATAATTACATTTTTTTTATTATTATTCTCATTTAAAATCTCATTAATTATAATTTATATAATTTATTGAATGTAATTCAAAGTATTTAAATTTAGAGTAAAATACATTCACTACCTTTTATTTTATCTGAATTACAGAAACATCCTCTTTATTTTAAAAATCTATATAAACCTCCTTTACAATTAAAATTTATGTTGCACAAACCTCAATTATATTTTTCAAATTTCATTTCTATCCATTAAGTGATTATTAAGTTTGACTCTTAAACTTAAGTTTTGACCAAATTAACCCCATTTAACAAACTAATTATTTAATCATTTCTATTTGTCAAAACAATTATACAACCAAAAAATTTATAATTGATATAAATTCAGAATTTTTAATATATTATAAAATTTATTAATTTTGATTATGTTATAAAGGTTATATTTTTTTTATTTTTCATCTCGTTTATTAACATTTATTTATTTAGATTGAAATGGTTAAAAATAAATTTTAAATATTTTCTTATAACATAAGTATGCTTTAGTTTATTATATAGTATAAATAGAATAATTTTGAGTGCTTGAGAGATTATGTAAATTATTTAAATTTATAATTTATAATTTTCAAACAATTTTTTTGCTAAAACATTTATAAAAACATTCTGTCTGTATATATTTATTAAAAGCATTAATAAAATTTTCAATCAAGTTTTTATATCTACATTTACTAAATTAACTAAAATTATGTCCCAACATAATTAAAAATATTAAATAAACATATTTGAAAATAAATATGAAAGTCATGGAAAATTGAAAAAAAAAAAAACTTAAATTAGTCATAATAATCTTAACCAAAAATATATATTTATTACCGTGAAGGGTAAATTAGTAAATAAATTTACTTTAATAAAAAAATTAATTAAAAATATTTTTTAGAATATTATTAACAGTGTTAAGAGTTTGTATTTAAGTGTGTGTTTTTAAAATAGAGGAGAGGTCAGTGTGATTAAGGCAAGATATTATGAGGGATGTTAGAGTATTTATTCTTAAATTTACAAAACAACATAAAATTTTAGGTCCTTAATTATCAAAACCCAAAAAAATCTAATGTATAAATGGCTTTTACTACCAAGTCGGCAACATGATACAATCATATGTTCATAAATTTTAGAAAATGAGTTGTAAATATTAAATAATTATAAGTTGCTAAGTTCATAAAATGAGTTATAAATTATTAACACAAACGATGTTTCAATTTTCATGTAAAGTTGAAATTTAAATTTCACAAGATGATTTATACGTTTAATTGGCAAAGTTCTCAATTGGGTCTTATAAATTTTCGTCATTTTCTCTTATTATTTTAAATTTTTTAATCATTTCAAAGTTTGATGAAAGTACACATTTATATAGCAAAAATGTGAATTTATTTTATTGTTCGAAAAACAATATCAACATCTTGTTAAATGAATTGTACAAGGTTTCTCCGCATTAGATAAAGGCCACTGATTTAATATCAACATCAATTGGTTATAATCTTGTATTCTGATGAGTTCCATAACCCAACTCACATAATTTTTATCTCTCTATAAAAAAATTTCTTAATTTTATGTAAAATAATTAAACATATTTTATAAAAAAAGGGCCCCAAGTTTGGCACGTCATCAAAGTTGAAATAAATATAATGCTCTAAAAAATTTGCCAAAATGACTGATTTTCTTTTTTTGCTTTTTTTTTTTTGGTTGCGTTGGAACAGAAAAGACGTGAGATGTGATGGGAAGAAAGTAGGCTGCGCCGAATTCATGAGATATGAGCAAAAAAAGAAAAAGAAAAGAAAAGAGACTAATTAATGAGATAATAGGGAAGTCGCTTTGGCTCAGCTGTTTACAATTAAGAGAGAGGACAATGGTTCTTCCATTAAACTGATATGTAGTGTCTGTTTGGAATAGTGATTGATAATTAGGCTTATTTTAATTAGACTTGTTGTAATATTATTTTTGGTAAAAGCTAAATTATGTAATGTGATTTATGTTTAGGCCGACGATTGTCAATTGGGCTTTCGTAAAAATAAAACTTGTTTGTATTGGCTTAAACATAAGGGCTTTTGTGATAATGGTAAGAGAGAGTGGGTGGAAAAAATTTAAAAAAATCAAGTAATTACTTTAAAATATTAGGTGCTACTGGAAAAATATTTTAGAATTGGTGGAAATCAATAAATCAGTATTCTAAGTTTTGAGTGCTCTTTATTACTAAAAAAAATACATTAAAGGTAAAATTGTAGTCGGTCTCCTAAGACTGAATATAACTGAAAAAAAATTTTAAAGGGTTAAAAGTACAAAAAAATATTTTAAAGTAATTTTTGGAGCTGAAAAAATACATTGATAGTAAAATTACAATCAGTATGATAACACACTGGGTACAGTTGGAAAAATATTTTAAGGGGTTAAAAACACCAAAACATATTTTAAATTAATTTTTGTAGTTGAAAAAATACATTAAGAATAAAATTACAAGCAGTTTGATAACACACTAGACATAACTAAAAAAGTATTTTGATTGCGGGCAAGAGAGAGAGAGAAAAAAAAAATTCACCCTCAGTATTGAGCTTGACTGGGCTTAATGAGTTGTTGGGCTAATAATAACAGAGAACGTGGGTGTAATTGCAGGTGATGGAGAGAAAAGAAAAAAAAATAAGTGGGACCATAGGGTATATTTCGGTTGAGCTTTTGATAAAAGCTCTAACATTGAGCTTTACCCAATCGTGGGTGTATAATGCTCAATTTGCCAAAAGCCCAATTGTTCATTTTGTCAACCAAACATACACTTTTTTTTTCTCAACCACCTATTAAGCTTAAGGCTAAAATAAACCCAATTGACCTCTCCAATTGGGGCTCCAAACACACACGTATTCTTCCTTCCCACCCCCATCAATTTATGTTCTCTCTAACTCATTACTAATTTCAGCAAAAAAAAAATCATAATTAATTAATTAAACTTGCTCAACAAAAATATATTCCCTCATGTCCTCTAGGTAACTCTACTTCTATTTATATTTATAGGGTAGAAAGAGTATTTTTTATGGAATAAAAGAAAGTATTTTTTGACCAAAATATAAACCACCTTATTAAATTATTTATATTAATATACAATTTTATCATGATTTATTATTTCGTAGGCTATTATTCTTTTAGATTTCTCATTAGTGTGTGTATATTAAATACGCGCAACGTTAAAAAGTTATTGAATTTTATGATATAAATTAATGGTGCTTAAGTTGTTTTTTTGTTTGGGTGAGTTATATTGAAAATATGCTATAAATAGGATTTGGGAAGTATAATTTTTTTTTTTGAGATGACATGTTGCTATTTGCAGTATAAAAAGATATTAATAATTTGTCTAGAATTTTTAGCATCATTTTTTTTTGTTCTGATTAATTATTGGTTAGCGGCATTGCATTAACAAACTATTTGATCATCCTTTCTCTCACACACTCACTCTTTCTCCCCATAAATAAGCGCGTTTTTGGGAATATATTTATTTATTATCTTCAACTAATTTCAACGAAATTTTTATTATGTAATTTAGGCATTTGTATTTTTTATTGTCACACTCTTACCTTGTTTTAACTTTTTTTTTTCAGAGTATTCATGGAAAACAATATACGGTTCAGTGGGCAACACAGGAATAACATGAATATACTGATAATAAATGCATGATTACATAAATTCCCCAAAGGGGTTCGTACATGATCATTACCATCAATGTAGCCACATAGGGCTACTTGGGTATCTAAACCCATCCCAGTGAAACAGAGACATCTTCTCGTCTTCGTTCTATCACTGTAATCCCCTCATATGGTTCTCTGCATTGTTCTCAGCATATCTTTTGTCTTCTCCTGCCTAAATTATTGGTAGGGGAGGGTGAGATTCAAGAAAATCTCAGTAGAAAAATAATACCAATATGCATGTACGATAAATGTTTGATGCATGACATGCTTGCATCACATAACTCATGCATGATCACACAATGACAAATCTGTAAGCTCAATGGTTCGAACAATATACTTATGGCCATAGCATAAATTGAAACATAATTTCAAATCATTCATATATGTTTCATATAATCAAGCAAATCAATAACATACATCAACACACTAATACAAATATCAAATACATGCACGATAAAATAAGTTCCCTACCTTAACCCTTTTTCCGCCTCATAACGTGTGCCAACAGCTCGGGCCCCATATTCGATCCTATATGCCAAAGATATCATTCAGACACTTCCATAGTATTTCTGAGGGTTATATGAGCCTATTATGAAAATTTACTAAAATACCCCAGGGACCCAACCCAGCCCTGTCGTACCCAGTCTGGCTGTACTTTTCCTGAAATTTTGACATGAGCTATTCTGACATATTTTTGCCCAAAGAATCCATTTCCGGACTCGGAATTATCAAATTCAATGTCAAATTACAAATTTACCTTTGACAGCCCCACTTTAATGCCTTGCTTGGATTGAGAGAAAATGAGAAGGGAGAGAAAAGTGGGATGGAAAATATAGGAGGAAGGGAGTTTTTCCCTGCTTGGATGAGAAAGAAAACAGGAGAGAAAGGAAAAATAGGAAAGAAAATTGGATGTAGGGCCCACACTATTTTCCTCCCAAAACTTCTCTCCGGGAGTGGAGAGATTTCATGAGAAAAGTTGCCGCGTAAACTGCTCTCTTGACGTTCACACTTTTTTTTTTTGAAACATTCGTTCACACTTTTACCATACACATATTGTCACTGACAACGCCTTGCCACACAAAACAAAACGCATACATTTTTTTTTTTTGTGCATAAATGGTTAAAACCTCAAGAAAAATAATTTGCCTACCGTACGCATCTTTAAAAAAAAAAGTAGTATTTAAAAAGTTGCTTTATTAATTTATGTATATTTATTTTTTTAAAAATGTTTTTAATTTTTTTATAATACATTTTAACTCTTTTATTTTTATATTAGATTTTTAATCGGTTATTAATAATGTATAATTTATTTATCTTATTTTCTTATATTTAATTTGAAAAAATTATCCACTTTTTATTTTTTACCTTAAAAAACATTTTTGTTAAATTATTTGGTTTTTAAATATATCTTTATTATTTTAAATAATTTGATGATGTTAGCATTAAAATGATTTTGTCATTGTAATACTTAATTTAATTTTAAATATGATTATTTTAATATAGAGATAATGGTATTTTTGTCATCAAATATTTGTTCATTTTCTTTCCTTTCAGTCTTCTCCCACTCAACCAAGCAGGGAGAGTGATAATGTTTTCTCCCTACTTTTCTCTTCTCTTTATTTTCTCTCTTCCTATCTTCTTTCTTCCCTACTTTTACTCCCATCCAAGCAGACCATAAGGGTTTTAGGGGTGTTTTCATAATTATGATTTTTCGGCCTTTTCCGAAAAAGTGACTAACTGTAACCTCATCTAATTTTTGCTCCTGAACTCAATGGAATCATCAAATCATTGAAAATCCAACTCTAATCCTCAGATCTAGCCCTGGCCAAAATCTTGGTATACTTTGGGAAGAATCGGTGTTTTTTGGTTTCAGCTTCGTAAACGTGTTCCTTTCTACTTCTACTCACTTTATTGACTATTCCATTAGGTTACAACTACCATTTAGTACCAATTTGGGCAGCATAACAGCCCCACACACCCATTTTCCATTTTTAAAACCAATGACAATTCGGCGAAATTTCACCGATTAAGTTGCCCACAGCAGTCAGAATAGTCAATATATAAGAGTTTGGAAGTTACCTCAAGCTCCCATTGGTTTTCCTCATGGTGGACAAAACCCTAGCTATCATAACATAGAAATTGAGCTTCACAACCTTAAATCACATGAATAGGAAGCTTAGGAATGGAGTTATAAGTATTAGGAACCGATTTACCGAAGAAAGCACTTACCTTTGCAAGCTTTTTCCTCCCCTTTTCTCTCTCTAAAATCTCACACTTTCTCTCTCTTGTTTCAGCTTGTTCACGTCAGTTTATGGCTGAGCAAGAAGAGGATAATGGTTTTTTAATATTATATCATGCTTTAATGAATTATTTAATCAATTTCCCAATTTTCGGATTTTTACAAAATTCTGGTAGATTTTCTGCCGTAACTTTGAGAAATTATAACTAGTTCTAAAAATATCGAATTGGAGTGATTCCAAAGCCTATAGAACCCTTATTGAGTCTAGTTTCAAGAAAAAATATGAATTTTACTAGATGGAATCACAAAATTCCCAAAATTTCAATCTTTGCATACTGTTCCAGAAATTTCACAGTTTTTCTGTGTTGACTTCAAAAATTCATAACTTTTTATATATAGCTCTAATTGAGTCATATAACCTATCAAATTAAATTTTAGGATGTCTAATTTCGTCCTGTAAAATATCATAATTTTTAATCATCATTTGGTCTTCCAAAACCTCATGACAAGCTCACTACCTCATAGGCGATTTCCCCAGAACATAATTACTTTCTCCAAAATTCACCATTTTACTTTCTTTAATACCCCAAAGATATTAGAATCATTAGAGAATAAATTTGGGCTCCTGCTAAATTGGGGCTTAGTAATCCACTTATTTTAGGCTTATTCTCTAGCCTCAAATCTCAAAATTCGGGGTATTACACTTAAAACGAAATACAAGGAGGAGTAATTACTCAATTCTATACCTATCAACTTAAGATCTAGCTGGATTTTCAGATGAGGCCAATTTTGATATTGAATTGGCTTGTGTCTCTAGTTCTAATTTTTATTTAGGGAGTTTATTTTGTATTTTTATTTTGTTGCTTCTAAAACTTTGTAATTTCTGTTGATTTCAATATACTATTAGGTTCTTTGTTGGGAAAAAAACATTGGGATCCCTAGGAGGCTACTTAAAATTGATCCAGTTGATATGTAGTTTGTTCATCATTAACAAGGTTTATATGTACATTTATAAGTGTTTTTGTAGCATAGAGACATGCACTAATCCTAATAAACATTTGAGATCCAACTCATCTAAACTTTTCCATATCCAAAATAAAAGGTATCAAAGGAATAAATTTGTTATAAATAATTTAAAATAAAACAAAAAAATGACTATTTTATATTGTATATTGCACTTAATAGGCATTGTAGAGGCTAAGTGCCTGTTTGGATTAGTGATAAAAACTGTTTTTCCAACGTGATTTACGGTGTATGAGATAAATATATGAGATAAGTTCTATTTTTCAATTTGCGTTAACATGCTTTTATAACATCAACTCAAACAAGCACTAAAACATTTTTAGTATATAAATTAGGATTAAGGTGCAAATTTATTTTGAAATTTTTTGCTGAGGACCAATATTGCCCTGAAGTTTTAAAACATAGCAATATTACTTCGTACTATTAAAAAATTAAAGTTGACAATTTAAAAATTGACATGACTATTAATTTTTTAACGGTAAGAGATAACATTACTCTATTTTAACACTTTCGAGGTAACATTGAATTTAAAAATACTTTCGGGATAGCATTACTCATTATCAAAAATTTCCGGAACAAATTTACACCTTAACCCTATAAATTAATGGAAAGGAATGTGGCAAAAAATGGCGTTCCTTGCGGTTCGTTTGGGACGAAAAGCAATGGGCCAATTTTTCTTTTTTTGGCCAACAAGCAGTGCGTTAATTTATTGAGGGCCTGATTGGATTAGTAGTGCAAAAAAAGGTTCACATAAGTTGAGGTAAAACTTCTCTTATATACTTACCTCATATATCATTAATCACATTAGAAAAGCAGCTTTTACCACTAATATAAACCAAGATATTGAAAACCGGACCAGACACTAAACCGGTTGAGGTATTGGGTTAAGGGTCAGTGGGTCAGATCGGAGTTAAACCGGGGCTAGACCAGTGAGGAAGTAAATATTTCAAGCTTATTTATATGAAATTCTATGTAAAATTAATAAAAAATGATTTAAATTATATTTTTAATTTAAAAAATGTTGAACCGGTCTATATAGTTCAACCACCAGAACAGACCGGTTGAACCGCCTATTTGCAGACCAAACCGGCTGATCCGGTCCGGTCCAGTCTAGTTTTGCAAAAATTGATATAGACAGACATTGAATAGTTTTTCTAGCCTCAAATGCATACACCATAGTTAAGAAGGTCCTAGTGTGTTATATGCATGATGAAATCACATGAGAAAAGTCAACAATACCCTTCACGAAAGCCTAAAAGCACAAACCTCTCCGAATGGGGGAAAACACAACCCTCTCCTTTCAATTTATCATACTTCATAATTTATGTTTGTCCCTCATTAAGGGTTTAAACTCAGGTATGTTTGCTTACAACTTTTGGGAAACCAAAACTAGCGCCTTTGAAAACCTTTCAAAAGTTTAAAAGTCGATTTGCAGTGTTTCTAAATGTCCATTTGTCAAAAGTTGATCCTTGCTAATTTTCAAAAATTACTTTTGTTTTTTTTATCAATTTAGTTAATTCTTAACAGCAAAAACTCGTCTGGTTACTTTTTTTTTTTAATAACTTTTAGTTTACCAAACTAACCTTTTTTAAAATATATTTAAATATAAATTTCGTTACACTGAGTAACTTTTACTAAACTGACTTTTGGCAAATTGAAAACCAAACTAAACATTAAGAAGTCCCAAATTGACTTTCTTCATACCCAATTATGATCTACTGTTTTTAGTGCTGATCATAATTCACTCCCTATCTCCTCACCATCATCAATGATAGGTGGTAAAATTGCTAAATTTGTTTGAAAATGAAATTTTTTTTCAAATTTACCCATATTTTGAACTGTTCATATGATCTATTATATGTCGCTTCACACATATTTTTCATTGGATTTAATGAAAACTTTAAATCTCATTAATTTTATCTTAAAATTAAATAAATTTTCAATTTTATATGTATTTAATATATGTTATACTCCATGAGAAAAAAATCTACACAATAATAAATGAAGGGTAAAATTATATATTAATGACGGATAAAATTATGCATTCATATAATGTATTTGATTATATGATATATGAATAGGACAAAAAAATTATTCTCTCTCCTTCTGATAAATAACATAAGAGGAACACATCTTGAATCTGGCAAAAAAAAAAAAAAAAAAAGAGGAACACATCTTGAAAAATGAAAAGAAAAAATTGCATCAAACTCTAACAAGGACAATCTGAGAAAAAAAATGTAATTATTAATACCCTTAAATATAAGTCCTTATAGAAAGAGTCTCATTATAACGTGTCAAGAGGAAGTGTACTAGATAAGTCCTTTCTTTTCTTTTTTCTTTTTTTTTGGTGACATTTCTTTTCTTTTTTCTTAATGGGTATTTTGATCATTTGCATCTCTCTTTTTATTTCCTCATAATTAGATAATCTTTTAATAATATATCTCACATAACCAATCATAATTTTTATTCTTCATTTCATATTTATCTCCTCTCTCTCTCTCTCTCTCTCTCAGAGTAGGTTCATTGATTACTCGATTCCAAACAAGACAATCTTAAACTCGTCCTCCTTAGCTTTCCCTTTCACTATGTTCGACAAAATATGACCATATCTCCTCTTGCAAGTGCATCCACTCGTTCGTTTCTCTCTTCTTCTTCGTCTTCTTCAACTACTCTTCCTTCTTCTTTTCACTCATAACCTCACTATTTTTCTTACCATTTCTCAGTTCCCCACCTACTCACAGACAGAGTTGCACTCTTTGTTTGTTGAAATTGGACATGTGAGGATCTTTCTTCTCAGTTGCTTAACAAATTCATCCTTGTTTGGTGGATAGTATCATTTGGTTTGTAGTCAGATTTCTACTGTCAAGTGTCTCAAAGTTCTAATGTTCACATGACACACTGTAGTTTTTGTTCGGTAGATCAGATTACATGAACCTTAATTCTTTCTTAAGCTATGTAACAACAACAACAACCTTTGAATTAACTTTTGTTACTTCTTCTGAGAGATTCTGAAAATCTGAAACCAACCAACCCATCGGTATCTTTTGGTTTGTTGTGTCAGATTCTGAAACATCCTTAATTTTCTCATATCATATATGGATGCTCATCAGAAATCTCTGACGAAATCTCAGAAACTTGTTCCATTATTGCACACATAAGGATTTTCCATTTCATTCTTTTACTTTCTCTGATCAGTATGATGAAATCTCAGAAACTTCCTTTGCTCTCGTAAGAGGACTTTCTTTTGCTTTCTCTTACTTTCTCTTAATCATCTGGTGAAATACCAGAAAATTCCATTGCTGACATAAGTATTTTCATTTTCTTTCTTCTGAAACTTTTATAAGGGCCTTGTTTTGAGTCTGAAATCTTAGAAACTTCCATTGGTGATATAAGAATTTTCATCTCCTTCCTAGTTGCTTAGAATCATAAACCTCTGAAACTTAGATAAGAACCTTGTCTTGAGTCTAAAATCTTAGAAACTTCCATTAATGCTGACATGGGAATTTTCATTTTCTTCCTAGCTAGCTGCTTATTAGAATCTTAAACCTCTGAAACTTTCATGGCTGACATGAGGATTTTTTCCTTTTTTCAGGAGTATGACAGAACCCGAGATGGAGGAAGCAAAGGAAAGAGAAAACAACAATGGAGGGAGGGTAAGCAGCAGCTTGAGGATGAGCATAGGATCAGAAAGTAGCAGAAGAAGCTGGGTTACAGAGAGTATGAGACAGACATGGAGTAACCATGGTGGAATCTTTGAGAGAAGCATGAGAAGAGAAGATGAAGATGAACAAGAACTGAAATGGGCAGCCATTGAAAGGCTTCCAACATTTGAGAGAATAAAGACAAGCATGATGAAGAAGAAGGAGTTTCAGGTTCTTGACGATTTTGGGAATGTTTTTGATTATGAACAGGTTGATATCACCAAGCTTGGGATAGAGGAAAAGAGACATCTCTTGGATTGTATTTTGAAGAATGTTGAAGAAGATAATCTCAGGTTTTTGCAGAGACTCAGAAACAGGATTGACAAGTAAGTTTTTTTGTTGTTATTTTCTCTGTTTGTTGGGAGAAAAGTATTAAATGAATCCGAGCTTGCTGTTCAAGTAGGTTTGAATGAGCAAAGAATGGAAGAAAAAGAAAACAAATACTCCGTCCTTAATATAAAATCTCTTTACCTAATTTAATTAGATTAAAAAAGTTAATTAAAGTAGTTAATAGGGATAAATTGGGAAAATACTAATTAGGTTAAGGAAGTATTATTAGGGGTAAATTGGTAAAATATTAACAAATATGAGAAATAGATCTTATATTTAGAATCAAGATTAACTCTATAATTAGGTTCTATATTAAAAACGGGGGGAGAGAGAGAGATATATATATATATATATATATATATTAATTTTTACATTTGTTATTAAGTTAGGGGAATCTATGACTTTAGTTGTGTTTGAATAAAAAGAGATGGGAATTGGTTGCGTCATTTTCTCTAAAGAGGACAGTTCTCTTCTTTATAGGAGTCATTAAATTAAGATCTCAACGGTTCAGATTTAATATATTATGAAATATTATTTTATATTTTATATTTATTATTAAATCTGAACCGTTGAGATCTTAATCCAACGACTCACATAAAAAAAAGAGGACCGTCCTTTTCTTTATAGAAAAGGATGCAAGCTGAATCCAGAGAGATGAGGAAGGAGAGGAATGGAAATTCAAATTTTGATGTTTTGTATTGTATAAATTTGAATATAATATATTTTAGAATATAGTTGGATTGGAAATTAAATTAAAAAATATAAAAAATTAAAATTCTAGCTAGTTCATCTTCCTTTCTGTTTTTTCCTCTCAATCCAAATGTGAAGACAATTTAATAATGGAGGAAGGTTAAAGACATCCGGATCATAATTTTCCTCCTTCTTTCACTTTATTTTAACATTTAATATAAAACTAATAGAGGATGGTGCAACTTGAGAAACAAACTCCCTGTCTTTTAAAGTAATTTTCATTTTTGGGTTTTAGTCAATTTTCAAAATATATGTCGATTAGAATTTTCAATGAATCATTTTATAATTTTTATGCTTTATTTACTATTCTGATGAAAATAATTCGGTGGAACATTAGAAATAAGGGTATTTAATACAAGGGCCTTTTAATTGGGTTAAGATACAATTTTATTAATAAAGTTTTCCCCAAAGAGCGTCTAACACAAACAAGTTTTAGAAGAGACAAGAATAACAATAAATAATTTAAAAGGATGCAAATTCACCAAAACCGTTAAATTTAACTAAACAACCTTTAAATTATAAGAGAAAAAAACTCTAACGATGTTTGGAAAAATTTAACGGTTTCTGTGAATTTGCACCATTTTAAATTGTTTATTGATATTTTTACTCATTCCAAAACTTGTTTGTGCCAGACTCCCTTCGAAAAAAACTTTGTTAATAAAATTACACCTTAACCTCATTTTAATTCAATATTATGAAATTTTACTATAATATAGCTTCTTTATGAACTTTATTAATCAGTGGACATATTTATAAAGTAAGAATTATTTTCAAATGAAAGAGAGATTTTCTGTGTGTGTGTGTGTGTGTGTGTAAAGTTACACATCTTGAAAAAAGTATCAACTAGTTGAGTAAAAGAGATTCAATGCCCTTAAACAAAGTCTTAAATTTGAGTTTTATTGTGAAAAAATTATGCTAGGAAAACTACTTTTCATTTGTAGCTCAATTTCTCTTTAAATTCGGATTAGTTGATAATATCATATCCATGATTAGTTAATATTACCAACTAATATAAATTCAAGTATTGTTAAACTTTAAATAAATGGGAGCCCTTCTAACATTTTTTTAAAAATATATTATTCTTAGGTCCCATGTAAAAAATTAAATATAAATGGGTTTCTCAAATTTTACTTAAAATTGATTGGTCCCAAAAAAACTCAATATCTACAAGTCAGACTTTTATATTTAAAAATTGAGTGGCATTATATTTACAAGTCAAATTTAACAATTTAATACTTACAAATTAAACTTTCACATATAAAAGTTGAGTTGCATCATCTACAAATTAAATTTATAAATATTTTTTTTCTTAAAACCTATAATTATTAAATAAAATTCAAGGGAACTGTTTGTGTTTAAATGTAAGAATACATGTAGCTTACTCTAGTTCAAATGTAGTTTGATTTTACCTGGACTGCTTTGTTTCCCAACAACTTTAAATTTTGGTTATTTTAATTAAATAGGGTTGGAATAGAGATCCCAAAGATCGAAGTTCGATTTGAGCATTTGTTTGTAGAAGGAGATGCATATATTGGAACCAGAGCTCTTCCCACATTAATCAATTCCACCCTGAATGCAATGGAGGTATTTTAATTTGATTGATTAATCAACATTAATTATTAATAATTAATTTAATAACTATCAACTCTGTGTTTTATTCAATAAACCTTATTGCATTCTGTCTCTATTATAAGTCACTTTCTAAAAGAAATGGGTAATCCTTATTATATGTCACTAATAGAGATTCGTTAGTACGAAATATCAAGTCTTACATTAAATAATACTCCATCCGGTTCTAATTATAAGATAAATTTGATTTTTTTAGAGAAATTAAAGAAGCCAATTAAATTACTTTAGAGTGTTTATATTTTTAGTATCCTTAGATTATATATTAGTTTATTAGTCAAAGTAATTGGTTTGGAGAAAAAAATAAAAATAAAAATACTCTAAAGTAATTTAATTAGTTTCCTTAATTTTCTCCAAAAAAATTAACTTTATCTTATAATTAGGACCGGATGGAATATAAGATGCCCAATGAAATATTTAAACAATTTAATTTTTCCATCTCAACCGTCAGCTTTTCTGATTAGGTCCCTAACCCTATATAGGTGCCCATTAATTGGTAATTTGGTATTGGACTATTAATTCATCAAGTTGGGTATTACTATTAATTACTTTTTTTTTTCTTTTTCAGTTGTTAAGATGTAATTTATGATCTTAACTATGAGTAAATTTATAATTTATTTTTCATTTTCAAATAAATTTAAAGACTTGATCACGTGTTCTTGATTCTGATGATATGGTTAGGAATGCCTTATAATATAAATAAGAGGAAATAATTTATTAGCCACAAATGCAATGCTACTATTTCTTTATTTGTTTTTTGTTTTAATTTTGCCTTTCATCCAACCACTTTTCTTTCTTTTAATTTCCTCCAACCACTTCAAGGTCGTAATAGTATATAGCAATTATGGGAGACCGAAATCAGTTATAAAAAATTAAATGAGATTTATTAAGTTTTATTTATTGAAAGATCTAGTTTTTGTGCCGGACAAGATTATTAAATTGTTGAAACTCAGAAAAGGCAGACATGTGCGGTGATACAGCGTCAACGCCATAAAAGTATGTCCCCCCCTATAAAATTTATTTTTATCTATTTATAACAATTTACTTGTTGAAAATATTTTTTTCATTTTGAATGTTTTTAGTTGAGGGGATGTTACCTCACTGATTCAATTAATCAAGTTTAAATTGTTTAAACAAATTCAGACAGTTTAATTTTTATTTTTTAATCTCAAGACAAAAATTTTTGCTCCTATATACTTACCATTAAGAGATTTTTTTTTTTTTTTTTGTAATTCTACGTTTTACTTCTTATGAAAAAAAAAAAAAGCAAAATGAAAAAAGTTTGAAATTTTTTCACTTGCACGGTTGCACCTGAAAAAAAGGGATCCACGTTCATGTGCATTATTGTGTTGCAAAAGGGGAAAAGTGCCCGTGCATTGAAGTTTGTGGTACCTAAGTAGTTTACCAAATTGCTATTCCTCACAAGATACTTCGACCACAAAATAAAACAAATACATTAATAATTTATTTTTTCCTTCCTTAATTTAGATAAAATCGCATTTACTTGAATAGATTAGACAGAGGCCTACGGTCTAACCTACATAAATCCTAGCCTAACTTATTTGGTAAATAGGCTAGGCTCAAGTTCAGGCATATTATTAAGCCTATTTAAATAAACAGGCTATGCCTATTTAGTTTTGTTTTTAAAATTATACTAGCATATAAATATATATAATATCATCTAAATTATTTATAAATTTACCAACTTAATCTTAATTCTAAGTTTCATATTTCATCGTCATTATAGTCAACCCTTGCTTTCTCATAAATCATTCACCCCCACTTTTCTTCTTTTCAATCACTCAATGAGGCAACACTAACTCACTTTTTCTCCCATAATTTATGCCCTTCACTAAAGCATAATAATTATTATGATTTTATTTTAGTGTCAAAAGAAATATTATAATCTTAATAAAAAGAGTTTGTCCCAATTTACGTGGGAAGAGTAAAAGAGGTAAAAATCTAGTTTTACATGTTATTTGTTATGCTTAGTCGATTTTCAAAAATATATCTCATTAGTTCACAGACAATTAGTTTTTTTTATTCCTATTTGTTCGGACAAGTGTTGTCACTAAACATTATTTTCTTTTCATTAATAAGCCTTAATATTACGACAAAAATAGATGTTTGACTTTTAAGATATAATGTAGGATTGTATATAAGCATGAAGGGTTATATATGAATTCGGAGGCATAGGCTTTAAAGGTTATTTAAAGTTCTACATTTTAAGTAAGTCTTTAAACAGGCTTCAGGCCTTATCAGGCCTTTTGAAGGCTCAGGCTTAGGCGTAAAAAAAAGCCTACATATAAGCACAAGCCCAAACTTAGGCTTTGAATCGCTGTTGCAGGCCCAGGCCTATTTAGATAAAACCTAACCTAACCTAGCCTAGCCTATTTCCACCCAAATTGAGATATCATGGAACTTGAGTCCACAACATGACTCTTAAGTCTTAACCAGTGACCCATATAAACATAGTTTTATGGGCTTTAGTTTTAGAAGATGAAATTGAAATTATGTCCTTTAAGAACTAAGTAATTAATTAATTGCAATAAACTTAGTTTTAATATGCCTATTATTATTATTTCCCTATACATATATATTTATGTATTGATGAATTGTCGCTTTCCATTATTCTTGTCTGGGTAAACAGAATGTTCTGGGATTAATCAAGGTTTTCCCATCGAAGAAAAAGGTTGTCAACATACTTCAAGATGTTAGTGGGATCCTCAAACCTTCAAGGTGCTTATAAACACATCATCCCTATTATGTCACTCTCTAAGTTTTTCATATCAGTTTATACAACTTCTAAGCTATTTATTTTTGGATTAGAGAATCTTTTGATCTACTATTGCTACTATATTAGTGGTATCAATTCTCTATGAAGTTTCAAAATTTATAGAACGCGAGATCTTATACTAAATGATATTCCCTCCATTTCCAAATATAGGGTGTATTTTGAAAGAAATTCTTGGTTCATAATATAAATCACTTTGTGGATTACTGATGATTCCCCCCCTCCCCCCAAATATTCCCCCTATCTCAATTTGCTAGTAGAAGACTTGGAGTCCAATGTAGTGTTTCTTTATGTTCTTGAATACAGACCGGAGTGAGTATATCTCTGAAAGGTTAGTTGTTGATAGAGCTTAATGGCATCATGGAGCTGACTGCATTTACTAGGAAAAGACTTACTATTAATGTTGAAGTTTTAGAAGTTGAAACTTGACTTGATATCAACATCATTTTCTTGATTGGAACATAATCTTAAGTTTATAATATAATGAAATTATTTATGAGCCTTTTAGTTGGTTAAGCTAAAATTAGACTCACAGATTCATCAACCTTGTACTTATTTGTTAACTCAGTCCTTGTATCACACCTTTTTCAGAATGACCTTACTTTTGGGGCCTCCAGGATCTGGAAAAACTACACTGCTTCAAGCTCTTGCTAACAAATCAGACAAGGACTTAAGGGTCAGTCATGCTCTTACTCATCAATTTAAATCACTTTTTTTTTTTATTGAATCATGCTTTTGATATCCCACTTGAGAGTGTGATTTCAGGGATTGAATCTTTCTAATTGTTAAAAAAAAAATATTTGTAAAAAGGTAGCAGAACTTTACAATGATTGTGTGTATCCATGCAAAATGGTTGTAATAATAGCCTCAACTCAGCGGTAAGGTTGTTGTCATGTGATCTGGAGGTCACATGTTTAAATCTTGAAAATACACTCTCTCCTTTTGGGGTAAGGTTGTGTACATCTATCCCTCTCTAAATCCCACTAGGTGAGAACTTTATGCATAGGACTGCCCTTTACTATAGTAGGATAAGCAATTTAGAAGTAGGGATTCCTTAAGTAGACTTAGTCTCACTTTAAAAAGTCCTCTCTCTTGTCCTTAATATAAGACATATTTACCTAATTTGATTAGATTAAGGAAGTTAGTTAAGTTAGTTAATGTGACATGTATATTCTAAAACACCCTAATTATCTTCGTTAATTCTCTCTTCTCCTTGATTATTATTGAAGGAGTTTTGATAGGGGTAAATTAGAAAAAGATTGACAAATATGAAAATTATGTCTTAAGATCAACTCCATAAATATATGTTATATTAAAGACCGATTCTAGTTTAAATTAACACTAGATTGATAAAAAATCAATGAACAGGTATCAGGAAGAATCACTTATTGTGGACGTGAATTATCAGAGTTTGTGCCTCAAAGAACATGTGCTTATATAAGCCAACATGATCTTCATCATGGAGAGATGACAGTTAGAGAGACTCTGGATTTTTCTGGGCGTTGTTTGGGAGTTGGAACAAGGTATGAGTTGTTGCTTGAATTGTTGAGAAGAGAAAAACAAACTCGAATCAAACCGGACCCTGAGATCGACGCTTTCATGAAAGCCACTGCTATGTCTGGCCAAGAAACAACTCTTGTTACTGATTACATTCTCAAGGTTAAGTGTTATTTATTCCCATTATTATTTTTCTTTCATCAAGTCAGTATAGCTTGACTTACTGGATTGTCTAACATATCAATGAAATGAATGCAGATTCTTGGACTGGAAACATGTGCTGATACTTTGGTGGGAGATGAGATGAGAAGGGGCATATCTGGCGGAGAAAGGAAGAGATTAACTACAGGTATAAGAAATAATGGGCAAAATATACTTTCGGTCTCTTAACTCTACATAAAATGTCATTAGTTTTTTCTTGAGAGAATTTTAGTAAACCTCCACTGAAGAGACTTTATTTAAAATAAGGACGACAAGAGTATGAAATTACAGTGCGTTCATACGAAGGAAGGGCATTTTGATTATTTACCATCAAAGCATTATTTCAATTTGGTCCTTTCATACTGGCGGGTAATTTCAAAATGTTTCTTATTTTAAATAAAGTCTCTTCAACGAGGGTTCACTGAAAATTTCCCTTTTTTCTTTAGATATATTTCTGTAAGAAAATTTTTGAATACAAGTTGAAGAATGAAGAACAAAATTAAAACTTGTAACTTCATGAAAGTCTTTTCTATAGTCATTATGGCTCTACTTTCATCATTTTCTGTTCCAAAAACAATGTCAGTGTTCCTCCCATACATGATATTGGTGAGAATCTGTAACAAACTATTGTAGACATATAAGATGGCATATCAGATAACTTTGCTAGTGATCTCCACTGAGATAGGTCTAGGTAAAATAAGGTGCATAATTAGTTTGTTGAATATTGTTTTGCATTATAGAACTACATACCTATTCTGCTATCATTCATTTTAAGAGTAAGACCAAAATATTGATGCAGGTGAGATGCTGGTTGGGCCTGCAAAAGCTTTCTTCATGGATGAAATTTCAACTGGTTTGGATAGTTCCACAACCTTCCAAATTGTTAGGTTCTTGAGACAGATGGTCCATATAATGGATGTCACAATGATAATCTCTCTTCTGCAACCTGCACCTGAAACCTACGACCTTTTCGACGACATAATCTTACTTGCAGAAGGCCAAGTAGTATACCAAGGCCCACGCGAAAACATCCTTGAATTCTTTGAAAGTGTCGGCTTCAAATGCCCAGAAAGAAAAGGAGTTGCAGACTTCTTACAAGAAGTTACTTCCAAGAAGGACCAAGAACAATACTGGTTCATAAGGGACAAACCTTACCAATATGTTAGTGTTCCTAATTTAGTAGACCACTTCAACAATCATTACATTGGTCAGAAACTTTATGGAGCGCTTCAGATTCCTTGGGACCGAAGAAAGTCTCATCCAGCTGCACTGGTAACAGAGAAATATGGTGTTTCAAGATGGGAGCTTTTCAAGGCTTGCTTCGCCCGAGAGTGCCTATTGATCAAGCGAAACTCGTTCATATATATATTCAAGACAGCTCAGATTATAGTAATGTCTTTGATCGCGTTGACAGTGTTTCTTAGGACAGAAATGAAGTATGGGAAACTTGAAGATGGGACAAAGTTCTTTGGTGCTTTGTTCTTCAGTCTTGTCAATGTGATGTTCAATGGTATGGCTGAGCTTGCACTCACCATTATGAGGCTCCCTGTTTTCTATAAGCAGAGAGATTTCTTGTTTTACCCTGCTTGGGCTTTTGCACTTCCCATTTGGGTCCTCAGAATCCCTCTCTCTCTGATGGAGTCAGGATTATGGGTCTTCCTTACTTATTATACCATTGGATTTGCTCCTTCTGCTAGTAGGTATGTATCAACTGAGATGAAAAAAAAAAATCATGGGTTTCATTTTAGAATCTTCGGGAAAATTATCAGGGTTAAGGTGCATCCAGTACCTTGAAGTATTTTTTTAGATACATCCAATATCCTAAAGTAATTTGTGGTGCACTGAGTATACTGAAGTATTTTCACCCTAAAGTATTTTTTCAAGTGCATTAAGTACTATAAACTATTTTTTTTTGTGTATCCAATACCTTGAAGTAATTTTTTTCATGTATATTTAACACCTTAAATTATCTAAATTATTAAATGCAAAATTGCACAAAAAAGTACTTCATGGTAATGGACGTACTTAAAAAAATACTTCAAGGTGCTGGGCGCACCACAAATTACTTTACCGCATTGGATGCACTTCAAAAAATACTTCATGGTGCTGGTTGCACCTTAACCCAAATTATTGTGAGGTTTCAAAGAAAGAATGTAATCACTAAAATATCTCATTACAGGTGAGCAACATGGATTTATTGTCATTCTTTGCAACAGAGTTTGTTCACATGTTGTGGGAATTTTTTGGTGATAACATTACTTCTTTAGGACCTCAGAGATTTTCCCTATAATCTTTATGATTAAGTTGTCAAGTATCCATGCCAACTGGTCCTTGACAAAAGATGACGACTTCTTTAATAGTATGATTGTAGTTCAAACTACAATAGATGATGAATCTAGATATATATATATATATATATATATATATATTTCAGGTTTTTTCGTCAGCTTTTGGCATTCTTTTGTGTGCATCAAATGGGTTTATCTCTTTTCCGCTTCATTGCTGCACTTGGAAGAACACAAATTGTAGCAAACACACTTGGTACCTTCACACTGCTACTTGTTTTTGTCCTTGGAGGTTTTGTTGTTGCTAAAGGTAAGAAACACTCTGTCACTTTCACTTCATAACTTAAGCTTTTCCTTGATATGGTTATTGATCTGAATCAGAGTTTCCCTAACCAAGTGATGAAAAGTTTCAAACTTTAATTCATAGATCTTTATAAAAGAACTTAAACTTTCAAGTGAAATGGTTTGTGAAACTTGGATTGATTATTCTTTTCTCTTTACAGATGACATCAAACCATGGATGATATGGGGCTACTATGCTTCTCCTATGATGTATGGACAAAACGCCATAGTCATCAATGAATTCCTTGACAAAAGATGGAGTTATGTAAGACACTTTAAACGTGGAGAAGACTAAGTATTTACTACTTTGATCCTTTATATAAGAGCTAGTTGACTAATCTAGATAGATTAAGGAAGTTAGTTACGTTAGTTATTTATATTAAATGTAGGTTGGTTTTCCTAAAATGGCATCTTACATTATGACTACCCTTAGATAGAAACTCGTTAATGTGTGCAATCAATAGGGATATTTTGAAGAAAAATTATAAATTTAGGAGACAAAGTGTATTAAGGGATTATATCTATGATCAAATCAAATTCCCAATTAGCTTTTATATTAAGGAATAGAGGTAGTATTTCTCTGGACCTGTAAAATTTGCTTCACTGATATTTCATTTCTGCATATTTTTATGTTTTTTGTTTTCCCACAGCCTAATATTGACACAAGAATCCCTGAACCCACTGTTGGAAAGGCTCTTCTTAAGGCTAGAGGGATGTTCACTGAAGAATATTGGTACTGGATCTGTGTTGGTGCTCTTCTAGGCTTTTCTCTACTTTTCAACATTTGTTTCATTGCTGCATTAACTTTCTTGAGCCGTAAGTAACCCATATTAATATTACCTTTTGTCACATTAGTATATGATTTCATTTTTCGAGACCAGCTTAGAATATTGATTTGCAGCATTTGGAGATTCTAAATCTGTTATTGTCGAGGAGGATGTCAAAAGGACAAGTGTGACAGGATCATCATCTATTGAAATACAAGAAATGAAGACCACAGAAGATACCTTAGCTTCAACCAACTACTTGTTTGAAGGTAATGAATTTTACCTTTGGTTCATTGGTTGTCTTATAGATATATTGCGAGTAAGATTTAGGGAGAATTTCGTTAAAGATCACTGAAGTAACTTTATTTCAATTCAGCCCCAAAAGAATCCTGAAATGTCACCGTAGTACCAAAGAATCAAAGTGAAATCATGTTTTGATTGTGAAAGTAACAAGTAACAATAGCAAAATTTACAAGTGTCTGTATGAAAGAAGGGCATTATGGTCATTCACCATTAAAGCATAGTTTCACTTTGAATTGAAATAAAGGCACGTCAGTGGTCCTATAATGAAATTATCCCAAATATTTATACTGTAATTTTTTTTTTGTATGTTTCATTCTGAAATGCTTCTAGGGATATTTATCCTTTTTGGGAAATTGAATCATTTGCAATTTACTCCCAAATAAACCTCATGTGGCTTTAAGATATTCCCTCTTTAATTACCAACTAATGGAATTATACAGGCACTAGTATGGTTGCAAGTAACATCCAAGACAGTTCAAATCCTAAAACAGCAGAGAGTGCAACAACTAAGAGGGGAATGGTCTTGCCTTTTCAGCCCCTATCACTTGCTTTCAGTCATGTGAATTACTACGTTGATATGCCAACTGTAAATTTCTACACTCTTGTCTTATTTAATCATCTTCTCAAATTATTATTATTATTATTCTCTTTAGATGTATAATAGAGATTCACTTAATAAAAATTGTTCACCACTTTGGCTTTCTTATTTAGTTCATTAGCTGTATACACTTCAAAAGAAGAGTTGCGTCTCCTGTTAGACCCTTTAAATTACCAGAGGACATTTCAAGTCTTATAATGTAGCTCTGTTCATGTGGTGCCTTATATCCATATTAGAGTTCTCACTAGTTTACTAGTTGGTCCATATTTATATATATAGGTTAGCTAACTTCCTTATTTATGTTCACATTTATCACTCACAGACAACCAAAGCTTTAAGCTCAGTACTCCCTCCGGTCCTTATTGTAGGAACTAAATACTCTTCCAGTCTTTAATATAAGACATATTTATCTAATATAATTATATTAAGGAAGTTAGATGCGTTAATTAATATTATATATATATTTTTAAAACAGCCTTTTCATTTTCCTCAATTCTCTCATTCCCTCTCCTCCTTGATCGTTTTTTAGGAAGCATCAATGGGGTCAAATTAGGAAAAGATTGTCAAATATGAAAATTATATCTTATATTTAGGACCAAGATCAACTCCCTAAATATGTGTTATATTAAGGACTGGAGGAGTAACTAATTTGTATAGATTAAGAAAATTAGTTATTTGTAAAAGATATATGTTGATTTTCCTGAAATACCCTCTTTAATCATCATATGCATTGAAACTATCCCTTGATTGAAACCCCTTACTATGTGCACTCAATAGGGATAGTTTGGGGAAAAAGTTGTCAATTTGGGGGACAAATTAGATTGAGGTCTTTAGGACTAAAGTGAACCTTCTAACTAGCTCCTATATTTAGGACCGGAGAGAGTATAACATAGGAAGCTTGAAAGCACACGTGTGCTCTTAGAAGTATTGACTGAATTGTGTAATCATGACAGGAAGAGTTTTCTGTTACACACATGTTCATCTAATAATTTGTGTTTTTAGAAGCATATATGATATTAATGATCCAAGAAATTTAAGAGTTGGTAAGTGTTTTTCCTATGACAGGAAATGAAGAAGCAAGGAATTAAAGAAAATAAACTTCAGATTCTAAGCAATGTCAGTGGTGCTTTTAGACCTGGAGTGTTAACTGCACTAGTAGGTGTGAGTGGTGCTGGCAAAACTACTTTGATGGATGTTCTTGCCGGAAGAAAAACTGGTGGCTACATTGAAGGAAGCATAAGTATTTCTGGTTTTCCAAAGAACCAAGCAACTTTTGCTAGGATCAGTGGTTATTGTGAACAAAATGATATCCATTCTCCACATGTCACAGTCTATGAATCTCTTGTATTTTCTGCTTGGCTTCGTCTTGGTAAGGAGGTCAATAAAGAAACAAAGAAGGTATTACTTTTATTTTTTCTAGAGACTATAATAGCATAACTCATGAATTTTCACTTGACAGTGAAAGTTTATATTCTTTTTTTACAAACAACATGCAGGGTTCAACTAATATTGTTGCCTGAAAAGTAGAAATAAAGCAAAATAAACTTGATTTGAGTCATGCCCGTGGATACTACCCTCAAGAGTTGATCCCTCAGATAATAAAATTTGTAGCAACTCCCCAAGATTAAACGAACCATTCTTGCAAAAAGTAAAGGGGAATAGAACAATATAAATATAAATATATAACTAAGTAGAAGAGGGGGAAAGGAAAGCTCAAAAACTCAAGAGCTTGGTGTGCTTTGACTAGCACCAGGCGCTACCTATTTATAAGTGATGGTCACTTGAACTCTCTTGAGGAAAATTGATGTGGAACTTTTACTAGCACACACCCACATGTTAAATGCAGTGATTTTTCTGATGTGGGACTTTCCTTGTGACACAACCTACACCATAAATACAAAAATTTGTCATGATTTACCAGTGAAAGCATATGCGTTTCAAGGTTGAGATCATAGTGAGTAGTAAGGAATGGAAATTACTATTTTGCAAATTTGAATTTCAAGTAATGGTCATGTTTTAGCTAATCTTCAAATCTGTTGCAATTTTTATCAATAGAACTATTCTTAGATGATCTCCATTTTGTGTTACAGATGTTTGTTGAGGAAGTTATGGAGCTGGTTGAGCTACGTCCAGTGAAAGATTTTCTAGTAGGACTTCCAGGAATAGATGGCTTATCAACTGAGCAAAGAAAGAGACTTACCATTGCTGTAGAGTTGGTTGCCAACCCTTCTATAATCTTCATGGATGAGCCAACATCTGGCCTCGATGCTCGAGCCGCAGCCATTGTTATGCGTACCATTAGAAATACAGTGGACACAGGGCGAACCGTTGTGTGCACAATTCATCAGCCAAGCATTGACATTTTTGAAGCTTTCGACGAGGTACATGACCTTAAGGGGATGATGCGGGGCTTAATATACTCTAATAATGACCTTAAGGGGAAGAAAACTTGTTATCTAGTTCTTCAAAAATAATTTTGACATTGAGACTAATATGTAAACATTTAAGAAACTTCACATAGGTATTTTCAATATTTGGAATATGTATCATATTTTTAATGATTTTCTTGAAGAAACCATTCTTACTCACTTCATCTCATCTTTCCTTTAGCTGCTTTTGATGAAGAGAGGAGGACAAGTCATATATAGTGGGCCCCTTGGTAGGAATTCTCAGAACTTGATAGACTTCTTTGAAGTGAGTATGACTTTTTTATTGGGCAATACATATATATTTTTTTAAGATAAAAATTTTATTTTAATTCAAAGCCCAGTGAGGAACCCTTGTGAAATGTTCAGGCCATTCCATCAGTTCCTAAGATCAAAGATGGAATTAATCCTGCCACGTGGATGTTGGAGATCACTTCTACAGCAGCTGAGTCTCAGCTAGGTGTAGACTTTGCAGAACTGTACACCAAATCAGAATTATATCAGTAAGTTGTAGTAGTAGCCTTTGGGTACTTTTTTATACCAGAAATTAGGCATATATATATATATATATTAATTATCTTAAATTGTTTTTAGGAGGAATCAGCAACTCATTGAAGAACTAAGCACACCAGCACCAGGAGGAAAGGACCTATACTTCCCAACAAGATTCTCCCAGCCATTTATAACTCAATGCAAAGCTTGCTTTTGGAAACAACACTGGTCTTATTGGAGGAATCCAAAGTATAATGCCATCAGGTTGTCCTTGACAATAATTGTTGGTGTCATTTTTGGGCTCATTTTTTGGGACAATGCCAATGACATGTAAGTCGACAAGTTTTCCTCCATAGTAATGTACTTGTGTAATAGTAGGGAGTTGATTTTGGTCCTAAATAATCAAGGAAGAGGGGGAATAAAGAAATTAAAAAAGATGAATAGGGCATTTTAGAAAATACATGTCATATTAACTAACTTAAAAAACTTCCTTAATCTAATCAGATTAGATAAATATATTTTATATTAAGGATTGGAGGGAGTACAATAAACTAGGAATTGTATGTGACAACTCTCTCGTACCCCTTTTGGATGACATTTCAACAATCTACTTGTTTTGTTCTCTATGAGAAATGATATCAGACTCATGGATAAAGATTATATTGTCTGCAGACAAAGAGAACAAGAAGTGTTCAATCTTATGGGAGCTGCATTTTCTGCTATTTTCTTCCTTGGAGCCACAAACACTAGTGCTGTTCAACCTGTTGTTGCAATAGAAAGAACTGTTTTCTACAGAGAAAGAGCAGCTGGAATGTACTCAGCTATCCCTTATGCATTTGCTCAGGTAAATTCAACTTATCCTCTTGTCATGCCAAGTTGATCTTAGAAATTCTTTGTAAGACATACCATAGGAAAATAACAACTAAAATGACACAGGAATTCCCAAAGATCAGAGTAGAGACAGAAGACTTGATTAAATATTTCTAGCCATGCTAGATGATCTGAAGCAGCAATTCATAAACCTCCAATCTAAATAGGCACAAGACTTGATTAAATAGGGATAGTTGAAATCAGCAATTCTTGTCTTGTTCAGATTCTTTATATCACTTTGCTTCTTACAAGTATGATCTTGTTTCAACATTATAAAACAGTTTCTCTGTGATGATCCCATATACTGAAAAATTTGATACAATATGTGCAAACAATTTTTTTATTGCAGGTAGCAGTAGAGATGATTTATGTAGCAATCCAAACTCTTGTGTATAGCCTTATCCTTTTCTCAATGATTGGGTTCACCTGGCAAGTTGACAAGTTCTTATGGTTCTACTACATTGTCTTCATGTCCTTTGTCTACTTCACACTTTATGGGATGATGACTGTTGCTCTAACTCCAAATCACCAAATTGCTGCAATTGTCATGTCCTTCTTTCTCACTTTCTGGAATCTCTTTACTGGCTTTGTTATCCCAAGAAAGGTATTTTCTTTCCTTCTTCATACTTGCATAAACTTCAGTATTACAGTGCCTATTGTTCAACTTTGCTTTATTTCTTGCAATAATATTTGATCATGTATACACCTTAAGTAGAAATAGTTCCATAAACAGTTTAAAAAAAACAGAGCATTAACTTAAATGGTACTCCCTTTGGCCTTGAATATAAGGGAAGTTTGGGAGACTTGCTTTGGTCTTAATTATAAGAAACAATGTTTATATCTGGCGTATTAATTACATTATTTCAGTTATACCCTTCATTTGGGAGCGGTAATCAAGAATTACTCCATCCGGTCATAAATGTAAGATCTAGATAACTAATTTATACATATTAAAGAAATTAGTTAAGTTAGCTAGTTGTTATAAATGTGTGTTGGTTTCCTAAAGCACTCTCCTTTTTCTTGTGTATTGGAAATTACCCTCATTATTGAAAACCCCCTATAGTATGCCAGGAAAAGAATTATAAATTTATGAAACAAAGTGAATTGAGGTACTACTCTGATCCTAAATGTAGGGTCTAATTTGTGGGTAGCTTCTGATTCTAAATGTAAGACCTTTATCTATTTTATCTCTCATATACATATATATATATATATATATATATATATATATTTATATCATTTTTTCTCAAACTAATTTGCCTAACTTATGAACAGATATATAATCTAATGTTATATATAGGAGTATTTTGGAGAGATCATGTTACATATGTTGTAATTAAGTAATTTATTTAGCTTCCTTAATCTCTCCAAATTAGGTAAATAGATCTTACATTAAGGACCAGATAAGTATTATCTTTAGAACCAAAGAAACTCTTCAACTAGCTCCTCAAATATAAATACTTGTATAAGCAATTTGATGGAAAAGTCTGAATTACTGAGTTTAATAATAAACAAGTGATTGCATAAAGCATAAATTTCAATGAGGGATTTCATTCATTCATTCATTTATTATTGCAGCTAATTCCAATATGGTGGAGGTGGTATTATTGGGCAAGCCCTACATCTTGGACTGTATATGGAATTATCACTTCACAATTAGGAGACAAAACTAGTCTTGTGCAAGTCCCTGGATCAGGACCAATATCAGTCAAAGACTATCTTAAGAAACAAATGGGCTTTGAATATGGTTTCCTTGGCGCTGTTCTTGTTGCTCATATTGCTTTTGTTGTTTTGTTTCTCTTTGTATTTGCTTATGGCATCAAATTCCTTAACTTCCAAAGAAGATAAAGGAGCTTTAAGGATGAGAGAAACAAATGTATATTTTTTTAATATCTGTACAAGTAAGGAAAAAAAAGTTATCAGAAGTATATAGAAATTTATCAGCCATTATATATACGCTATTCAATATCCAAGTTGACCTCTTATGCTTAATTATTATTGCCTTTAATCAATTTGAGTAGTGGTTTACATATGATTGTTCCAACTTCCATCCTGAATTGAATTTAAGATATATGGTTAAGAGATTATTTTTGAATAAAACTTATGTCAAGCTGCTTATACCTATTTAGGTCAAGTTCATAGGTGAATTTATGAATGCATATACACATTTTAACAATTAAGAATAGTAAAATAATAAGTGTATGTGGAGAACTTAATCTAGTGATTATAAACAACTTGATCTAAGGGTGTGTTTGGTTTGAGGGGAGGGAAGAGGGGTTAAATTACCTTTTTGGGCGGGAATCTACAATTTAAAAAAATGAAAAAGTAAATTTTGAGTTTCTTCCGTCCAAAATTATAATTTGCCATCCCTCACTTCCCCCCAAACCGAACACCCCTAAGTGTTGTCCATCATTTTTAAAGTTGTATGCATTTTTTTATTTAAGAAAATTACAAAAAAGGTTTAAAATAAAAAAATATAGTAGAAAATTTTTTTTATTAGGGTTGCATTTTTTTGCTAGGCATGATAAATAAAATATTTGCATATTTATTTTTCCTTACATGATGATTTTGTGGATGATATTTGAGTTTAATTTAATGAATTAGGGTGTAATTGATAAATAAATAATGATGTTGGCATAAAATAGAATTTATGGAAAAATACTAAATTTGACCTTATTTTAGTTTTCAGGCAATATTTGAAGCTTTAGATATCGGATTGGGACCTTTTTTATATAGATAAAAAGCTTTTTCATGTTGAGGTCAAAACCCATTTCTGCCTTCAAGGGTTTCAAATTTTGTTTGGAAATTGAAAATGTGAATTTATTTGAGACTGACCTTTACCCACTAATTTGACCATAACTCGAGCCGCAAATGTTGAAATGGGGAGCTTCCAGTTGCGTCTTCAAGCTAAGATTCAGAGCTACAACTTTCATAGAGATCACATTGTGAAATTCCACCGTTTTGATTGTCAAAATTAGGCTGCAATTAAGAAGTTTGGCAGCCATAAGGTTAATATTGGTAGCTTAAGGTCAAAATTCATGCCAAACAATGTGGAAATTTTTTCATCCCCTCCATCTATAAATTGAGGAATTCAAGACATAAGGAAACACATTATCTTAGAGTTAATTTCATGCATTGTATTTGCTTCTTACATGCCTCCTTCATGGAAGGCTTATGTAGTCCTCCTTTATGGATGGTATAGGTTGTGACCTACATGAAATGTTTACTTTCCATTTTCAGGCATCTTTTAGTTGTATCGTTGTGTTTTAGAATTTAATACTTAAGTTTCATGTAATGTTTATGAAGTTTTCAATTTATTTTGGTTTTGTTTTTAATTTCATCATGAACTAAATTTTCATTTTCCTAAGGTGATGATGTAGCTTACTAATAACGGATTGAATCTTAATTTATTAAATCTAGTTTTAATTTTTCCTTCATGATTAATTTTTGATTATTATTCTTAATGCTTTTGATTGATTGACCATCTTTTGAATGATTTCAATATGCATGTTAAGACTGGAAGGAAATGCATATGTGTAGATCCTATAATTAAAACCATAACTTGCATATGAAATAGAAATATATTCATATGAGTTATGTAGTCTTAATAAGCTCCATAAATCTCAATGCATGATTAATTGCTTTAATTCATATAGGGATATATTGGATTAGCAATTAATTATAGAATTGCTTGACCTTGAATGAGGCTAGTAATTAAATTAGGGAAATTCGGCTATCAATCATGTGGAATAAATTGGACTAGGATAGATAGGTGATTCAATTCGAAGTTTGTTAAGTGGAATATGATCCCTAGAGCTTTTTCTCATAATTGTTTTCATAAAAATTGCATTCATATTTAGTCATTTTTAATTTTGTAATCTCATTCACCAATTAATCGATTGACTAAATAGAATTAAGATTACTAATTTTGATATTTAGATATCAATCCTCGTGGGAACGATACTCTACTCATCTTTATATTACTTGTTTATGACAATGTACACTTGCAATTTTTAATAAACCATTTATACTCGTAACAAGTTTTTGGCGCTGTTGCCTGGGATTGTTGTTATTAATATCAATACCAAGTAATTTTAATACTAATTTGGTCTTTATATTACATTTGTTTTTCTTTTTAATGTCTTATGTTTCTTTTCAAGCTTTTGCTTAATGCATGATCAAAGGAGACTAATCAACAGCCTTTTGATTCTGAGATTGAGAGAATTTGTTGAAGAAATCTAAGAGTTTGAAAGCAGTCTACTTCAATCCTAAGCAATCGATTGGCAAATCTAGAGGGAGAAACAACAGATACCAAAACACTCCGTGACATGCAACACCAACAGTCATAGGGACAACTTTTGGAATCAGAAAACCGCCAGTAACAGCCAACAACTTTGAAATCAAGCCTGCAATTATCCAGATGGTGCAAGCAAATCAATTCAGTGGTTTACCAACAGAAGATTTCAACACACATATAGCCAACTTCCTGAAAATCTATGACACATTCAAGTATAATGGTGTTACTGATGACGCCATTAGACTTAGACTTTTCCCTTGCTCGCTCAGGGATAAGGCTAAGAGCTGGTTACACTTGCTACCAGTGGGAAATAACTACATAGGATGTCTTGGCTCAAAATTTTTTGGAAAAATACTTTCCTTCAGGAAAAACTGCTAAATTGAGGAATGAAATTGCCTCATTTACCCAACATGAATTAGAAAGACTCTATGAAGCCTGGGAAAGATACAAGGAGTTGTTAAGGAGATGTCCTCATCATGGGTTACCAGGTTCGTGGCAACTACAAAATTTCTTTAATGGGATGACGCATACCTCCAGAACTCTTGTAGATGCTGCAGCTATATCTTTAATGGGAAAAAGTCTAGATGATGCCTACAATTTACTTAAGGAGATGACAGCCAATGCATACCAATCTCTTTCTGAATGTAACAGTTCAAAGAAAGCATTTGGAGTGCATGAGCTGGATATCCTTGCAACTTTGTCTTCTCAAGTTACATCTATATCCAAGCAAGTGAGCTCATTAATAACCCAAGAAAATGCAATCAACAGTCCTACTGAAATCAGTGATCGATGTGAGGACCTCATGTGAGCATGCAATGTCAAGAAGGACACTTATTTATACCGGAGCAAGTTCATTACATCAGGAATCAAAGAAATGACTCATTCTCAAACACTTACAATCCAGGCTAGTACAATCATCCAAACTTTGGTTGGAGGAATAATAAAAATGTGTTCCAGTCACAAAGGAATTACCAGCAACAAGCCCTTCAACCAACAATTCTATCACAACAAAAAGTGAATGTGGAAGATGCACTGGCTCAACTAACTATGAATACATCTCAATTCATGGCTAGGACTGACACAAAACTCAAAATCCAAGAAGCCTTAATAAAGAAATTAGATATTCAAATAGGAAAAATTGCAAATATGCTAAATTCCAGGAAACCAGAAACTCTACCAAGTGACACCGAAAGAAACTTAAGAGAGCATGTGAAAGCCGTTGCACTAAGAAGTGGGAAAGAATTGAAAGATCTTGTAATTAAAAAGAAGAATGACGGAGAAAAGAAAGAAAGCTGAGAAGAACAAAAGGAGGAAGCACAAAAACCTAAAGGGGATGATGTGCTACCAGGAAGAATCAGTTTTCTAGATAATCCTCCTCCATATGTACTACTAGTTCCATACCCTCAGAGACTTGTCAAGACAAGCAGTTTGGTAAGTTTCTAGAGGTTTTCAAAAAGTTGCATACCAACATTCTTTTGGCAGACTCTCTTGCCTAAAAGCCCATTTATGCAAAATTCATGAAGGATATTTTCTCAAATAAGCGTAAGCTTGAGGAATTTGAGACAGTTGCACTTACTGAGGAGTGCAGTGCTATCCTACAAAATAAATTACCACTAAAGTTGAAAGTAATCCAAGAAGCTTTTGCATATCTTGCACCATAGGTCAATCACTTTGAAAGTGTACTCTGTGGCCTAGGAGCAAGTATAAATCTCATGCTTTTATCTATCTACCAGAAACTTGGTCTTGGAGAGGTGAAGTCGACTATAGTTTCATTACTTCTAGCTGACTGATCAATAAAACATCTAAGGGGTGTTTTAGAAGATGTTATGGTGAAGGTGGACAAACTCATATTTCCAGCTGATTCTATAATATGCGACATGGAAGAAGACCAAGAAATTCCTATCATTCTTAGGAAACCATTCCTAGCAACTGGGACAATGTTGATAGATATGCAACAGGGAAAGTTAACCTTATGAGTTCAAGATGATCAAGTATCTTTCAACATCTTTAAGGCTTTGTCCTTTTCAGATGAAGGTGACACTTGTACAGAGTAGATATATTGACTAGCTGCACAAAAGACGTGGTGAACGAAATCTGCATAGATCAATCGTTAACAATAGGAATGATAGATGTATCAAAATCTACTAATCCTGAAGTCTTGGAACAGATTAGGTACCTTGAAACAAATTCTCCAATTTTTATCAAGAAACCATTTGAAGATTTGGGAGAAAAGCCGAGTAAGCCGGTACCATCAAAAGAGAAATCACTAGTACTGAAGTTAAAAGCACTGCCATCCCACATGAAGTATGCTTATCTGGGACAAAATTCAACATTACTAGTAATCGTCTTTGCAACTCTTACTCCTGATGAAAAAAAAGTTATTAAGAGTTCTAAAGGAGTATAAAACAGCATTTGGATGGTTAATAACTGCTATAAGAGGGATTAGTTCTTTAACTTGCATGCATAAGATCCTAATAGAAGGCAACTACAAGCCATCAGTCGAGCACCAGAGAAGACTCAATCCAAATATGAAGGAGGTGGTGAGAAAGGAGGTAATAAAGTGGCTGGATGCTGGTATAATTTATCCAATCTCTGACAGTTCATGGTTAAGTCTAGTTCAAGTTGTGCTAAAGAAAGATGGAATGACAGTGGTGCCTAATGAGAAAAATGAACTGATTCTACAACGAATGGTAACTAGATGGAGAGTATGCATCGATTACAGAAAGCTCAATAAAGCCACTAAAAAAGATCACTTTCCTCTGCCATTTATAGACTAAATGCTGAACAAACTAGTTGGAAAAGCTTATTATTGTTTTTTGGACGGGTACGTTGGATATAAGCAAATTAGAATTGCACTGAATGATCAAAAGAAAATAACTATTACATGTTATATGGTACCTTTGCCTTTAAAAAGATGTCATTTGATTTATGTAATGCACCTGGAACATTTTAAAGGAGTATGGTGACAATCTTTTCAGATATGGTGGAAATGTTCATTGAGGTGTTCATGGATGATTTCTTAGTTTTTGGAGAATCATTTGATAATTGTCTTTTAAATCTGGCAAAAGTGTTGCAACGTTGTATGGAGACAAATTTGGTTCTAAATTGGGAGAAATGCATTTCATTGTGAAAGAAGGAATTGTGTTAGGTCATAAGGTATCTGATCGAGGTATTGAAGTGGATTAAGCTAAGATTGAAACAATTGAAAAGTTACCACCTCCCTCCTCAATCAAGGGCATTTGGATTTTTTTAGGACATGCAGGTTTCTATAGAAGATTCATCAAAGACTTCTCAAAAATCACAAAGCCACTTTGCATGCTATTAGAGAAAGACACCCTGTTTGAGTTTAATGAGGAATGTTTATTAGCCTTTCAAACTCTAAAATATACTCCCTCTGGTCCTAATTATAGGACATATTTACCTAACTTTGGAGAAATTAAGGATAGTAGTTAAATTAGTTAATTTTATTTATTTTCCAAAAATGCCCTTATTTAATAGGGGTGATTTAGGAATAGTACATGAGTTTACCATGAGGCAATCCAACCATTATCTAAAGCAATGGGGGTATTTTGGGAACAAATTGATAAAAATTAAAATTTTATCCTATAATTAGGACCAAGATCAATTTCCAAATATTGTCCTATAATTAGGACCGGAGGGAGTACTTTGACTTCTGCAGCAATTATCATAGCTCCAGATTGGAACCTTCCATTTGAAATAATGTGCGATGCAATTGATTATGTAGTTGGATCTGCTCTAGGCCAAAGAAGAGACAAGGTCTTTCATGCCATCTATTATGCTAGCAGGACACTCTTAGACACACAGCTATATTAGGCAACAACAGAAAAGGACCTGTTAGCAGTCGTGTTTGCATTCGACAAGTTCAGAGCTTACTTGATTGGGTCAAAAGTCATCGTCTAGACAGACCACTCAATAATCAAATACTTGATTAAGAAGAAAGATGCTAAGCTCAGATTGATTAGATGGGTGCTTTTACTACAAGAATTTGACCTAGAGATGAAAGACAAAAAAGGAACCGAGAATCTCATTACAGATAATCTTTCTCGGATAGAGCCACCTGAACAAAATAGAGAATCATCAATCAAGGAGAATTTCCCATATAAGCAACTTTTTATTATGCAATCACAATCCACTCCTTGATATGCTGATTTTGTGAATTATTTGGCAAGCAGAGTAATGCCTTATGAACTTTCTAAAATGCAAAAGAAGAAGTTTCTGGCTAATGTAAGGCACTACTTTTGGGAGAATATGTTATTATATAAATAATACCTAGATTTAATTATTAGGCTATGTGTTCCTGAAGAAGAAATGACCAGCATCTTAAATCACAGCCATTCATCCCCATATGGTGGCCATTCTGGAGCAAATAGAGTAGCTACTAAAGTTTTTCAATCGGGGTTTTACTAGCCTACACTCTTCAAGGACGACCATAGAATTGTGGCATCCTATAACAGATGTCAAAGAACGGGAAATATCTTAGGGAGACATGAAGGCCCTTTAACTAACATTTTAGAAGTTGTGCTCTTTGATGTATGGGGGATTGATTTTATGGGCCCTTTCTATCCTCATTTATCAATCATTTTATTTTAGTAGTTATCGATTTTGTCTCCAAGTGGGTTGGAGCAACTGCTTTTCCTACAAATAATTCTCAAGTGGTAGTGAAGTTTTTTAGGAAGAATATTTTTATAAGATTTGGAGTGCTTATAGCTATTATCAGTGATGGAAGAAGGCATTTTTGCAATCAACAGCTTCAATCAGTGTTAGCTAACTATGGAGTAACTCATAAGATTATAACTCTATATCATCCACAAACTAGCGAGCAAGTGGAAATCTCAAATAGAGAACTGAAATGGATCTTAGAGAAGACGGTGAATTCCAACCGGAAGGACTGGGCACAGAAATTAGATGATGCAATTTGGGCTTCTAGAACTGCCTTTAAGACACCAATTAGTTTATCCCCATATCAGTTGGTTTATGGAAAAGCATGTCATCGTTTAGTAGAAATGGAGCACAAAGCATATTAGGCAGTAAAAGCCTTAAATTTTGACTTAAAGGCAGCTGGTGAGAAGAGACTTCTCCAACTTAATGAGCTTGAAGAATTTAGACAACAAGCTTATGAAAATGCTAAGTTATACAAGGAGAAGACAAACATGTGGCATGACAGAAGAATTTTGAGGAGAGAGTTCACACATGGACAAAAAGTGATTTTATATAACTCAAGGTTAAAGTTCTTTCCAGGAAAGCTGAGATCAAGGTAGTCAGGACCTTTTTACAGTGATTTAAGTATAGCCATATGGAACCGTGGAGATTCAAGATGGTGATCGAAAATTCAAAGTGAATGGGAAAGGCTAAAAGAGTATAATGATGGTGCACTCAACACTTTAAAAACTGTTATCATGTTTGAAGAACCAACAGGTTTTGATAAAAAATAAATAAAAAATAAAAATAGAAAAATAGAAAAAAAAATCTGGTTTGGTTTTTGTCTTACTCACTGAAGCATACTGTATTGTGTTGGAAATTTTAGTTTTCATCATTTTTATTTCAAGTTCACATGGAGGAATCTCTTGCAAAGCTTAAAAACAAGTTCCCCACTTTTCCCTAAGATGTGCTTAGGAAGATCTACAGCTGTCGACTTGAAAGAATGAAGATATTCAAGTGTTTAGGCCTTCCTAAGGTTGTACACTGGATCATTGAAGTTAAAGTACGTTTAGCAGGTGAGATTCATGAGTCATTAATTAACACTATACTAGGAATGAGAAGAAGTTCTTACTCAAAAAAAAGAAGAGCTAAAAGAATGAAGGTCAGCCATAAATGTGCAAGGTGGACATATGATCAGCGCTGTAGGAGTAAATGTATGATTTTAATAAATCAAGAAGGTAAAATTCAATTCATAAAGGATGGATTGAATAAGGAGTCATTGGATGATACTATTCAAATTCTTGAGATGTAAGTCTTCTGCTCTAGCTAATACATCCCTTCCTTCATTCTTTGGTGCCTCAATGCAAACAATCATGGAGAACATTTTGAAGGGTTTCCATATTGACATTGCCAATATAAATGTTGAGCTGGTAACCCATATGAATGTGAAGATGGGAGAACTTATGGAGAGAATGGATAAGAGGCACGAAGAGATGTTAGCAGAATTACGGGCTCAAGGTAAGCCTATGAGATTACTACATGCCAAACTTGATGCTATGGCCTTCTCAGCCTAGACCCTCATCCACTCCTCTTGCTCCCTTATCTATCTCTATTTCAAAAAAACTTCTTATTTTCTATGCCTGACCCAACTACATTCGAGCCTATTCACATTACTACTGATGATTCAGCCCAGCCAGTTCAGCCTGACTCAGTGCCTACTCCTATTACCTCACCTACATGCACTGAGGAAGTGCTTGTGTCTTCATCTGCTACTATAGAGGAAGTAGAGATTACTTCTCTGGTTCCTTTTCCACCTTAGAACTCTCCAGAAGATCTTAAGACTCCCCCAGTGAATCTTCCTGAACTTGAACCATCATCTTCAGATTCATCCAGTTCAGATGACTCACATGAATCTTTAGTACTTCCTGTCACTCTTATCTCTGCAGCCAAGCCATCTATTCCTCCTTCTAATCTTGATTGATCCTACCCTTGGGATAAAGACAAAAAGGGGGAGAAGATCTTGAGTGATTTTGTGAACAATGGCTTGATAAGTGATTTTGTAAATCTATTGGGTGTATAGGGTTTAAGGGAGCTTTACTAGTTTAAGTTTACTTATGTAATGAACTTTATACAATTGCAATTTCACTTGAAGCTATTGAAGTTATATTACATTGTGAACTAATGAGTTTGTGATTGTGTATGCAAGGTGAACAAATTAGAACATAATTATTATGGGTTTTTGATTGGATTCAAAAAGGTTTCAAAAACTAAATTTCACAAGATCATAAGATTTGAATTCAAAAAGATCTTTATCAAGTTATTTCAAAAGAGTTTTCAAGTTTAAATTGAACAAAAGATTCCATATGATTGAAAACTCGATTTCAAAAATTTTCTTCAAAATCACCAAGTTTTGTCATCATTAAAAAGGGGGAGAATGTTAGATCCCATGTGTTTTGATGATAACAAAGATTGGATCAATAATACAAAAGGTTTTGATAATAAGCAAAAAGGTTTGAACAAAGTAACTAAGTGTTTCATGGCAGGCAAAAAGCATTACTCCAGTAAGTACTTAAGTAATGAAGATGAACTAAGAAAGAGAGAACAGGAGAAAGAAGTACAGTCAAATTTCCTGAAGGTTTACTCGAGTGAGCACTCGAGTAATGGACCTTATTACTCGAGGGACCACTCGAGTAATGTTAGAGAAATGGTTCCACAGAGCACTGTCAAAATTTAGATGAAGTTACTCAAGGGACCACTCGAGTAACCTGAGCAGAAATTGTAACCCCCTTCCACCATATGATGAGATTTAGTTCATAAACACGTAATTGATGTAGAATTAGAGATCTTAGATGATTTTGGGACTTAAAGAAAATCAAACTTCCCAAAATCATGGTGTTATTCTCTGGAAATTCTTGTATTTCATCACATTTTTCTCATATATTTGTGGTTTTAAACTTAAATTGTGCATAAGTTTTATATATATGAAGAAAAATGTGATATGTTGAAAATACTTGAAAAAGTACAAATTTTGAGCTAAATGTATAGGGTTTTAGATTAAATTGAAGAATTGAAAAGCTCATAAAATCCTTCTCTTTGTAGGAGAATGATGACAAGAAATGAAAGCTTACATGGATCCTTGGAGGTGAAGAAAAGAAGAACAAAAGTCAAGAAGGAAGATCAAAGTAGCTTGAAGATGGCTCCGGTTGCTTTTGCTACGCCACAGCGAAGCAAAAGCGAAAACACATAAAAAATAGGCCTTTCTGACCGCGTACGCTGTGGGTTCGCTATAGCGAAGCGAAAGCGAAAACACATAAAAAATAGGCCTTTCTGACCGCGTACGCTGTGGGTTCGCTATAGCGAAGCGAGGGCGAAGTCGCGATACTGCAACTATGCGTTTTGAAAAACTGATGATTCAGCTGACTTTTTAACCTAATGGGGGCGCCGAATTGAAGCCATTCTGCACAAGGAAGAGCTCAAGGACTACAAGGAGGCTTCTTGGAGAGCTTGAGGAGGATTTTGGTGCTTCTTGGAGGAGATTCTTGGAGAAATTCAAGATTTTTCTTCTCTTTTTCTGGTTTTCCCCCTCTTCTCTTCTCAATTGCTGATATGGTCATGAGTTTAATGTTGGTTTGTATTGATTATAAGTGGCTAAAACTCTCATTTAGGATTACTTCTACTCATTGTATGGATTAAAACTACTATATTTTCTTGCTTTTGATAGTTGTTGAGAATATATATTGTGCTTGATCACCACATGATTAGTTTAGTTCAATTGAATGATGCTTGAGAGAGCTATTTTGGTTGTAGAACTTGAGAAAAATCATGTTAGACTTGAAGTTTAGGGATTAAATGGATGGTTTGTTGTTAGAATAGAGATATATCTAATAACCTAGCATAGTCTAATGAAGAATTGATTTGGGAAAGATGATTTTCATTAATGATAGACAAGAGATTGAACATTGTTGATGAAGATTAAAAATCAATCTTGACTTGAGAGAGCTTGATTGATGATCTTAGAATCTTTGACTAGCATATGGACTCACACAACTAGTATAAGTGAATTAATTGCATAGTTTTATGAAAATACAATGAGGAAGAAGTAATCCTAAGCCTTTAAACCTTGAAGTAGAATCAATTTTACAATCACCTTTGTTTTACCTTATTGTTTTTAGCAAATTTCCTTAGTTCACATACTCAATTTCAAATGATTTCATTCAACCTAGTTAAGAACATAGTTATAATAGTTAACTCGCTTTTGTCATAGTCCTCGTGGGAACGATCTTGACTTATCACTTTATTACTTGCAACTCGTGCGCTTGCGGAAGCTAAACGGCGAACACATGGCTTACAAAAACTTTTACAAAACCTATTCATGATGGTCTCATATTCACATTTCAATACTAAATGGCCTGTACAGGTTGATTTCATTCACAAATATCAGAGTATAATGTAAATTCCCAACACATTCGGGTTCCATTCATTAATAAGGGTTTTACAAAGGCACAAAGTCCATAATTCATTACCCTTAACTTGGGGATTACAAAAAACTATACCACCAATCCCAATATATACAATTGTTTCCCAAAAACATCCAAATGATATAAATGATAACCAATAACCCAAAATATACTTCTAAACCAGAGCTTTATCCGCTCTTCGTTGCCCGCTTTCCCTTTGATCCTTCTGTCCTATCTAAAATATGGTTTTTGGGAGAGTGAGATTCTAAGGAATCCCCGTAGTATCAAATCAATCATAGTATGTACAACAATAAGGCATGAAATCAAATCATTATCCACACAAAGCAACTACAACAGCAGTTACAACGACAATGGTTAGTATGACACATGTCATCCCTTATGATTACTCACGCTGTATTGCATCACAATAATCCACACAATATATTTCACCACAGCTAGGATTCATATAAAGTATTTCATAACACAAGCCATACAGGCAAGATCAACACATAGCCCACGGCTGGATTCACAAACGCCACCCCACGAGTTGGATACACAAAAATCCATGTCGATTATGACAGCAGTTCAACGGCCGACCTAGAGATGATCAGCGTCAATCCCTATACGGCTCACGCTGAAGTGCTTACGCCGTAATAGACCATGGCACACCGTTCACAAAGTTCAATGATAAGTTATACATATCAAAATATCATACACAATATGAGAGAAGAGTTACTACCTTGGTCCTTCCGAGTGTGTCCTAGCGCCGGTCTCTCCTGAGTAAAGCAAATGTTAAATCCTAGAATCATAATTAAGGACGAAGAATTATACTCTATTTTAAGACTTAATTTACTTCATAACACTTAAATTTGGTTATTATAATTGACCTTTAAGAGGCCATAAATGCCTCTAATAAAAGTCCTAAAAGGTTGGGAAATAATAGGTTATAGATCTCCTTTTGAAAACTCAAAGTGCTGGAACACAGGGGTTGACCGCGGCCAGCCCTTCCTTGGACCGCTGCCAAAATATGGTCAGAAGGTCACTGGCAGCGCCAGCCACCCATGGGCCACGGCCAGCCACCTTGAGCTGCGGCCAAGAAATTCCCTGATTCTTGGCTGAACTTCGAAAATTCATAACTAATTCTAGAAAAATAAAAATGAGGTGATTCTAAAGCCAAATGAAATTTATTTAAGTCCTATTTCTATGAAAAATATGGCTCATTACTTAAAAACATCACACAAATAAAGAATCACCCAAAACTCAACACTACTCCAAAACAGAGTTCTGTTTCCATCCCAAACTTTGGACAATCATATCTCCCAGAATACTTAACGAAATGACTCAAATTATATGTCCATTTTGAAGTTTGGGATGTGAAATTTAAGACTGGAAAGTTTCATAATTTTTTGACACCATTTGATTATTTAAAAATTTTTTGCAAACTGACTGCTCAGAATAGAGTTCACACAAGACAGATTTCCAATTTTCTACCAAAGTGTCCAATGACTCCAAAATCATTAACCAAACCTATTCCCATACACTTTTCCACAAGGAACACAATGGTAACCTCAAAATAACCAAAATCCCAACCTATCACCATGCCTTGTTTTGACCAATACACAAAACCAAACACTAAGTTCCCAAACTTCATCTTTAAGCTTCAATTCAATTCAATTCATTCAAAACACTAAACAAGGCACTTTAATCTGAGATCTCACCTACCGCTACCTACCACCAACGGATAGTTTTAAAATTTGAATAACGGTCAACCGTAGCTACGCAACTTTAATGGACATGTTTGAAATGCTTCCAACGGACACCACAAATCATCTATATATATGGATCATTCAAAGAACAAAATATATGAACTGAGAACATGAAAACTTGCATCGATCATAATATTCTTTGTGCTCTGTTTTCTTATACTCATTCTTTGTACTTCAGTGATTATATATTTGCTCTGTGAGAGAGATTTTCATTACAAACTCAATATTTGTTATTGAGACAACTTAAGAATGTGGAACCTTGAGTTAGGGATTGGTTTACAACGTGTAAGGGGGGAAAGTGTCGAGTAAAGGAACTTGTTGTGTACTGAGGTGCCAAGAACCCATTGAATCTTGAAAGATATAGTGAAACTCTCAAAGAAGCTATGAGAATTGGACGTAGGTCAAAGTGGTTGTGACCGAACAAGTATAACTCTTGGTGTACACTTCGGTGATATTTCTCCTAGCCCTTAATTGCTTTAAATTTCTAGTCAATTTTTTTATACGCAACAAAATTTCTGGTATCACCCAATTCACCCCCCTCTTGGGTGAAATTACACTAACAAAAGATGTGAGCTATAATCACAACTACTATTCATAATCATGCTTTTGTCTTATCTATCTTATCTTTTTTGTAACTTTTGACTTTCTTTCTCATTTTATTTAATTTCTTCATGCAACGACCTACTGGTCATTCGTGTAGAAAATGTTTTCAAACTTTTTTGAAAAATGCATGATTTTTAATGATATTAAGAAATATATAATTTTTAAGTATGGATCAATTGAATTCAGAGATTTCATAGCATGATTGAACAACTTATTGTTGCAATTGGTGATGAATTTTGAGATTGAATGAGCTGAGTTTAAAGACCCTTGACCATGAGCTTTTGAGCTTATTTGATCAATAATGAGTATTTCTCTTGTGTGTGATATTCACTTATTATGTTGTCACTCTAGAACTTGCTTTAAATCTTGTTGATATTACATTTCACATGCACATTCAAAAATGATAAAGGTATTCATTTTCTTTCTTTAGCAAGAGCCATATCGCAAACCTTGCAATTATATCGTTGATAAGCCTCTTTGAGTCTAATTGATTTTTTTGTTCTCAATCCATTAACATGTATTTTAATGATATATCAAATGCTTTTACCTCATTCGGAAGATTAGTAAAACATTTGAAATTTTTGTGAAATGGGCTTTTGACAAGTATGGGGTGTATATATCATCAACTTTAGAGTTGCATAATTATGCAAGAAGAAGAAGAAGGAGAAGGAGAAGAAAGATATCAAGTATTCGAATAAAAATAATGAGTTGTTGTAATGAGATAGATTTATTCATAAGTTGACCCATTTTTTTCAATTCTCTATTTCTTAAATGTAGCCCCTCATATTATGTTTTATATTCCTTTTACCTTAACCCCATTGCAATCCTTAATAAGTCCTTTTGATTTGAATTATGCATTTGAATTAGGTAGTGGAGATTGAGATTTTTTGCAAGTATATGGTAGTGCAATTTTTTTCGGTTGAATTTAAGCGAAACACTTATCCTTAAACACTTGAGAGTTGAGAGAATGAGTTACAATTACAAACTCGGTTCATTCATTTTCAAATAAAGTTATCAGTTTATATTTTCGTTGATTCTTGAATACTATGATATCTTTATTTTTCTATTGTGTTTTTGCTTATAACTTAACACTTCTGATTTTGTTGGAAGCACTTATTAGCCACTCCTGGTTGTCCGAGGACGTCTAAGAGCTAAGTGTGGAGGAATTTGATAGGTAAAATATTTACATATTTATTTTTCCTTATATGATAATTTTGTGGATGATATTTGAACTTAATTCAATGAATTAGGGTGTAATTGATAAATAAATAATAATGTTGGCATAAAATAGAATTTATGGAAAAATACTAAATTTGACCCTATTTCAATTTTCAAGCAATATCAGGAATTCTAGATGTCGTATTAGGACGTTCTTTATATGGATAAAAATCTAAGAAAAAGCTTTACAACTTTTATGTTGAGGTCAAAACCTAGTTTTGCCTTCGAGGGTTTCGAATTTTGTTTGGAAGTTGAAAACATAAATTTGTCCCAAACTAACCTTTGCCCACTAATTTGATCATAACTCAAGCTACAAATGTTGAAATGGGGAGCTTCTAGTTGTGTCTTTAAATTAAAATTCAGAGCTACAACTTTCATGAAGATTACATTGTGAAATTCTACCATTTTGATTGTCAAAATTATGCTGCAATCAAGAAGTTTGGCAGCCATAAGGTCAATATTGACAGCTTAAGGTCAAAATTCATGCCTAACAATGTGAAAATTTTTGCACCCCCTCCATCTATAAATAGAGGAGTTCAAGACACAAGGAAACACACCATCTTAGAGTTAATTTCATACATTGTATTTGCTTTTTGCATGCCTCCTTCAAGGAAGGCTTAGGTAGTCCTCCTTTATTAATGGTATAGATTGCTACATGCATGGAAGATTTTACCTCCTATATGGAAGGCTAGATTTTTTCATTTTCATACATCTTGTAGTTGTACCTTTATATTTTAGAATTTAATACTTAAGTTTCATGCAATGTTTATGAAGTTTTCAATTTATTTTGGTTTTTCTTTTAATTTCATTATAAACTAAATTTTCATTTTCCTAGAGCGATGATGTAGCTTACTGATAACGGATTGAATCTTAACTTATTAAATCTAGTTTTAATTTTTCCTTTATGATTGAGTTTTGATTATTATTCTTAATACTTTTGATTGATTGGCCATCTTTTGAATAATTTCAATATGCATGTTGAGACCGGAAGGAGATGCATGTGTGTAGATCCTATAATTAAAACCATAACTTGCATATTAAATAGGAATATATTCATATGAATTATGTAGTCTTAATAAACTCCATAAATCTCAATGCATGATTAATTGCTTTAATTCATATAGGGATATATTGGATTAGCAATTAATTATATAATTGTTTAACCTTGGAAGATGCCAGTAATTAAATCAGAAAAACTCAGCTATCAATCATGTGGAATAAATTGGTGTATAATATATAGGATTCAATCCGAAATTTGTTAAGTGAAATATAACCCATAAGTCTTTTTCTCGTAGTTGTTTTCATATAAATTGCATTCATATTTAGTCATTTTTAATTTTGTAATCTCATTCACCGACTAATCGATCGACTAAATAGAATTAAGATTACTAATGTTAGTACTTAGTGATCAATCCTCGTAGGAACGATACTCTACTCATCTTTATATTACTTGTTTATGACATTATATACTTACACTTTTTAATGAACCATTTACATTTGTAAAAAGGCACAAACATCCTCCTATTATTTTTTTTCCCGGTCAAAAATCCTCCTATTGTATTTGAGACACCGTTGAGCACTAAAAATATCATGTTAGATTTGTTTTTGTTATAGTTCTTACCTAATTAATTGTGAAAAATTGTGCTGAAAGGTGTAGTGAAAAGCAAGCATAATTTTTCTATAAGTAGTAAGTATTTGCGCAAATTTTATTACTTGTATTATTTTGTTAACTAATGTAAAAAATTTTCTGGTTTAATTTTTGCAAGATTTTTTTAGTTTGTTTTAGTGCTTATTATCGACTATATTAGGAGGGTATACCAATCCAATTATGGTTGATTATAGGCTTTTGTCTAATTCACAAGTATGGCCAATTATTCATCTTATATAAATTCGCTTATTAGTAATTAGTACATGTTTGCTCTTAACCCGCGAGATCCCCACCAGTCCTTCTTTTCTCTTGAAAGTTCAAGTATAATTCGACCTTTTCTGCAAGAACATTGAATGTTGATATTGAATATTCAATGTGTCTCGTTTGGTCTTTTTACCAAGCGAACTGTGGGATTCCAGGAAATAATTAAAATTAGTTTAAAATAATAACTATGTATATCATATAATATTTTCCCAACAATGCCCTTGTTTATGGTAAGAGAGTAATAATGAGAAAATGATGAAAGAGAATGTATGGGAAATAAATAATGTAAGAGTAATTAAATTACTACCTTTTATATTATATTTTAAATTTAACAACTCTTAGAAAATACTCTTACCAGTCTAGCCTATTTATAAGTCCAATTTGGGAAAAAATTTGATTCTTATTATAAGTCAAGTTTCAGAATAATAAGTGTATGCTTTTTTTTCTGTCAAAACACAACAAGTGTAGGCTTATTTTTTTTAAAAAAATTAATAACATATTGTCTGTAAGAAAACATGTACTTATCTTGTTATTATTGAAGACCCTTGTTATATTATGATTAGAAAGCTTAAACAATGCGAATTTAAGTGATGTGGTTTTGCCTAATGCATTAAATAAATTTTTTTTGATAGGCTAAATTAAAAGATTTTATCTTTAAAAGACCAATTGAATAAAAAAGTGATCTTGAAAAGTAAATAACAAATTTACTCCAAAACAAATTGAAATGAACTTTATAGCTCTTTACAATCATTAAAACTTCTATTTCTACATTCAAATTCTACTATTAAAGTCGTCTCTCTTTTCATTCTTATTGTTTGTGATAAACTAGGGAGTTCTTGGATCAACTAAGGTTTTCCCATCTAAGAAAAGGATTGTCAACATACTCAAACATGTCAGTGTAATCCTTAAGCCTTCAAGGTGCTTATAAAGATATCATTTCCATTTTCCAAAATTCAATTTTTGTAACTTTTAGATAATGAATTAACAGTTGAATCTTCATTAACTTATCAATTCTGTAATATTATTTTGGGTATATTTTGCTAATATTCGCTTCCTTTTACACTTTCTAGAATGACTTTAATTTTGGGGCCTCCAGGATCAGGAAAAACTGCACTGCTTCAGGCACCTGCAGCTAAATTAGACAAGGATTTAAGGGTTGGTCATATGCTCTTTCTTAATTTCACTTAGTTCAATTTTATGTTTTTTTTGAATGATGAATTTGAGATTCCACTTGGGAGTGATTTGAGGAGTTGAAGTTTTTATTGTTGCAGAAATTAACAGTATATTTCTTTATTGAATTTTACTCCCTCCAATCCTTAGGAACTAAATAACTAATTTGTAAAGATTAAGAAAATTAGTTAAATTTCCTAAAGTACCCTTTAATCATTCGCATAGGAATCAACTCACTTGATAGAAAACCTCTTTAATATGTGCAATTAATAGGGAGTTTTTAGGAAAATAACTATAAAATCGGGAGATAAAATGAACTGATATCTCATATGTAGGACCAAAATTGACGTCTCATATGTAGGACCAAAGCAAACCCATTTATTAGCTCTTTAAGACCAGAGGTAGTAAATTCTTCCGGGATTGTGTTTAAGAATGTGCATTTGTGCTTATGATTGGTTAACAAAAATTGTTAAATGTCAAATTTAGGTTTCATTGACTCAAACTCAGGATTGGTCATGATCAATTTATAACAGGTATCAGGGAAAATCACATATTGTGGTCATGAATTATCAGAGTTTGTGCCTCAAAGAGTATGTGCTTATATTAGTTAGAATGATGTTCATTATGGAGGAATGACAGTTAGAGAAATCCTAGACTTTTCTGGACGTTGTTTAGGAGTTGGAACAAGGCATGATCTTCTGCTTCAAATTTTAGAACAAGAAAAGCAAGCTGGAATCAAACCTGAACCTGAGATTCATGCTTTCATGAAAGCCACTTCCACGGCTGGCCAAGAAACAAGCCTTGTTACAGATTATATTCTCAAGGTTTACAGCTTTTTTTTAATTATTTATTTACTTTTTAATCACTTTCATTTTCAGTTAGTAGCCTAAATAAGTATTGCTTCACTAACATATAAAGAAATTGGACTCATCAGATTCTAGGATTGGAAATTTGTGCTGATACCTTGGTGGGAGAACATATGAGAAGGGGCATATCTGGGCGATTAACAACTAGTATGAGAAAAAATTGAATCGAATATACCTTTTTTTTTTGCCATAACTCATGCACCCATTATAACCTTTATAGGGTTCGAACTCACAACCTCACACTTAAGAAAGTCTTAAAGAAGGTACTTAGTGTCATTTGACTTATAAGCCCCTAACTATTGAATATACTTTTAGTTCCTTAATTTTTCTTGAAATTTTCCTTTGGTCCCTCAACTTTTATTTATATTTCACCTGTCATTGGTTTTTTTCTTAGTCTTGATTTTATAAGTATTTCAAATGTCATAGGATGACCTATCAAATAATTTCAAAAGTGGCATCCTCATTGAGTTAGGTCTAGTACTTTTAAGGTATGAAGGACAACATTGGAACTACAAAAATTTAAGTGGCAAAAGCTTCATGCCATTTTTTTCTGAAATCATTATCTGTTCTGATTTTATCATTTATCTTTTGAAGTTCTGTCAATGTTTTCCAATTACAAGATTTTGGTAGTGACATATCCTACACACATCAAATAATTTTGCAAGTGATCTCCATTGAAAAACAACATTTTCAATAGGCTCAAAACATGTAACAGACACATTTCACACAGACTTTCATTTATAGACTACGTGCTAGCCTACAGGTGAGATGCTGGTGGGGCCTGCAAAAGTTTTCTTCATGGATGGGATCTCAACTGGCTTGGACAGTTCTACAACCTTCCAAATTATCAAGTTCATGAGACAAATGGTTCACATCATGGATTTTACAATGATAATCTCTCTTCTGCAACCTGCACCAGAAATTTTCAATCTTTTTTATGACGTAGTACTACTTTCAGAAGGTCAAATAGTCTATCAAGGTCCACGAGAGAATGTTCTAGAATTCTTTGAGATCTTGGGTTTCAAATGTCCTGAAAGAAAAGGAGTTGCAGACTTTTTACAAGAAGTTATTTCTAAAAAGGACCAAGAACAGTATTGGTTTAAAAGGGACAAAACTTACCAATATATTAGTGTTGCTGAGTTTGTAGATCACTTCAACAAGTACCACATTGGTCAGAAACTTTATGAAGAGCTTCAAGTTCCTTATGATACAAGTAAAACTCATCCAAATGCATTGGTGATAGAGAAATATGGGATATCAAGATGGGAACTTTTCAAGGCATGCTTTGCTAAAGAATGGTTATTGATGAAGAGAAATTCATTCATATATATTTTTAGGATTTTTCAGTTTATAATAATGGCTTTTATATAGCATTGACAGTGTTTTTTAGGACAGAAATGAAGTATGGTCAACTCGAAGATGGCACGAAATTCTTTGGTGCTCTGTTCTTCAGCCTTATCAATGACATGTTTAGTAGAATGGCTAAGCTTTTACTCACCATTGTTAGGCTTCCTGTTTTTTTCAAGCAAAGAGATTTCCTGTTTTACCGTTCTTGGTCTTTTGCACTTCCCATTTGGGTCCTTGGAATACCTTTCTCTCTGATTGAGTCAGGATTATGGGTCATCCTTACTTATTACCCCTTTGGATTTGCCCCTTCTGCTAATAGGTATGGATCAAAATCTATTATGACCAAGTTTTCAAATCATCTAGATCTCTGAAGTCCAAAACTATGTGAGATTGCTCAAATCAAATCGAATGCAAAGTGTTAATATTATACAGTTAATATAAATTTTTTTCTAGCATGTATTCCCTCTGGTTCTTAATATAAGACATATTTACTTAATTTAATTAGATTAAAAAAGTTAGTTAATATGACATGTATTTTCTAAAATACTTTAGTCATCTAGGGGATGTTTGGTATGAGGGGAGGGGAGGGAAAATGGGCAGAGAGAAAATTTTTTTGAGTTGGATTTAAAAATATTAAAGAAATGGGGTTAAATTTTTTTAAATAATTTTTCTTACTCTTTATCTTGCATACTCTTTTTATTAAAATTTTATTACCCTGTTTCTCCAATTTCTTTAAATTCAACTTATAAAAATGTCTCCTCCCCTCCCCTCCCCTCCAAATCCCTCATACGAAATAGACCCTTAAATTGTTGAGAGAGCATAAATAAGGGTAAATTAGGAAAAATTTGACAAATATGAAAACTTTACCTTATATTTAGGACTAAAATCAATTTTCCATATATGTCTTGCATTAAGGACCGAAGGGAGGCAGTATCAAAAAAGGCAAACCTATAATGCCATTACTTTGTGTTGAAACAGTACAGCTTCAATCCCATAGAATCGAGTTGAAACATATTCTTGAATTATTTAGTATTTTTGAATCTCAAACTACAATTGATGATGTGAATAAAAAAAAAAATTGATGACAGGCTTTTTCGTCAGTTCTTGTCATTCTTTTGTGTGAATCAAGTGGGTTCATCTCTTTTCCGTTTCATTGCTGTAACTGGAAGAACACAAATTGTGGCACATACTCTTGGTACCTTTACACTCCTGCTTCTTGGTGGATTCATTGTTGCCAAAGGTAAGCAGAGCATTTTGTGGCTTTTCTACTTCTACTTCACTAACCAAAGGGAACTTATTATATATCAGTTTATAAGTTGGACAAATTAGTTTGAAGAAAAATTACATATATAAATACTTTAGAGTAATTTATTTAGCTTCATTGACCCAAGGGAACTCATTATAAAAAAGTAAATATCACTATTTATTGTTAATTTGTTATCTAGACATGAGCTTTAACTTTTGACTTTCTGAGGGAACTAGTAACTGACCTGATATGCAAGCCTCATTTTAAGTAATAGGATGTTTGGTCTCTATTTTCATTAGATCCTTCACCAGATAGCTTAAACTTAAAGGGGGGAATAATTCTTGAAATACACATAATTGCATCATCTGGAATATTAGAATACAGAAGTCTCACATTGACTAATAAGAGAAAAGATTGAAGGTATATAATGTTAAGAGAAGTCCTATCAAATTGGTTTAAACTATTTCGATAGGACAACCCTAACATATACCTCTATCTAAAAGAATTTAATTTAATACTTTATTACAAGCCGTTCAACTTAGTAGAACTTCCCTTAACATTATGTACCTTCAATCCTTTCCCTAATTAGTCAACATGGGCCTCTTATATTCTACTATCTTCTTTCCATAATTAGTCAATATAGGCTTCTTGTATTCTACTACCTCCGGTCTTTAATGTAAGACCTAGTTGACTAATTTGAGGAGATTAAGAAAGCTAAATAAATTACTTAATTATAACACATGTTACATGATCTCTCTGAAATACCTATATGTATCATTAAATTATATATCAGTTTATAAGTTGGGCAAATTAGTATGTGACAGTTTGATTGTTACGTTTAGAGATGACATCAAACCATAGATGACATGGGGATATTATGTGTTTCCCATGATGTATGGGCAAAATGCCATTGTCATCAATGAGTTCCTTGACAAAAGATGGAGCACTGTAAGACAAATAAAATAATGAAGTGTTTTTTGGCCTTGCAAATTTGTATGACTTGTAGTTTGTTGATGCACATTTATGTTTCTTTTAACAGCCTAAGAATACATAAACCTACAGTTGGAAAGGCTCTTCTTAAGGCCAGAGAGTTGTTTACTGAAGAATATTGGTACTGGATCTGTATTGGTGCTTTGCTTGGTTTTTCTCTGATTTGCAACATTTGTTTCATCGCTGCATTAACATTTTTGAGACGCAAGTGCCCCTAGTAATATTTTTTCCCCCTGTAACAACACTAAATGACAGTTTCAGAAAATGTCTTAAAAAAAAAAAAATAATTTGCAGCGTTTGGAGATTCTAAATCTATTATTGCTGAGGAGGATGGCAAAATGACAAGCATGACAGAATCAACCTCTACCAAAAAGCAGGAAATGAAAAACAGACAATATACCTTAGTCCTAAATATAAGATCTAGACAAGGTTTTTTTTTATCCTAAATATAAGGTCTCGATCCACTTTCTCTTCCAAATTTATACTCCCTCCGGTCATAAATATAAGACTTAGTTTTTTTTTAAAGAGATTAAGGAAGCTAAATAAGCTATTAATTGTATCAGTAGATTATATATCAGTTTATTAATCTAATAAATTAGTTTGAAAAAAAATATATAAATACTTTAAAGTAATTTAATTAGTTTTCATAATCTCTCTAAAAGAGAATCAAACGGGTCTTATATTTAAGACCGGAGGTAGTAATTCTTTCTCCAAAGTATCCATATTGATTGCATATGTTAAGGAGCCTTTCATCAAAGGAAGTTTTAATGCACATGACTGATTGAAGATGGTCTTTTAGGGAAACCAACACATGTTTATTTCTATCAACTAACTTAACTAACTTCCTTAATATCCACAAATCAGTTATCTAACTCTTTTATTTATTAAGGGCCAGAGGTAGTATATGGTAGCTTTTCATAAGTTTCATCTCAAAATGTAGATGGAAATTTTCATTCTTCTGTTGAAATATTATATATATATTTTCAATTTAAACTAAACTCATTGGCTGTCAGGCACTGAGATGGTTGCAGGTTACAAGCAAGACATTGTAAATCAGAAAACTGAAGAGAGTTCAAGAGCTAAGAAGGGAATGGTTTTGCCTTTTCAGCCCCTCACACTTGCTTTTGATCATGTGAATTGCTACATTGATATACCAACTGTAAACTACTGTACTCTCTTTTCTCAGTCCAATAATCTTCTCCAATTGTTATTCATTACGGTATCACAAATTCATGCTTTGAAATTGTTCAACACTTGATTTTTTTTCCCTGTTTGGTTTCTTGAAAACTTCAAAAAATTCTCTTCAGATCACAATAAACAAATCAAAACTCAATGTTTCACCATGTTTTTGTTGTGTACTATGTATATATATCAGTACCCTTGCTTCTTGGTTTATTAGCGATTTCTTGCAGCTTGTTTAGTTCATTTATTTTCATTGTTCACATTTTTTTCATTGAAATTGAATCAAACAATAGCAAGTAGAAAAGGGGAAAAATGCAGAAAGTTTAATTTTAAACACTGAGGTATCTAAGCACAAAAAGTTGATCAACTGTTTTAAGTAACCATGACATGAAGAGTTTTCTATTATCATATGTAAATAAACCACTCTGGTCCTTATTACAAGTCTCCTTCTAGAAGTAATAGATGCTCCTTATTATAAGTCACCAAGTGGGACATTAATTTTGTTTTTCCAAGATTGTCCCTATTTAAAATCTCATTAATGGCAACTTCTATGACTCCTCACTTGTAAATTATGGTATTTGGGTGATTATGGAAGTTTCTTTTCACTTTCAGACAAAATTAATAACTTAATCACCTCTCCTTAGTTTTGATGAGGTAGTTTAGAAGCGACTTATAATAAGAACCAGAGTGATAGTATTTAATAAAAATTTTGAATTTTTAAAAGAATTTAAGAGTTGCAAGAGTGTTTCCATGAGAGGAAATGAAGTGAGTAGGCTTCAACTGCTAAGAGATGTGAGTGGAGTTTTCAGGCCTGGAGTGTTAACAGCACTAGTTGGTGTTAAGTGGTGCTGGAAAAACCACTTTGATGGATGTTCTTGCCGGGCGAAAAACCGGTGGTTATGTTGAAGGAAACATTAACATCTCTGGTTTTCCAAAGAACCAAGCAACTTTTGCTCGGATTAGTGGTTATTGTGAGCAAAATGATATTCATTCTCCAAATGTCACAGTCTATGAATCTCTTATCTTTTCTGCTTGGCTGCGTCTTGGTAAGGAGGTTAAAAGAGAAATACAGAAGGTACTGCTTTTGTTTCCCCTAATTAGATAACTGATAGGATTTTCATCATCACTCTTAAGCCACATTGAGGAGAACTTGTAAGAATTCTAGATTCTGAATTTTTAGCAAGTTCTGTCACTTAACACAAGTTTTTCTTTCCAGAGAATATTTCTAGGTTTTCCATTCTAAAAAGATTAGGCATACTTGTTACTTTGCTTTCTCTTTTCTTGTTTCCCAGGAGGAATCAGAAACCTATCAAGGAGCTAAGCACAACAGCACCAGGATCAGAAACAATTAAAAACTTTGGGTCAAATATTGTGTCTGCAGAGAAAAGGAACAAGAAGTGTTCAATCTCATGGGTGCTATATATTCAATTATTTTCTTCCTTGGAGCTTATAACACTTCCTCTGTCCAACCTGTTGTTGCAATAGAAAGAACAGCTTTCTACCGTGAAAGAGCACTATCACGTCACTATTCAAAAGTTTGATTCTGTTTCGTCCCCATGAGAAATTTTCCTCTCAATGAACAACATATGCATTAAGCTGACTCTGGAAGGAGGAAATGGAAACATGATCTGGCTTTCGAGTTTCGAGCACTATCACGATTGAACACGTGGAATCTTACTCTTTGATAATCCTGATCAATGATGAAACTTAAAAATTTTCCCTGCAGGTAGCAGTAGAGATGATTTATGTAGCAATCCAAACACTTTTGTATGTCCTTATACTTTCTCAATGATGGGTTCATCTGGCAAGTTGACAAGTTCATGTTCTTCTACTACTTTCTCTTCATGTGCTTTGTCTACTTCACGCTTTATGGGCTGATGGCTGTTGCTCTCACACCTAACCCTGCTATTGCTACAATCATTATGTCCTTCTTTCTTTCTTTCTGGAATCTCTTCACTGGTTTCATTATCCCAAGGAAGGCATGCATAGCATACCAACGATCAAATATATTTACAGCCAAGAATTCACTTTAAAAAGAATGTTTTTATTAGTTTATTTTATTCTAGGGCAAGAGGGAGTGCAAGATCAAAACTATATGCCCAAATATCACAAATTGGATCTCTATATTACAGTGTGTTCAGCTTTTTCTCAAAAACTTAGGTTTGATTGTCGAACAATCAAAATTTTTCTAAACCTAGGTTTTGATCTCAAAACCTAGGTTTTGGGAAAAGCTATTTTTTTACTTTTTCCTTTATGTGGGTCTCACCCTCTCTCTCCCACTCTCTCTCTCTCTCTCTCTCTCTTATTGGTCTTGTTTTCCTTATGTGGGCCCACCCTCTCTCTCATTGATCCTTTCTCATTATATAGGCCTCACACCATGAAAAAAACTATTCTTACCACATTACCCACACACTCTTATTTTATCAAAATCACTTTTTTCTTATAATCTATTCTCCAGAAACTATTCTTCACTTTTTCTCCAGAAGCTATTCTCTAAAAGTTAATCCGAACACATCCTTAGACTGAGATCCAAAAATAATTTTCATTAGAAAGTAAACAACTTCGTCTATGGAAGGTGCAAGGTGTGGTAGGCTGCCAATCACCCCTCATCTATAATCATTACTTCTTCTGGTCCTTAATATAAGAGCTAAATAACTAATTTGCAGATATTAAGAAAATAAGTCAATTTTGTTATTTGTAACAAATATGTGTTGGTTTGACCAGAATACCCTTTCTAAGCATGTGTATTGTAACTGCCCTTGATAAAAATCCTCATTCCTATGTGCAATCAATAGGGATATTTTGGGGAGAAAATTATAAATTTGAGAAATGAAGTGGATTGCGAGCTTCTATTTAGGGCCAAAGTAAACCCTTTGTTTAGCTCCTATATTTACTACTGGAGGTAGTATTTTCTTTTAGAAAGTACATAATTTAGTATGTGTCAGACCAAGATCCAAATTTGTAGTATTTGGGTAAATAGTTTTGATCTTGTAGCATCAATCTAAAGGGAAGCTTTTTCTTGTGTGCAGCTAATTCCCATATGGTGGAGGTGGTATTATTGGTTAAGCCCTACAGCTTGGACTACATATGGCATTGTTACTTCCCAATTAGGTGACAAAAATAACTTAGTAGAGGTTCCTGGATCCGCACCAATATCAGTAAAAGACTATCTTCAGAAGCAAATGGGCTATGAATATAGTTTCCTTGGAGCTGTTGTGGCTCCTCATATTGCTTTTCCTGTTCTGTTTCTCTTTGTATTTGCATATGGAATCAAGTTCCTTAATTTCCAGACAAGGTAAGAACTGCTGATGGATATGAGAAATAGACATAAAAGATTTTTTCCCCAAATAGATGTATACCAGTTACTTCCAGAACAAATACCATATAGGGAAAACAAATTTTTTTTTTTAATTTTCAGCAATATATGAAGTAAAGGAGTTGTGAGAGAGGGAGAAGAGATAGAAAGAGAGAAGAGCCACGTGGTAGGAAAAAGTAGAGAGATAAGATTTGTAAGGCAAGTGAAGATGGAAATACAAGATGAATCCCTTTCACATCAAAAAGTAAGGACAGTAAAATTGTTTGCGAGGTGAACCATTCTACCTTTTCATTAAAGTGAACGATTCTTCCTTTTTATTAAAAAAATTATGTTTCCTCTGACACAAAGTGATAATCGTTCTTGCCATAAATGATTTTGATTATAGTATATTGGTAAATACCTTTTTTTTGGTCGAAATATTGGTAAATACCTTTTAAAGTATAGCATTTAGTAAATATTTTTACTGTGCGTAGCATATTAATAAAAATGTCATATCATGTACTTGAATCAAGATGCATGTTACTATTATTATTAGAAAAAGAGGGGCAAAAGCCCATAAATATACCAATTGTCAACAGAGGAGAATGAATTCTCGTGAACATGTATAACAAGACATAATTACAAAATCATGTGGATAACTTTGAGCAGAGCCAAAAACTTTCTATTTGCAGTTACCCTTCTCTTAAAAAGGAGACTTGATATATTTTCACAACATGCAACAGGTATTGACTATTATTGTGTAGAAAGAAGAGTCACTGACTGTAATTGTTATAAGATATAATTGAAAGTACATTTCCAAAAACTTATCCCAATTCAGTCTTTATTTTTTGAGACAAACTATAAGGCGCTTAAGAGACTTGTCACCAGTCAAAATGCACTCTGATTTTTGCTCTTTTGTTGACTGACACACTGCCATGATCCATATAATCTATTTTAACATCCAAGTCTCAAGCAAAGAGCCAATGGCATTTTCCATAATTAAACATTGATTTTTAATATCATTGTCCAACATAATGGAGAGTTAGCTATTACTTCAGTTCTCAAACCATGGCATACATAACCCCACCTGCACAAGTATGGGGCTGTAAAGAAAGCTTTTGTAGCTTGATTTTGTTGGAACATGAGAAATTACTAAATACATCAGTCACAAAAGACAGAGTACTATTGGTTCATGAAATTCCAATTTCCTGATCTATACACACAAAACAACTGACAGAAGCACAGGGCAAATCAATCGGCAATTAGTGCACCAAATCTACTTTCTTACTTCCAGGGGAAAATGAAATTCCCAGTAAGAGCTTTCAGCTAACCTGCAACTACTGCCTCTCATAAGTTTTGACAGGATCCTTTTCTAGCTGCTCAATCTCCTTTCTGCTCTTTACGATACACCGTTTCTTAGAGTTGAAGTCTAATTTGTCCAAGTCCTCGGCAATTCCCATATAACCATACAGAATACCTTCCATTTTATCGCCCTGTATTTCATTTTCATCAAGAACACTGCATCTGCTAGTTTTAGATTTTATTCTCTCAAATTCCAGTCTTCCACGTTTGCAATCAGAAAGATAATTATTAAGCCTCTCAGCATCTCCCAGTCCAACAAAAGTACCCAAGAACTTCACCAAAATAACACTTTGGTCCGCAGGCTTCCCTAAGCATACCTTGATCCTTCCCCTTACAAAACCTTTGCCTGCAATTTTCAATGAATAAAAGATCAGCTCAACATGCAGTTTTCACAAGATAACAGATCTTTAATAATAGAGATTCCAGTAAGGAATAAAAGTGTCTTTCACAGGACTAAGTAATTGGTGCAGACCTTCAAGATTAACTGAATGTTGCACATAACATAACATGATCATGAAAGAAATAAATTCTTTTTACAGAATGAGTTAGAGTGGGGGTTCAGGGGGCAAAAAATTGATTTTTCAACTAGTCTTGTTTCTTCCTTTCTTAACCATCCGAGTAACCAATTCTGAGGCAAGCTCTCACCTCTAATGAAAGCCTCGACTGTTTCCATGCTTACCACCTTCCATTTTTGTGGATTGTCATCAGACATTGATACATTATGGATGACAACAACAGGAGGCCAGATAATTAAATCTTCCTTCTGTGCCAGAGCTTCAGCTTTAGGCAAAACCTGGGGAACCCAGGTCACTGTGTCTTGAGGAACAACAGTATCCCATCCCAAGAGAACACAAATTGCTTTATGAAGACCCAAGTGCTCTGTTCTCAACCCAGGCTTGTGGGACATAAAGGCATGAGTTACAAGGCGTTGAGTGTCCAAAAACTCCTTTGAGGAACTGAAATAAAAGAGAAACACGGATAATAAAATATGCATATATATAAATTATGACTTTTAAAACATTGATAACTACATGTGATGTCATTCCAATTGAACAGCTCAGGAGCATAACCATTAATTTCACTTCAACAAGATAAAAAGCCTGGTAGCAGTCTCATTCTCACAGATATTTATATTCCAACAATTACATAACAACTACCGCTGAAATAAAAATAAGTAGCAAATCTTCATTACAAGAGCAAATGAGCAAGTTCAAGGCTCCTCTATGAAGGAAAATACAATAATTAATAAAAACAAAAATTATGCTAAAAAAGTAAGCATATATACCTCACTGACTCCGTAAGTTCAATGAACACTGACCCTGACTTGACATGTGAACAAAAGTGTCCACTAACAAAAAAGAATCACGGAGAAAGAAAGCAGACCTCCCGCCACATATGGTGCAGTACAATCTAGCCTAAAAGGTTGATGGCACCCTCATCCTTGTGCACACTCCATGAACACATACAAAAGTTTACTATCATCCTTACAGGGAAACTGAGCAAGCTTATGGCAGAGTCCAAGAGAGAAACAAAATAGAACAGCAAACACCAAATACTAAGATCTAAGGAAATAGCTCAGTAACATTTAAGAACTTTATTTCTCCCTTTACGTAAGCAAGTTGTGTGCTTTGACCTCATTGCAATTTCTCCAGAAAACACACTTTTGTTATGGTAGCAATAAGGGAAGACAAAGTCTTGAGGTGGTATGCTGCCTCTGCAGTGCACATTTATTTGGTTGGAGGGGAATGCGCACACATTTAATGAAGTTTTGGTGTCACCAGAGGGGTAGTGAATTTGGATTTGGATGGTGTTTTACACTCCCCTTCGGCATTCTTTGCTTGGTTTCTTTTAAAGGGTGTCCTTATCAGATATGTGAAGCAATTAGAGGACAATGTTATTTTCATTATTCTTTTATTTTCTTCTTGTCCTTTTTTATCTAAGAGGATACCATATCCTCCTTCATATACTTTTCCTTCAGAAAAAATTCCTTACATGTGTGAAAGAAACTTGTCCTTACTGCCTTCTTTTCCTTAGTCATCTAAAGGCCAACATTGCTATTTGGTATCTCATTTTGCATAGCAATACAACTAGATATCAACTCTAACAATAACTCTATCCTAAGTTCATTCTTCAAGACCTATACAATACAGCAATCAACATACAAGTAACTTCCCCCATCATTCATAAGCGTTGGCACCACTTCCACTAGCTTCACAACTCATGTCCATCCACATAGCTATTTACCAAATATTTTATCCTATTGACATAGGATAAAATTGATGCAAGAAATCCATCAGGGGTCCACCATAAAAAATAGAAGAATCACAATGCAGAATGTTATACTTCAAAGCTATGGATATCTATCATCTAGGGGTCAAAGCATAATCATAAGAAATTATAGCATGTATACCTGACTGCACCTGTAAGTTAAATACCACAGAACGCCTCATTCAATATCTGAATAGAAGTGCTCCATTTACAAAAAGAGCAGCATGGAAAAGAAAACAGACCTTCTACCACAAACGATGCAGAACAAACTACCAGCATTTCCTTGCTCTTTGTACCTTCTTTGAACAAATGAGTTCACATTTAACCTCTTGGAGTACGTTAGGAAAGCTTCTTGTACCTTTTGATTAAACTCCTCAGAGCCTTCTGTTGGCTCAGGTTCTGTTGCACTTGTCAAATCTTCAGATAACTCATCATTATTTGTATGCACATTCTCATCATAACTTTGATATTTTTTCCAAACTCTAGGTTGTTTATGAAATGCATTCCTTTTAAAGAAATGGTGGGGCTTATTCCAGCTTGAAAAATTAGATCTTGGATGACTCTTTACATTTTGATAGGAATGCTTACGAAATCGAAATGTATGCCGCTGTGCATATCCCCCAGGATCTTGATATGCTATCCAGTCATCAGATCGAAAATCTTCCACCATGTTCGATTCATTATACTGTCTTTTGTCCTTTCCGTAGAACTTGTGGTGAAGTCCAACATTATCATATGAATACATTACATTCATTTCTTCATCATCTATCCAATCTTCATCCTCATAAGGATCTTGATATTCTTCACGAGCATCCCACTCATATGATTTCATTGTTCTTGAATCACTCAGATATATATCATCTGCATTGTATTTTCTTTTCAACTGTCTGTCTGAATGATCATGAATGACAAGACCCTGTTCCATATCATGCACTCTGGCAGCATGTCCATGAGCTTCTGAATCATGTTTAGTCAAAGGATTATTTTGAAACCTTTCTTGCTGAAGACCTGGACCTCTATGTCTTTGAGACTCATATTCCAATCTTAATATTGATGATCGTTCAGCCTCAGATACAGCCAGATATGAAGCTTCATACTCTCGTGGCATTCTCTTGTCACTTTCAAAATGAGTATAACCAGAATTCAAACAATCCTCATGCTCCTTTGATGAAATTGATGTTCTGGCTATATCAGGGTAGTCAACATACTTTGGTTTTTGAAATGCCGGGTGGTCATTTATAGAACCTCTCCTGTGATTACCATAATGTTCTTCGCCCTTACCATTTCTATCTAGAACATGATTCATAATAAAGGGTGCAGGCAACTCTCTATTATTATATTCCACTTGAGCTTGGTTATAATCTAACCGTCCATGGGGAGCTACCCTTCTATGCAAATTGTCAAACCGATATCCATGTTCACCCGGTGCACCTGCCTGTAAATTAGAATTAAGATATTCTTCTTGTTCAACCCTAGTGGGACTAAAAGCACCTCGTTGCTGACCAATATTCCTCTGCCCAAGTTCTGCATCTCTAGCAGTATCCATTAGGGGCCTTTGTCCATATCCACTATACCCTACAGGTTCTGGGAGCTTTCCACTACCCCTTGGCAGTTCATAATAATCAGGTAAATGGTTTCCATCATGGTGAGAACATAACATATCACTTCTTGGCATTCCTAAAGAGGAACTTCCATGATCCCTCATCTGAGAAGTAGTCGGATAATCTTTCATATAAGAAGGTGATATTGTTGGGTGTGATACTTCCGTTGCATGTAATATAGGCTTTTCTACACGTTTGTAAGATTCAGCAACAGGCATCTTATCTGAAGATAGAGAGTCACGATGCTGTGGTCGCTCTTGCTCAAATCTCTGCATGTCTACATCCCTTGTCGAAAGAGGCAAATGTCCTTCAGTTTCTTTATATTGAGGTGTTAGACCTGTATCAGGAACTAGCCCATAAGGTGCTCGTGCTTCACTTTCACTTACCATCAACTTATGGTCCACCATGCCTGGTCCACCACCTAATCTGCTCTCAGTTAAATCCTTCTCTCTGTTAACCATGGAGTTAACATGGTCATATCCATGTGCATGCTTTGTATCCAAATTTTCACCATCAACATAGTATTCTGTGGTTTTGGCCATTTCATATCCTGGTCTCATCCCCAGAGGTGGGGAACAACTTCCACGCCTAACCCCTTCATTAAAAAATGGCCTTTTTCTCACTTGTTCAATAGGAGGCGATCTGGAGTTGACCTGGCTGCTCCTGCGATCTCCCAAATGCCAATCATGACCCCTCCTCTCAAAATCATCAACCCCTTTATTTGCAACCGCAGCCCTTCGCAGCCCATCGATCTTATGAGGATTCAAGTTCCTCTCATGTCCGATCTCCCGATCCAACCCATCCTGGCGAATTCTTCGATATGAGTGAGAACCCGGTTCAAGTCGGTGCTGAGCACGCGATGTTGGAGGTACAGTAGTATGATCTTGACGCCGTCTTGATTCCATACTGAGTTCACTAAACAAAGATAAACCTTAAACCCTAAGTTTTAAATTTTTTTCCCAATTTATCCAAAAGAGATTACAAAAGTCCCATCAATCAAATCGATCCAAAAACTCCAACCACGGCAACATAATTACAGGGTCAACCCCTCAATCTTGGAACCCTAACCCTAGCAAGTTCTTGAAGGATCTTTTAGCAAACACAGATCAATGAAAATTCAACGGCAGTGATGCGTGGAAAAAGATAAAAGAGTGAGCTAAATCGACAAGATTTCTCAAACCTTCTTGGAAGAAGCGGTGCGGTTCCACGTGGAGATAGAGGAAAAGGGTGTGAATAATTCGAAGAGTTAAATCGAGCAAGCAAACAACAGCGATCGGGGAATCAAGATAATAGTAGAAGAACAAGAGAGAGTGTCGCTACTGATGAATGATCTTTGATGAAGCCCACAGAAAGATGCATAGGATTCAGTGTTTCTCTCTCCTTCAGATCATCCGAACCGGATCGATCGTTCGTTCGTTTGTCGAAAGTCGGTTTCGAATAAATTATTTCACGTAAAAGAAGTCTTATTGGTTTATCTTAGTTGGACGGCACACCGACGCTATGTGTTTGACTGTTTGCTTTTAGGGCAATTGACTGTTTGAACCTAACTCTTTGCATTAGTTTCTAATTTATCCTTTCAGCTTAAAATCTTGGTAAGCCAGTCCATAGCACAATGCATACGGGGCAAATGGATGTATCCAGGTTAGTTTGGAATAACTATTGAAGTTTTTAAAAGTAATTTTTCAATCGTAATTTACAGTATACGAGATAAGAATGTGAAATGAGTGTTGTCTCGACTTACGTGTATAAACACTTGTAAATATTTTAGAGTGTGTTTAGAACAACGATTGGAAAAATAGAGTTTCTCAATTTAGTTTTTGGTAATTTTATTTTTAATAAAAGCCCGATTGTGTAATATGATTTATGTTTGGAACAGCGATTGTATAAATGATTTTTGTAAAAGTAAAACTTGTTTAGATTGACTTAAGCACAAGTGACTTTTGTGATAATAGTAAGAGAGAGTGGGTTAAAAAATATTTTAAAGGGTTAAAAACATCAAAAAATAGTTTAAAATAATTTTTGGAACTGAAAAAGTACATTAAAGATAAAATTGCAATCAGTCTAATAACACACTGGGTACAACTGAAAAAATATTTTAAGGGTTAAAAGCACCAAATAATAATTGAAATTAATTTTTGTAGCAAAAAAAGTACATTAAAGGTAAAATTGCAATTAGTCTGATAGTACACTGAACACAACTGAAAAAATATTTTAACTATTCTCACTCTCTCCAAAAGCTAAATCAATAAAAGCTGAGAAATGGAGTTTATGGCAAAAGCTATTAAGATGGAGTAAAGCTCAATTGCTCACTTTGGAAACCAAACACTCGATTTTTTTTTTTTTTTTCAAATTGTCCATTAAGCTTCTTACCCTTTAGATAATATAAAATGTGGTGCATTAACTACTACTAGATCTAAACAAGAAAACAAATGGCAAAACCATCAGGATAACTTCATTTGATCCATGACTGGAGATGGAAATCTTTGCAACCTGTTTGATTGAAGTCAACAATTGAAATGAAAGGATTGAGCACTAGAACAAAAGAAGGAAGAATTAATGATCCAAACAAAGGGAGGATAGAAAACACTTTGTAGTTAAAAGTGTGATCTCTTTGAATTCTCCTTGCCCATCCATTGAAAATGTTGTAAAAGTTGACCTTGCAAATATATCCATGAATGGCAAATTAATGGTTTATTTCTTGTTTGTGTACCCTTCAAAGAAGAATGTCCCAATCAGAATCGTTGAAAGCAAAATATGATTCCGGAGTAGGATCATTGGATACCGAAGTAGAGCAATCTTTATATATATATATATAGATTAAAAAATGAGATAGCATTTATAATCTCTAATGCCACTGTAAGGGTATTCTATACAAATTGTTCACGTAAAGCCATGTAAATTTATTAAGTACCCCTCAATATTGCATATTTATAGCTTTGTACTCCTCCAATCTAAAATATAAGAAATCTTTTAAAAGAAAATTTTGGTAAAAAAAATATAAAAGGTTGATAGCTACCTTGTTTAGTAGTGTTTTAACTACCTTGTTTAATGTTTTATTAGTAATGTTTTAACTATCTTGTTTAAACTTACTTTGAATTCTATTGTTCTTTTATTATTAATTTCAAATTGGTTGAATTTAATTTTGTGTTGTCATTTTATATAAGCAAATTGGAATATTAAAAGCTAATGAATTGAAAGGGGAATGAGATTTGAATTAAAAAAAGCGAAGAAACGAAATTTTTTTTGCCTGAGATGTGATTTCCGACGAAAATCCGTGGGAATTTGAGAGAGAATTACCGACAGAAATTTCGTCTCAATTTGAGACAGAATTTACGACGAAATTTTCCATCTCAAATTCCGTCGGAAATTTCATGGGAAATTGAGAGGGAATTTCCGACGGAAAATTCCGTCGGAACTTGCGATGGAATATTCCCTCTCAAATTCCGTGGGAAATTGAAAGGGAATTTCCGACAGAATATTTCGTCGGAAATTGAGACGGAATTTTCCGTCTCAAATTCCCATGGAAGAGTCCGTCATAAATTGAGACGGAATATAAATCCGTCGGAAATTGCGACGGAATTTCCTCCTCAAATTGCGACAGAATGTGATTTCCGTTGTAAATTTTTTTGTGACGCCCTTTTTACTTACGGACACTGTTCCGTCGCAAATTCCGTTAGAAAAAATTTTCAGACGGAATTCCGTAGCAAATATCGTCATTCCGTCTCAAAATCCGTCACAAATTCCTTGTTTTTTTGTAGTGTAGGGTAATTAAGGTTTGCTTTTCACTTTTGCTTCTTGCTGGAGAAAAAAAGATGTGATAGACTATGAATGCATATTTGAAAATCACATTATTTAACAAAGGTAAAGTAGGTAAACTTTATCAATTTAAGACATAACTTAACTAACATTTCTTAATCGTGTGAATTAATTAACCGTGTCTTATTATTTTTGGATCAGGTAGAGTATGAGTTTTTTTATTACAGAAGAGAATCAACAAGCAAAAAGAAGTTTAATACAAGTATGAGAAAATATGCATTCTCTTGTGTCCATCACCTAGTCATAGTCATGTATGAAAGATTGATTCAAAGTTAAAAAATTTTACTTCCTCTAATTCTTAATAGTATAAAATTTACTTTATAATTCAATTTCTTCATTAAAGTGGATCTTATATTAAGTACCAGAGATAATATTAAGTTAGAGAAGATGACTTTCTAAAATCATTCCCTATCTTTATTTATTTCACTTATAAAATTAGAAGCTATATTTTTGCACTCTTCCTAACCTCTCTACTCAGCACTAGTCCTTTTTATCAAAAATTTCTTACATTCACCAGCAAAATGATATTGAAAATAGTAAAGTAGTAGACTTTACACAATCAATCAATTAATACATGTATGTCCAAAAGAACTGCTTGAACTCAAGTTGTTGGAGTACTAATGAATGCAAATAAAATAGGGTTCATGTCATTTCTAAGGTTGACTAGCCATAAGGTTGAAAAATTAATAACAATTGTTACCTAAATTAACATACCCTTTTGCTTCAAGGAACAACTTCAATATCAATCAGTCCCATGTAGCCACTTTATTCTGTACTGTCCCATTATAGCTAAATTAGGATTGAAGAGTAGAAGTCACTCCTAAGAAAAGTAAAAGGGTATGACCCAATGACATGCCTTATAAAAACCCCGCCTTTAAATTTTTTTTCTGCAAATTCAATCTTATATTAGTTTCAGATTCTCAGGTGCAATCTCAGATTAGTGAGATCCTCTTGAAAGCCTTCAAAAAAACTTCCATTAAAGGGTATAATGATCTCTTTGCTGCTTTCAAAAGTCATAAGAGAAAGCTAGTTTTGAAGTAAAGGCAAAACCAGAGCCAACCAGAGACATAAAAACCAGAGAGAAGAACAGAGTTCTCAGGGGCTAGTTTAATTTGCAGAGAGAGAGAGAGAGAGATTTTGCGAGATGAAGAACATTGGGAACAGTATAGGAAGCAGTGGGAGGCTATCAACAGAGGATTATTATGAGGATGAGCAGATATCAAAGTTGGCAATTTCTACATTTCAAGCTAAAGAAGAAGAGATAGAGAGGAAGAAGATGGAGGTTAAAGAGAAAGTTGAGAGACAACTTGGTCGTGCTGAAGAAGAGACTAAGCGCTTAGCTCATATTTGGGAAGTAAGTGCTTTCATTATATTATCTCTCACACACATATTACATGGAAAATTAGTGTGAAAGTCCATGCACTTTCATCTAATTTTTAATCCTATCTCGGTAGATTTTTTTTATTAGGTTATTATAGTTTCACCTGATTTTAATTAGGCACATGTGGTTTTTTTTTTCTTTTTATCATGTACTTATAATTTCACATAATTTTTTATTAGGTTCCTGTACTTTATAGTTCTGGCTGATTTTTAATATAGTCCTTGTAGTTTTAGGTGATTGATGAAAAGGAAAAGAACTAGTGTCATATGATTAAAAACCATATGAAACTATAAAGATTTACATGTTAATTTTCTCAATATTATAACTTGACAAAACTTGCCTGCTGTTTATGAAATTATTTTTTTATATGATAATCCATCTTATGCTTGTAATAGGGGCCTATTAACAACTTTAAATAGATTTAAGAAATGCATTTAAAATTAAATAAATTTTAAAATTTTAAAATTACCCTTAATGATTAAATGAGATGGTTTGTTCAGAAACTATAAAAGCAAAGGATATTTGAGAAAAATAAATACTTTAGGCAAAAGGGCTTATATTAAAGATCATAATGAAAGTTCTTGTTTTTTTTATGTGTTTCAATCTTGAAGGAGCTTGAAGTGTTGGAAGATCCCCTGAGAAAGGAAGTGGCAATGGTACGCAAGAAAATTGACATGGCTAGTAGAGACTTGAAACCACTAGGACAGAGTTGCCAGAAAAAGGTGCAAATATTTATGAGCAAAAAAATTGTTATTTTTTAATGTTTTTTTAGAATTTATTGGTCAGAAAATGAAGAACAATAAAAAGGAAATCTGAATTTTGAAATTGAATGATAGGAGAAAGAGTATAGAGAAGCCTTAGAAGCTTTCAATGAGAAGAATAAAGAGAAAGCTCATCTGATTACAACATTAATGGAGGTATATATATATATAATATACATTCAGCAGATTAAAATTCTATTCTTCAATTTTATTTATTTATTTATTTATTATGACTTTGTCTGGTAATTTATTCTTTAGCTACTGACTGAGAGTGAAAGAATAAGGATGAAGAAGTTGGAGGAGCTGAGCAGGACCATAGAATCCATGAATTGAAACAAAAGTTACTGTGACTGCCACTAAATTTATTAATTTAGCTTCATCTATTTTTTTGGCCCAGAAAAAAAAAATTAGCTTGATTTATTTGCTGCTTTGTTGCTTGTATAAGTGTGCTTGCATTTTTGTTGTTCAAGAACTTGAAAACATGTTAATAAAATAGAAATGAATTTAAATTTTAGGCCCCCATATATAAAAATCATTAATTTAAATTTATAGAATTTCACGAACTTTATGTCATTTCCTTTGTTTTATTTATCACCATTTTAACACACGCTCATTTATATAAATGAATTTTCATAAAAGTATTGCTTTTTAGTGGAAGAAATTTTATTTTCACCATTTAAACACAAAGTCTCAAGTTCGAGTATGTGTAAATGCAAAAAATGCATGAGAAAAACATTTTCAATTAGGCCCAATTCAAACAAAATAAACTATAGGTGCCTGATTCAAAATTGACGTAAATAATAAGGACCTAGGATTAATTTTCTCTTATTTATATTATCTTTTTATTTCATTTAAATAAAATCCTCTGAACCCTAATAAACTTCACTTGACTCCTGCACCAATATTTGCAATAGACAGGATCCGTCTTGTCTTTTAAATTAAACATTTCCAAATTGAAACAAAGACATGTAAAAGTCCATCCTTGATACAAATGACAAGATACTTGGCCAGGTTTTAACAACATAAGGTGTGGTCTTAACAAAAGCTGACATTCAGATTACTTGTAAACTGTACCAAAACTTGTCAACTATACCAAATCTTACAGCGATTCTTGAATGACTGTCTGAGAACCATCAATTAAGTTCAAATGGGTAGTTGCTTGTAACCTTCCAAGAGTTTTGGAACATCATCCATGCGTAACTGCAATGTGATAAAAACGAGACAATGAAATCAAGTTTTCCTTTTATGTAAAAATTCATAATATTTAAAAGGAAAACAACATAGTATTACTAATTCCTTTTCTGTAGAAATTCAGCACATTGCTTATCAAACAAAATGAAACCAAGTTTTCTGAATTTCAAAAAGAAAAAGATGTAAAGGGGAAAAAAGATCAAGTAAAAGAAGAACGGGTTAAGGTGCAAATTAATCTTAAAAGCTTTCACTCAGAAGCAATGTTGCTCTGAAAATGTTAAAATAGAGCAATGTTGTTGCTTAACATTAAAAATGTTAAAAGTCAACATCAATTTTTTTAACGGTCAACTTTAGTTTTTTAACAGGGTGGGGCAATATCACTCTTGAGTGAAAACTTCCGGAGCAAGCTTGCACCTTAATCCAAGAAGAAATGGCAATAACCTGAAAAACATACCTGAGAAGCATCTTTGATATGATAGAATTGATAAATCTTATGCCCATCTAGCCCAGGTTGTAGATCTGATCCACTGCTTTCTCTATTTAAGTTACAGGCACAAACAACATCAGGAGAAGGTAAAAACCCCAATCCATCAAGTTAAAAGGACATAGCTTCTGCTTTTATTCTATGGAGAGCTACTACAATCCTTTACTTAGATACCTAAGTTTCACTGTGTAAAAAAAATCAGATGAGTGAACAAAAATGGCCAGGGATCAACAATCCAAGAATTTCAGTAAATGCTACAAAAAAAAAAAAAAAAAAAACCCTCATGAAGCCTATCAGGATGCAAATTCAAACAGGCAGGATGGTGAAATCAAAGTATACAATAATACTCCCTTGGGTTCAAACTATAGGATAACGTTCATTAATTTACATGAACCAAGAAATGTTAGTTAAGTCATTAAATATGTTTTAAATTAATAGAATTTACCTCTTTTGCCATTATTAAAGAATGTGATTTTCAAATATACTTTTATTATTTGTCACCTCTATCTCTTCCTATAAGGGGTAAAAGTGGAAAGCAATCATTAATTACTGTATCAACCTCTTATATTTTGGACCAAAATTTCCTTCTAGAAGACTTTGTATAATTTGGACCAGAGAGAGTACTGAACATGCATGCAAAGCTAAAAGCTGTCAAGAACTGAGCTTGTTGACGAAAGAAAGTTCATCAAGCTTTATATTTTGAAACAATTATTACAACCTGTATGATACATGTCAACATTAAAGAATGGGAAGACAGAAAAGTGTACAAGACTAATTCGTACAGATGGTGTTGGTAAATCAAACGTTGATAATCCCGAAGCAAAGGTCCGAGCTCCATAAGTTTAACAAAATTTGGTTCAGACTTCTTCCAGTGTTCACGTAGTGCTTCAACTGCCTTTTTTTTTGGGCAAGAAAAACGGTCTCAATCAGAATGAATACCACAACACAGCATTCATGTGAAAAATGCATCTTACCTGCAAGTTGTCAGAAACTTGTTCTCCAGCCACCCTTGATGCCAATTCAAGCAGTTCTTTATCTTTCAGCTCATCCACAATAGGAAGCCTAGAACTGGACATTGAAACTGATATCTCCAATCGTTTTTGCAATTCTGAGACAAGAGATTTCTCTGTTTGACTTTCCTGACAAAAGTAACAGTAGTGAACTAGTAAAGCCACAAAAATAAACTCATGACAACAAAAGGGGATGCATATGGGGATTTGCCCAAACTTTGCCTATGCATGCATGAAATTTCTAGATTCCAGAACAATTACCAAGAACTTCACCACTTTAGTCGACTTAATTTATACCTTCAATGAAGACTGAAAATCATCATTTGCCAATGCAGAATCCTTATTTTCGGGAATATTAGTGAGTGGAGATGCAGCTAATCTCTTGGTAATCGGATCCTCTGAGGAATAGCCAAAAAAGTGAGAGTTTAGGGTGTGGAATTTATGCTTAAATTAATTCTTTATTAGTAGAGAATAGGCAGAGAACAAGATCACTTTGCATGAAATCATATCATTACAGCTAAGAATAATTTCAGGCTCCAGATCAAATTCAGAATTTTTTATTTTTAATGCTTAAATAAATCTTGAAAGGCCTTTTGCAGCTTTCGATATGCTGAAGAGGTTGTAAAGAGAAATAAGTTAATAAAAAATCTGCTCTTTCAGACATATCAAAGAAAAACCATTAGTAAAATGACAATTTAGCTATTAATAAATATATTATAGACAAAAAAAAAAATATAAATATAAACACATTTGAAACCAGAAATTACAATATTCACCTTGTGGAACCAACCACCATATATCACCATATGTTGATTTTCCATCAAAACCACCAAATAACATATACCGTGAACCAATAACTGTCATAGAATGATATGCTCGAGCAGGTGGGGGTTCATTGCCTGTAGGTAAGCGCTTCCACTGTGCTGAAACTGCATACAACAGATAAATAAAATAAATTGACATAATATACTTTGTTACACTGCCATTGCTGGTTACATCCATTCAGAAGAACCTTAATTTTGTGCGTTTATGTTACAATGTTACCATAATGAAGGAAACTATATGTAATTTCAACCAAATATCAAGGATCAGAAAACCAGACTTGACCCATTTGCCTCATCAAAACATGTGAAACAGAATTGAACATCAGCAGTATGTTGCATTTTTCAAAGTCATCGTGCTGCATGGGCTCAATTGCTTCTTTGCAAAAATGATAGCTAATCCCAAATCAAAATAGATATTACTTTCATGGAACCTATGAACAAAATGTTTCATGGAATATCATCAAGGTGCCAATGGCAATATGGCATAACATATGTAACTAGCCAATGGTTGGTGATTCACGGTGCACATAACATTAAGATATTCTAGCCAGACAAACATGAAATTTATTCATTTCTCCCCGCATCTCTATAGTAGTGCTACAAGAGTTAGAAGGACATTATAAAATTTCCTTAAAATTAAACAAGAATTATCTAATAAAGCTGATGAATCCTTAACTCCTATGAGATGAAAGGACGGAAATTTGCTGTTTAAAATTAATGTAACTGTCACTAACAGATATAATCTTCTAAGTCAATAATCTTTGAATTTCTAAACAGCCGCAAATAAGCAAAAGACTCTCCATGCGCTGACTTAGTTCATATATCTCTTTACATCAAAATCATAGGCAATCTCCCAAACGATATCATTTTTATGAGAAACACATGTGCAACTATGCAACATATTATAAGTAAATCAGAGTAAATCAGCTTTAAATTAAACAAAGTTACTTAGGCAGAACCATTTTGATAGTTCTAAACTCATTAATCATGATCCCTTCTTATGTTTTATTCTTTAACAAAAGAAGATATATTATTTTGTTCTCAGCTTATCAAAAATAGAAACTCCATTTTAATTTAAAAAGAATTAGAAACTCCCTTAAAAAACAACCATATGCAGATTGCAGAGAACCAATAAGTATCAAGAAAGATAGTAAGTTCTCACCTCTGTCTAAAATAATGCAATCGTTATAATAGATATCATATCGACTCAACCACCCACCAGTACCATGTCCTCCAAACATCAATAGCTGCAAACCCCTCCCACAAATAAATAAGATTTCAAGTTAAATTTCTAACAGTACTAAATCTTCAGCACAAACAACTTTTTTTGGGGGTGGGGGAGGAGACAAATTTACACTCTTAGACTAAATATTGATATTCGTGCTAATAAACAAAATAGTGTGATAAACAATCCCCGGCCACAATCAACATGCTCATTGGTCAATGGAGTTACCGTACTAGCAAGTTCCTTTGCAATAATTAATACCCTTTTCATTGTTCCACTTCATGGAAAAGTTGGAACAGCAGCAAATTCTAAATTCACGAGCCAAAGCAATTCACAGACTAAGCAAAACTAAAAAAGAGGATTGTGGAGATTATGCTTACATTGTATCTTCCAGGTGTAACTGTATGACCACAACGTGGAGAAGGAGCTTGACCTGGAAGCTTTAATTGAGTCCACCCAGGTGCTTCAATCTCTTCCTTCCACAACAAATATAAACAATCAGTACGTACTCTAATTGATTAAAATAGACGCTAGATCAAAATATTGTGAACAGAATTTTAATCATTCTTCATTGGACATTGAGGTAGAAATGGGAAAAATAAAATTCTGTATTTGAGGCAACTTTAAAGAAGACCTTACTGTTTTGACATAATGTAGTCAAACTAAATTTAAGTGGTCAAAATACGGAAGAGTGAGCAAAGTATCCACTCTCTCTCCAATCTACCTCCCCTCCCCTCCCAAAACAATCCATAAGTTTGTCCATTTCACTTGTCTTTTAAGAGAAAAGGAGAAAGCAGCTAATATCATGTATTGATGTAGACTTGAAAAACCGGCTATGCATCAAAAGAAATAGAAAACTACCACAACAAATTGAAAAAACTCTAAAAGTAGAGATTATCACTCATCAGAAAGCAAAGGCAAAAGATATCTCATATTGCAACTTGCAACCAGCAACTAAATAAACGGCAGCATGCATAACACGTATAAAAAAGTGTAGTGAAGGTGGGGTACAAACCTTCTTCAATAAGGCCCTTCAAAGCCCATAAATCACCCATAATTGGTCCACCTCCACCTATCATGGTTGATAAAAACCACTACGATCAGGCAATAACATTGGATATATCCCATATGAAGTAACGATACAGCAGCAACAGTTAAATATGTTGGACTTGTTTCAAATCAAATGACCCATAATGAAAGAACTCTTGTTTCAGAGTCTTCAAGAAAGGGGTGAATTGTAAGATCTGTTTAGAGAGAATCAAGGTGGAGGGTCTTAGATCATAATAGACTTACCAGCTCAAAGTTGGAATCTCTTTTCTTCACTAGTGAAACTGCTTTTGAAAGTTAACTGATATTTAACTTCAAATTTCTTTCTCCTTGATTGTACATATTAGAAAGTATATCTGTTTGAGTTAAGTTGTTTTGCTTATTTTATATGTTTTAATGAAAGCTTCTTTGTTTTAGTTTGTTTGGACAATTCCTTTAGGCATTTGGAATCAACTTAGGTGTTCCATTTTAATTATGGAGGAGAATGCCTTACATGAGAATATAGATTTTCCTCTCATTTCTTATATTATATGTGTAACTGTTGCTATTCAACAAGACAAGTTCAGAAGAAAACTAAATCCTTAATTTATATGGTAACTAACAAAAAAGTACAGGCAATACAATTAATGTGTATTGGCCATCAATGAAGTATAGAACATGCTAGTTTGATATAGAACATCGCTAATTAGGAAAATAAATTCAGAAAGAGTAAGCAGAAGCAACATCTGAGTAATGTGGAACAAAATAACGAAACAATGACATGATAAAGCACACTACACAAGATAAATAGGGCAGACTGATAGTTAAGTAAAGACTAATGAAATTGGGTAGGAAAAAAATTCTTTCAATGAACTCAGTTCACATATGAATAGGACCTACGCCACTTCACCTCTGCCGCCAAAAACAAGCAATCTCTTTTCAACCATTGTAGCAGTATGTCCACATCTAGGAGGTGGAAATGTTCCAGTAACTGGGAGCTCTGTCCATTCAAGTGATACTAGCATAGAAATAAGATCATGTCATTAGATATTTTTATCATTTGATTAGAATTTAAAATTCAAGAGAGAAATTTTACAAGTTAAAGGAAAATACTTGTGTCCAAGACATACACATCTGACAACCACTTTTTGCCATCCCATCCACCATACCTGTTTCACATTAAATCAACCCTAAACCATTATATTGACTAAACTTACATAAGAATGGATAGAGTGAATTCAAACAAGATAAGTCTCACATAACAATTTTCCTGTTTCCAACTGATGAAGCTGCAGCAAAATCTCTTTGGGAGGGTAAGTCACCAAAACTAGTTAGTTCAGACCATTGCCATATGTCTGGAACAGCATCATTCATTCCAAGAGCCAATTGACATCCAAGGAAAAAGAAAGCAGGAAAGTTTTAATGCTTCAAAAGTCATATACTTAGAGAACCATAAGTAATCAGAAAACAAATGTTCAAACATTATACAAAAATTCCATACCAGTATCCAAGACCCAAAAGTCCCCCAACCTGTGAATTGAGTGGTTGTGAGAAGCCAATTTTATGGAAATATAAAGCAAAATAATAACAGCGTGCAGATACACCAGACAAACATAGGGACTGCACAAACCTTTTACTCCCAGACCGTCCACCAAAGATGAACATGTGACAATCAATAGAAACTGCTACATGGAATGCCCGAGGACTAGGGCCCACTTCACCATCTGTCCCACTTCCCGTGCACTCTGGTTGAAACCATTGCTTGGCCTCTGAAAAATTAAATAAAATTGACAGTGAAACTTTACAAATGCCACAATATTGATGCATAACATTGCTTTATCATTTGAACCCTTCCCACGCACTCGTTTTTTAGTGCCTTTTGTGATGATGTTTTGTACATATTTTCTACCTTTTCTACGACTCATCACACCTCATGTCCTACATAGTATACAGCAAAATGTCTCCTATAGGTTCAAATTTCTACCACCACCTTGAGATGCAAGGCACTAAACCAGTTTGTTTATGTGAAGAAAAGCGGAGAAATCTGCAAGTGAAAGAAAAGGTATGGGGAAATGCAAGATCTTCAACACTACCCACCCCACAATAAAAAGGTGAAACAATCCAAATTAATCAAGGTACTGAAAACCGGACCGGACATTGAACCGTCGAGATACTGATCAAGGGTCAGTGGTTCAGATTGGGGTCAACCCGGGGGTCAAACCGGGAGTCAGACCGGGGTCAATTAAAAAAATATATATATAATTTAAATGTTCATGTATACCATTTAAAAAACTACATAAAAGACTTTTTTCCAACCAATAGTCAAATATAACCTCCTGAACCTAATACCCACAAAAGTATCATAAGTATATAAGGATTTTTCTCCAACCAATGCAAAACAGCAAAAATATTCCACAATACTTCTAAAAATCCTTGTAAATAAAAAAATTTCAGAGAAATAGTTTTAAAAAAAGACAAAATGATGTCGCTTTGGGGTATAAAAAAGTTTTAAAAAATATAAAAAAATGAAAAAAGGGACAAACCGGTTCACCACAGGTCACCCCGGGTCAGTTAAACCCCGGTTTTTTGACCCCAACCGGACCGGTCAGGCCTCCGGTTCACCGGTTTCCGGTCTGAACCGGCCGGTTCGGCCCAATTTTTAATACACTAAAATTAATAACAAAAGGAAAAATACTAAAATAATGAAAACATCATTATCAGAGTTATCATCACTTTAATCTACAAATGTTTATATGGCGCTTAAACCCAATAAAAATGACGATCAAGGAGCAAATTTAAAAAAGCCAATTCTCTTCCATAATTCCATTAGTTAATATAAGTTCCCATTTTCAGATTGATGCACAGCATCTTTTAGGTGGTTTAGAGCCTAGTTTGTCAATCTTGTACTAGCTTCTTTTTCTTTTTCTCCCTTGTGCGGGACATGCATGAAGAGGCACTTAAATCATGGCTCTTCACTCCAACAGATGCACATGACTATTGCCTAGTTGGTGAGGATATGTACCTCATCTGGTATTTTGAAGGGAGAAGCCAAACTGATCCAACTGGAAAAAATAATAATAAATAAATTTTGAAACAAAAAGAAAAAAAGGCTTTATGAATATATCAAACAATCTATGGTGTTCATTTCAATTCTCTGCTTCATTTTCTTATAGATGTATGCTTCTTGGTAGTAGTTCATCAGCAGAAGTAAGAAGGTGGCACTGACACACTAGTAGGATGTTATTCTTCCCACTAAAACAGCTGTAGAAACTCTTAAATTTGGCGCTCAAATGAAAACCATTTACAAAATTGACAGCTAATCTGTAAGTCATTATAATTTTTGCCTTCAATCTGAAGATGGTTCAAATGATGATGACATAGCCAACTATTGCTAAACATGTTTCTGTTTTAGTAATAAGACATAGTAGCAGGTACCAGATGTGACAGAAGTCAACAAATTTTCCATCATCATTCACCCTGTGAGTTATCAGTTATCTAATGGTCTGATGGATCCACGGGTTTTTACGGGCACCAGAGAATCTAGAGGAAAGATAAAGTGTCTTTAAGTCAAGTATGTGGAACTCAGATCAGATATTAAACGTTTTTGGTCAGGGAGATCATAAAACATTTGAAAGATCAAAATTTTCAGTCAAATTATATATCGAAGTAATCAATTGATTCGAGGCGGAAAACCGAAAAAAATTTAAATGCTTCAAGCAATGTTTAAACCCGTTGACTCGATGCAAAGTTTAAATATTTGGCGAAATTGACAAAGAAAGAAAGGAAAAATAAACAGAATGCAGGGGAGGATAAAACAGAATACCAGCATCAAAGACAACAATGTCACTGAGAAACTTCTTATCCACTAGGCCGCCGAACACGACGACCTTCGATTTACCGATATTGACGGTGGAATGACCACTACGAATGACGAAAATTGAGTTCAAGTCAGACTTAAAACACATCCAGAAGACGAATTAAAAACAAGCATACTGACCTGCGAGGCTGAGGCGGATTTCCGGCGAAATCAGAAGATGTAGCTCGAACCCAGTAGTGCATCTTCCCAAGGGGCTCCATTCTCTCCCTCTTCATCACACGGTCTCACGGAACGAAGTTCCATGTAATATGTGCTTTGCCTCTCGAACTTTTCCTCTCTCGTTTTCCCCACTTCATAATTACTCTATTTTTTTAATAAAAAAGACAAAATGATATTAATAAATCATAATTAGGGCCTATAAATTTACAAAGCATATATAACATGCTTAATGATCAACCGAAAAACGTATGTGATGGATAATTAAAGTTGAAGATCAATGAAAAGATTGATGAAACACTCTCCAATACATGATCAAGTGATTGACGAAACCGAATGAATTCCACGTTCAAGATCAGATCATTAGAGCTTGAAATCCATGATAATGATGCTTTCAAGCAACTAGATGAACATGGAGGAACTGGGGTATTAATATTTTGGGAAAATCCCAGTCTGGTCCAAGAATTAGAAAAAATATCAAAAAAGTTTCAATATACACTCTTTTATAAAAAAAAAATCTAAACGTATATTCATCTATAAAAAAAGTTTCTAGGAACTTAATAACAGAGAGGGGCTTGTCAATTGTCACTATTTGATTTGTCAATATAGTCACATACATTTGTTAACGGAAGCTATTTTAGTTAATATAGATGAGCTTATTAATGACCACTTTATGACGTATTAACATAGTGACATACACTTGTCAATTGGAGCTAGTTTAGTTAATATAGATGAGCTTATCAATGACCACTCTATAATTTGTCAATATAATCACATATATTTGCCAACGGCAGCTGCTTTAAATAACATTTATGAGCTTGTCAATAGCCACTTTATGAATTGTTAATATAATCATATATACTAATCAATAAGTTCATATTTAAAATTTATATCACTAGGCTTCTAAGGATTTTTTTAACAGAGGAATAGACATTGGGATTTTATTGATATTTTTTCTGACCATTGGGGCCCGAGTGAGATTTTCCCATATTTTTCTAAAGAAACTCAATAAGTGGGACCCCATGATAGCAAATGTATCCATCCATATTGAACTATAGGACTTGAGACCATAAAGGGCGTTGGGTAGGAAATTCTATGTGAAGGATACTTTGTTTGCAATTGTCAATTCTGAGTGAGAGATCAAGCCATTAATTTCCTTCACTGTAGATTGAAGGCTGTTGATTTTCCCTTGATAGATGGAGAGTTTCTTTTCCTCCAAATCACGTTGAGTGGACAAATGATTCCGCACAACAAACTTCAATAATTTTGTCAATGAAGAGGCAAAGGAGTGTCTGTAAGCCAACCTTTTAGGTGTAAAAAATCCAAGACAGGGCACAATACTCATGAATAAGGATAGGTGAAGAAAACGTGTTGCAATAAATTTTCCCCATCAGAACCAAACAAAAAATTGTCTCTTATTGTTTAATAACAAAAAGTTTAAGTGACTTGGGTTCCTGAGACTCATCAGGATCAGGGCATATCCTCTAAGCTCAATGAGTGCTTACAGAGATACTTACAAAACACCCATAAACAAAGTCCTTACATTGGGGGGATTGAAACTCACAACCTTTTACTCCCTCTGATCCTTATTATAAGACACCAACTACCAATTCTCATAAACCAATAAAGGTAGTTAAAAGCATTAAAGTTGTCCTAAAATTCAAGTAGTTTCCAATATTACCCTTACCAACTACACTAAACTCAAATATCCATTAATTATTACTCTCTCTCACTACCCTTATTAAATATAGACATACATGGAAAAATAAATTAAATGCTTCTTAGAAACTTGCAAGTACCTTATAAAAAGGACTAAAGGCATTTGTTAGTTGGTGCTTTATAATAAAGATCAAAGGGAGTAGTTATGAATCAATCATTTTACCAACTGAACCAACCTTTATTGGCAACAAACAGTTGTCTCTTATCTATCTCTCAAATCTTTTCATTCCTAAATTCAAAAAAAGAAAATTCATAAAAAAGAATTCAAAACTTTTTTTGCTGAATTAATGTCAAATTGACCATAGTATCAAATAGTATCGGTTAATGTAAGATTACGCTATTTCAGAGATGATTGGGATCATTAATGGGCTCCATCTGTACCTGACAAAAGGGAATATATATATATATAGAGAGAGATAGTTGTATATATATACATTTTTTTTTTGGAAAGAGGAGTATATTAATAAATCAGAATTTTACATCAGCGGGGAGAGATAGTTGTATATTCTAATTACATAGAAGCTATCAATATGATCACTAGAGGATGTAAAAGTAGTCATCAATTCATAGATATTATTGATGATGCTACGTCACATGCTCACAAGGATTGGCAAATTTTGTTTAACCATAGGCTTAGAGTCTCACACAAATATGGATCAAAATTTTTGTATCCTTGATCATCTTCTATCCATTAGGCAGGGGATCAATGGAGTTTGATGGAGGAGTTTGAGACTTGTTATATTTTTTATACACTCTTTTGAGTAATAACAAACGACTCCGTGCGTTGCACGGGATTGTTTATTCTACATATGGAACAATTAATCCCATAGACTTGGGCCTAACACCTAATTCCCCAGTGACTTTGCCTAAAGCGTCTCAGCATAGCCAAAATTTTTTTAACGACAACCTACAGAGAGAATTTAATTGTATATGTTGTTTGACTTCATTATCAGTGGAACGAAGGCTAAATGCACGTTAAACTTGCATGCTTAAAATTTTATTTATGGCGTCACTTCATTTACATTTATAAAACTACCTGAATTACAATTCATTCCATCATGAGGATTTGTAAGACCTCTATGTAGACTCCATTCGTTGTCTTATTAGTAAATTTATTCTGTTTATCTAATATAAGTAATTTCAACCCATTATATATAATTCTTTATTCTCGATAGCACCACATATAATTGACCATAAGGGAGAAAACCGGGCTTGGAAGGTAGAGGCCAACATTGCTTATGGATTGACCTTGACTTCTGTTTACTGTCATAGCAAATGCAATGATGACTGAGAATTGCCTCCTCACATGTTGAAAGGAAGTTTAGATTTGGAAGGATTCATGTCCATTAGATGAATCAAAATCTTCTCACCAACACTATAATTCCATTCAATGCCTTTGCCATCATGTTAAATGCAGACAACAGCAACATATGTTTGACAAATAGTAGTTAAGGTTCCAATGGGCATTAACCCCAACGTCAAACAAATTAGTGAAATTGCAGTTGGACACATACTGGTACCTCACAATGGACGATAAAACAAAGAGTGAATACACTCAAGCTTTTAAATATGCAATAACTATTCAAGTAACATTCGCTTACGTCCACGTATCTTTGCTGTCCTAAGTACTTTCGTGTGGACAGTCCATGTATCTTTGCTGTCGTCCGCATTCCTGAAGAGATCCTTCTTCATAATCTGTTGACATATCATAACATGTGTGATTAGATTATGAACTGGCACGACGATAGAGTGTTGTACTGAAAGGTGAGGATGGATTACGGATGAAATTATGCAAATTAAACGTTGGAAAGTAGGTTAGTAAATGTAGATGATATGCTTTTGGGATTTTTGTTTGTGCTGGGTGGGCAAAGGCACGTTTGCTGCAGATATGTCCATAAGTTGTTATTGCATATTAGCACAGTTAAATATACATATATAATTGGTAGGTAATGTGTACCGCCAATTAAAAAACTCATTTAAATTGGTCTGAAGCATAATGAAGAAAATATAGTTTTTTCCCTTCATTTCACACTGGTTCTTTGGTTTTTTTTTTTTTGGTTGGGAATGGGATAGCCCTACAACTGTCAAGGGGTAGACTTAATTTCCAATGCTAACCTGAAATGCTTGTCCCTGACAAGGACGTGGCAAGCCTATTCATGCATGCTGACAGATAGAAACAACTTGTATGATTAGTTTCCATGGTACGTCTGTTCTTTTCCTTTCACTGCTAATATTCACTTTGTAGCATTCTATCGTTCATTTTGTCGTCAATAAACCATTGTCTGAAGGGAATGTAAGTATTTGAGTTGTAGCTATATTATTGTGTATATATGTGTGTCTCTTTCTAGCATGAATTCTATCTTTATGTTTTTTCCTCTTTGTTTTTCCTGCTTCTGTCAAGCCACTTGGTGCCAGTCAATTGCGAATTGGCACCATTATCTGGATTTTGTTGAGAATGATTCTTATATGTCAAGAATAGATGAATTAGTCTATGCACAACCAAGAGAATTAGTCTATGCACGCCAATTTTATCTCCCATTTTTTAAGTGAACCCTCTGATTGGGTATTAGTCTATGCAGTATTCCTAATAAAGTATTTTCCCCAATTCTGGCTATTGCTTCCGCCCCTTAGATAGTCTAATTTTTCCTTGATTTTTTGTTTCCCTCATTGACAATGGGCTATAAAACTTTATGACATGTGCTTAATTGTTTGTGCCAGCTGCCCTGAATATTGGATGCGTTAGGTGGCTTTCATGGAGACTAAGGGAGGAAGAGAAATTGCAATCAGCATACAACATTAAACTAAGCTTTTGCAGTTATTGGCAAGTATCGAGAAAGGTATGTAGAGCTCTCTTTTGTGCGTGTGTTTTCTGTGCTTGACAAGTGACAATTCATTAATGTGGGTATTTTTATTAAGTAAAGGAGGGAGTAATATATATGTGCATGTCAAGAAACCATAGTACCTTTCTTAGGTGATATCTCAGGATAATGATGATGGGAGGCCGAACAGTGTGAAATATTTACTCCTTTGGTCTCGGTCTGAGAGGTTTTAAAGGTGAAATATTTATTTTGGCTTTGGTTTGAGAGGTTTTGATGCTTTTTTTCTGCAGAGAACGAGCAATTTCAGGTTGTTCAGGCAGGATTTGGTTTATTATATATCCCTCTCCCTCTACACCATTGGCCTCCCTCCAATTGCAGGTTTCTTTATTTTTTTTTAAATACAATGCGTTAGTTTTAAGACATTTAGTATATAATTTTCATTTTACGACATTTGATAAGTTAACTGTTATTTTTTTAGTTGTACTGTATTGATAAAAAATTAACCTTAATTACTATAATAGTATTACTAATAAGGAAGCAGACATAAAAAACCAATGTGAAGGAAATTGGGGAACATAGGGGTGTAGACTTATGATGTGAGAAAGTTCCTATGGTTCAAAGATGATAAATTATGTTATAAGCAATTCACATATTGAAATGTTATCAATATGAGTTTTTATTTTAAAAATAGGTGCATATGTCTTGATTGAATCGAGAAATTTGACATAATGGATATAAATAAATGGACCTAAGCTTTATCTATTTCTTTTTCATTGATTATTATATCAAATAGGTTCGTGAAAATTTAATCAAAGTATTATTACAAACCCTTGAATTGGGTAAAAGGGTTTCAATTTAATTAAAACTTTGAATCCTATATTGATGGTGACCGAATAAATCTGATTGACATATATTGAATGCCAATGTCAGTGCCTTACCTTAAATTTAACATTTGCAGTTAATTTGACTGTTTTTTGGCCTTGAAGTACGAGTGTGATAGAAAATGATTATAAGAGCAATGTTGCCAGCTCTTGTCATTACACATTCAATATGCATGATTGGGGTTGAGATCTAACTTCTTCAACCCCATTCATATAAATTTGTGGCCAAAATCTTTCTTATATTTCAAAGAAGTAAAAAAGTCAACACTCTTGTTTATTCCATTTCTTGCTTTCCTCCTGACTTACAAGCAAAGCTATATAATAATGATTGTGAATTCTGTTTTGAGCTGAATTCTGTGTTAATGGATCACAACTAGTGAACCTTTTCAATCCTGCTTTTTCCAGAGGAAAAAGTAGAAAACAAAAAAAAGGTGTTGGAATATATGGATCGTAGTTGGATACAAGCTAAACGGACGAGTGTTGAATATGATGTTGGGGTGAGGGGGTTTTTTAGACTTTGCAAAAAGAAATGCCGATGATGATAGTAGGATGTTTTATTGCCCTTGTGTAAAATGTTTGAATGAGAAGCAATTAAGTACTGCAGATATATATACACATTTAATTTGTGAAGGGTTTTGTAAGACGTATGTAATATGGGTATGGTATGGTGAACAATTAGAAATGCCAAGTGCATCTCGACAGAGGGAAGTGACTTGTGATGATGATAATGACATGGATATGGATGATCGGATAGAGGATATTATTCGTGATGTAGGAGAAGAGGCTTTTGAACAATCACATGCATATGGTAATATGTGCAGTGATGCTGAGATGCAGCTGTACCCAGGGTGTAAAAAATACCAATTGCTGAATGCTGTATTGAAATTGGTAAGCTTGAAAGCACAGCATGGATGGAGCGACAAGAGTTTTTCAGAAATGCTTGAGGCCTTTAAAGACATGCTTCCTGATAATAATATGTTGCCTTGTCGATACTATGATGCTAAGAAAATACTGTGTCCACTAGGGATGAAGTATCAAAAGATTCATGCTTGCCTTAATGATTGCATATTGTATAGAAAAGATCATGAAGAGAAGGAGCAATGTCCGATATGTGAAACTCCGAGGTATAAATCAAATAAGGGCTCTGCAAAAGTGTTGTGGTATCTTCTAATCATTCCAAGGTTCAAGCGCCTGTTTGCCAATGAAATTGATGCCAAAAATTTGAGATGGCATGCAGATGAGAGGATTTCTGATGGAAAGCTTCAATATCCAGCTGATTCTTCTCAATGGCAAAAAATTGATCAATTATTTCTTAGCTTCGGTGAAGAACCTAGGAATCTCAGGCTTGGGCTTAGCACAGATGGCATGAATCCTTATGGTAGCCTAAGCAGTATACATAGTTCATGGCCTGTTATATTGGTAATTTACAATTTATCTCCTTTGTTATGTATGAAACAAAAGTACATTATGTTTTCTATGTTGATTTCGGGACCAAAGCAACCCAGAAATGACATAGATGTTTACCTAGAACCCTTGATCGAAGACTTGAAAGAGTTGTGGGATAAAGGTGTCGATGTTTTTTATACGAACAAGAAGGAGACTTTTAATATGTGAGCAATGATCTTTTGTACTATAAATGACTTCCCTGCACATAAGAACTTGTCAAGATATAGCGTTAAAGGCCACAAAGCTTGTCCGATATGTAAAGAAGGCATATGCTACCATCAACTTCAACATGGAAGAAAGATGATTTACCTTGGCCATAGGCGATTTCTTAGACGAAGCCACCCTTATCGTAGATTAAAAAAACCTTTTTTCAGTGGCCAAGAGTTTGAAGATGCTCCAGAGGCATTGACTGGGGAGAAAATTTATGAAAAGGTGAAAAATATCAATACTATGTTTGGTAAGTCATCAAAGAGTAGAAATGAGAAAAATATATGGAAAAAAAGATATGTTTTCTTCGATCTTCCATATTGGCGCAATCTTGATGTCAGACACTGTATTGATTTCATGCATGTGGAGAAAAACGTATGTGATAGTATTGTTGAGACACTGTTCAACATACAAGGAAGTTCTAATGATGGCGTGAAGGCAAGATTAGACTTGCAAGAAATGGGAATACGAGAAGATTTACATCCAAGGCCATATAGTAATAGAACTTTTTGTCCTCCAGCTGCTCATACTTTGTCTAAGGTTGAGAAAAGAAGCTTTTGTGAGTGTTTACATGGCACTAAAGTTCCCTCAGGGTATTCTTCAAATTTTAAAAAGCTTGTATCGATGAAAGACTTGAAGTTAATAGGGCTAAAGTCTCATAATTGTCATGTCTTAATGCAACAACTACTCCCAGTAGCTATTCGAGGCATTGCTGAATATGATCTTCAACACATATTGACTAGACTTTGTTTCTTCTTCAATGCCATTTGTTGTAAAGTTATTGACACGAAAAGATTGGAGGAATTGGAAAATGAAGGATATATAATCTTATGCCAGCTTGAGAAGCTTTTTCTTCCTTCCTTTTTTGACATCATGGTACACTTGATTGTTCATCTAGTGAGGGAGATAAAGTTGTATGGCCCTATCTATTTCCGGTGGATGTACCCAATTGAAAGAACTATGAAAATACTAAAAGGGTATGTGAAGAACCCCAACTGGCCTGAAGCATCTATTGTTCAAAAATATGTTTCTGAAGAAGCTATGGAATTTTGTCAACATTATTTGTTAAATGTACGACATATTGGCCTTCCTAAACGTTATAATCAAGAAGGGGGTAGATGCGGGGCAACAGTAAAGAGCATAGATGTTGATGAATTGCAACAAGTCCACTTGTACATCTTGAACAATGTTGATGAAGTTCAATATTACATGAATGCCCATAAAGAAATTGTACCGAAAAAAAATAGTCGAATGACTGAACAAATGTTAATTAGGGAGTATAACAGAACTTTCGCACATTGGTTCAAACAAAAGGTTGACGGAGAAGAATGTGTTTCCGATACAATAAATTGGTTAGCACGTGGTCCTGAAGTTGATGTCATAAGTTGAACTTCATTTGTGATCAACGGTTATACCTTTTACACGAAGTCCCTAGATAATAAGAGCACCGTCCAGAACAGTGGTGTTGTATTAGCGGCTGAATCTATACACTTCTCTAGTTCGAAAGATAAGAACCCTACATTGGCTGTCATACCTTATTATGGGGTGATTGAAGAGATTTGGGTGGTTGACTATGTTAAAATTAAATTTCCCATTTTCAAATGCAAGTGGGTTGATGTCAATAATGGTGTGAAGATCGATAGATTAGGATTTACATTAGTAGATATGAATAGTAGAAGTTTTGGAGATGAACCTTTCATTATGGCAGATCAGGCGCAACAAGTGTTCTATATCACTGATCAGGCAAATAAAATGTGGTTTGTAGCTCTTCAAGGAAAAAGGGTTGTTGATATTGACAAGAAAAGTCGCTCAAATTATGATCTTCTTGAGACTCCTTTTTCCAAGGGTCTACCAGAATTGAACGAAGAAGATAAAGCAGATAATGCACACGGCACAAGAAATGATCATCACGAGGGAATATGGGAGGATATCTCTTTATGATACTACTTTGAACTTAACTAAAGTAATTATGATTATGATTTATATCCGAAGAATATGTTTAGTTATTTTATCAATATAGTATTCACATGTCATAGCTTAGGATTTATCTTTCTTTGTTATCGTTACAGGCAAATGACGAATCCCCAATGTCTTAGTGCAGAGGATCAGCCACCTACTGCACCTCTAAGTCAGCCACCTAGTGCTTAGGAGAGTCAGCCAGCTAGTGCTCAACAGAGTCAGCCAGCTAGTGTTAATCAGGGTGAGCCTAGCAATGCTCGGAGCCAGGGTCATAGTGAGCGCAGTAGCTAGTCTGTACGGAGGGGTAGACGTGGCACACGGTTGACAGACGTTTCCCTCAATCAAAGTGCAGGCCAAAAGATACCGATTGAGTTTGATAGATATTGGAAACCAATCAGTCCTAATGCCCAACAGTATAGGAGTTTTGTCGGCCTCCTTGCACGCAACAAGCCGAGCATCTTGATAGAGGAGTGGAGAAATGTCGATGAAAAGGTGAAAAAACATATTTGGGACACTATCCAGGTATACAATTCTCTCATGTATGTAATTAATTATTATCAAATATGTCACAAATTTGTCACTTACTCCTTCAATGCATGCATTCCAGCTCACGTATGACATTCCTTAGAGTGAGATCTTGTACAACAAGACAATGACGTATTGTTATGAGCACTGGAGCAAGTTTAAGACAAATCTGACCAACAATTACATTCATATCGAGGTGAAAGATGGTCAGCCTCATCCTAATCCGTGCGACCAGTATACATTTCTTGATCAAGCGACTTGGCAAGCATTTGTTAGGCTTCGGACTACTCCAGAATCTTTGGTTAGTTGACTTATTTTTCATTTTATTTACTTAGCAATTATCTTAATTGATTATAACACTTTCCTTTTGTATCATTTTTTATTCGCAGGAAAAAAGGCAAAAAGCACAAGAGAATGGTATAAAGAATGATTGCCCTCATACAATATCTCGTGGGGGTTATGCAAAGGCTGAAAGGGACTTGTTGGCAGCCAAACGGAAGAGATTGGAAGAAGCATCTCAATCTGATCCTTCTATTCTTCTTTCTCCACCATCTCTGATTCGTCACGAAGAAAAATGGCAATTTGCCCACCAAAAGAGGAGTGAGTCTTATACGAGTGAACAATCTTGTATAGTAGGTGAAAGAATTGTAAGTATATATCGTTGCTGTTATTAATTACATAAGAAATGTACATCATTACTTATGTTTGTTATTTTGTATTATCTTACAGGAGGAACTTAGAAAAAAACAAGTTGAGGGATCTTTTAAGTCGGAGGGTAGGAATGATATTATAACAGTTGCTACTGGCAAACATGAGCATCCAGGCCGTGTCAGGGGAGTTGGAGGAGGGGTAGGGATACGAGATTACTTTGGAGCCCCCATACGCCATTCCTCAAATATCGTGACTAGGGAAGAATTGGAGACTATGTTGGCCACTGCAAGAGCAGAAGCAAAGGCCGAGGCTGAAGCATCATTTGATGCACTATTAGAGACTCGGTTGAGCAAGATGAAAGAGGAAATAATAGTGTTTATGAGCTCAAGACAAGATACCAGTGCTCCCTAGCCACAATCGATTGATCCTAATAAGCATAGCACTAAAGCGAGTTGTTGCAACATCGGGCAGTCATCAGAGGGTCCTGCAAGAGAAATTACTGAGCCTTGTGATATTTTTGTCGAGGATCCTCTGAGACGGTTAGTTGCATGGGGTAGTATGCATAACCTGGGATCAACTATCCACCACCGACAAATGGAAGCTGATCAAGTCCGAGTGTCAGTTGACGAGGTGATCATTGCAGATGCACCTGTCCCTATCCCTTCTGATGAATTCAAGATTGTAAGCGATGTCCTGGGTACGTTTATCTTGTGGCCAACGAACCTTGTTTATGTTCGAGCCGACGAAAGTTCGATCAAAGCCCCACCAAGTCCAACTCCCTTCACTCAGCAAGAAGTTTCACAGCCTCCACTGAATATCATGCAACAAGTGATTTTGATGGCATATGATACATCCTTTAAAACAAGAGATTAGCCTACGGATTTAGTTGTTGGACAGTCAGGGGTGACATGCTATCTTGAGAGGGATGATTTGATGTCCCTGGTAGCTCCTAGACAAAATCTTACGATTGGGATTGTCCAACTGTTCTTAATGTAAGTATCTTCTGCTGTTCAAAGTAAATATTTTAAAAGTTTCACCGTTTACCTTTTATTTATGTGCTTGCATTATTGTAGGTACATGCATCGTAGGTTGGTCTCCTCTGGCAAAAGCGAAAAATTTGGATTCTTATGCCCCCATCACATCCAAGAGAAAGGGACCACTGCTGCTATCAGACATAGATACTTATCAGAGAGGCTTAGTGAAATTGAAACTGAGTGTTTCTTGGCTCCATATGTGCATGGGTAAGAAGTAAACTGATATTTTATAATTTATATAATGTTTTATTTTTGCTTAATATTCTTCTTTTTTTCAGTAATCATTGGCAGTTGCTTCTTCTATGCAAAAGTAGTTACACTGTCATCCTCTTATGTTCCCTCCACTTCAAACCAGGGAATGATTTGAAAAAGACCATAAACTCGTTAGTTTTCTTGCATTATTACCTTTTGTATGCAAAGTTTATGGAATTTGTATAAAACCAATAACCTTTGTCATTGTGGTGATCATAAGGCTATACAGACATTCCTACACACTGCTTGTGGTAAGCATGTTCGTGACTTAAAGGACCCTACATGGATCATGCCAAAGGTTAGTACATATTGATTTGTTTAAAGAATGTAATAAGCTATGCCTTTATATTTGTTTTAATGATATCATGTTTTTTCTCAGAGCCGTAGGCAACCACAAGGATCCAACTTATGTGGTTTTTATGTTTTGAGACACATTTACAATATTATCACTCTAGCCACGACTGATTTTACTCAAAAGGTAAATTTATATTTCATAACTTTTGTATTACTTTATTGTTTTTAAGTTACTAAGTTAATATTTCGTTTGGTTTTCGTGTTACAGATGTTTGATCTTGCTGATCCCTTTCCTGAAGAAGATATTGATTTCATTCGCACATGTTGTGCTAAATTCATCTATGAGCTATTACAAAAATAGTGAGTTTTTGAATCCAACGTTACATTATAAATTATTGTTTTCTTATGTATTGCTAACAAGGTTTATGTATCTGTGTAGGACAATTTCTGTAATATGGGTGATACAGGAGGAATAGGATTTGAGGGACTGACCTTTGTAATTTTTCTTCCCTTTGTATTCTGTAAAGTTGAGGAATTTCTGCTATTGCTTGTATCTATACTTGAATTTTATTGCTGCCGTTGTCATTTCAAAGTTTCGCATCCATTTCTGAGCAAATTCTTCTGTTTGGACATTCCTTCATGTTTTTAGTTTTAGACAACTTCATGTTGCACATTGAAATTGCAAGAAATGGAGTGAATTTGGAGTTCCTAGAATCTAATTTTAACTTGTTGCTTAAATTGTGACATTTGATCTTGAACCTTGTTCTACAATAATTACCATTTGTTGGAAGTTTATTTAAAGTCACCTAGCTTACACCTTTATTTGTGCTTGTTGTTGATCTTACTGCTGTCATTGCTTTTATGAAATCTGTTATGTTGCTTCTATGCAATCTGTTACTTACTTCATACTTAGGGAGTTGCATATAGATAGACAAATACATGCATTCCATTTCATTCGTTGCATTTTGCATTGCTCTCTATTGCTTCAAGATTCATTACTGCTGTCATTTGATCCTCCTTACTGTCTAATTGCACTGTTGGTGTTATTTAGTGCTCAACTAAGGTTGGTCATTACCTTTGGCTAAATTCTTGACAAATTTGCTTGCACTCTACTTGTGACCTAGGGACTGAAACTACAAGTGATTTGGGCTAAAATTGAGCCAATGGAGTTTACATTAAATGTTGCCATATTTTCCATACTGTAATTAAAGTGCTGCAAATGAATCATCAATGTGTGACTGGCTTGTATGAAAATTTGTTGCTGCTATAGACTGCTGCTTTTGAATATTACAATTGAAATATGTGATTGTTCTATACTGCTGTTAAAATTGGAGCATCCAGTGCGTGTATATATAAAAGGGACGTTTTTAAAAAAAAATAGAAGCTTTAAGACCGGTTGTGGCCACAACCGGTCTTAAAAGTTTAAGACCGGTTGTGCCCACAACCGGTCTTAAAGGTGGATTTTTAAGACCGGTTGTAAGCACAATTGGTCTTAAAAGGTCTGACCTTTAAGACCTGTTACGGGCAGAACAGGTCTTAAAGGTGACCTTTAAGACCGGTTTTAAGAACAACCGGTCTTAAAAGTATGACTTTTAAGACCGGTTATAACAACCGATCTAAAAAATAACAGACTTTTTAGACCTGCTGTAACAAGACCTATTTCACAACCGGTCTAAAAAATATTTTTTAACCGATCTAAAAAATCAATTTTCCACTAGTGAATAGAAATTTTTTCAATAATTTTTCCTAGAACTAATTAACAGTCTCACAGATGTGCCACTAGTGACTAGCTAGCGTTTCATTAAGTTCAAGAAGCATGGATCCTTGTTTAATTCGTCACACAATATAGTGCATGTTTAGGAACACTAATTTTTTTTATAATCATCTGTTGTCATAGTCTCTGCATCAACAACAACTTTTATGGAAGAAAAATTTTGCAAGTAGTGTGAACTTCATTCCTTAATTATTATGCTCAGGCCATTAAAAAAAATACTGAGATTATTCAGATCTCGTTTCTTCAATCTTTTTATCTGCTTGTTAATTTGTGTATTATTTGTCCTTTAACATTTGCTCCTATATGTAACTATACTATCGTTTTAATATTAGTATACTATTTTGTCTTTCATTGAAAAAAAAAAAAAAAAACTAGCTAGCTTTGTCTTGCTGGCATTGGTGAAAGAACATGCCCCACCTTAATTTATGCTGATTATCATTTCGTTATTGACATGTGGCACTTGTAAGTTATCATGTATGATTGAATACAAAATTAATTACTCCCTTGTGGTTAATATAAGGCATAATTATCTAATTTGATTAGATTAATAAAATTAGTTAAGTTAGTTAATATAACATGTATGTATTTTCTAAAGCACCCTAATTATCTTCCTTAATTCTCCCATTCTTTATCCTCCTTGATTTTTAGTTGAACGAGTATAAAAGTAAATTAAAAAAAATTGAAAAATATGATAAATATGTCCTATATTTAGGACTAAGATTAGCTTTCAAAATATATGTTATATTAAGTATCAGAGGGAGTGCTAAACATGATAGTTCATCTTGAAGGTTAAAAAAAAACATGGTAGTTAATCCAACTTCCAACCTCCACAAGCCGTGATATAGGCATGCATGATTATTACGAGAGTACTACTTTTATTGTTATTATTATTATTATACTCCCTCATATCGGTCCCTTTTAAGAGATGAGTAACCAATATATCAAAAAAAAAAAAAAAAAAATGTTGTCAAATTAAAATTAGTTAGAATAAATATTTATGTTAAAAGTATAAATTTCTTTCTAAAAATAACCTCATTTAATAATTGGTTGGTGACTTTTAACAATTAGTGTAATTAATAAACACTCCTCTTCAAATAATGAGGATAACAAGAAAAATTTTAATAGATGCTCTAAATAAGAGGGTTTGTTTCTTATGAATAGGAGGACCAAGAGAATTCTAAAATTATTCTTTTATAAAAAGAATAAGAGGGAATGATATAATAAGCTATATATATTGAATTACACCAATTCAAAGAAGCAATCATATTGATAATTTGTCACTAATAGACTTTCTACATCGATTATAATACAACTGATCAGGTAGATAGTACTTTAATTTCTACACCAGCTGTGGCAAAACCAGTGTGGAAAGGTCAATATAAAATTTAAAACAAAAATAAATAATGTTTCTAAATAGTATAAAAAATCCATATCATCATCATCATGTGAACAACTTTAATCTGCTAACTAGAACTACATATTAATTTTTCAAGAGAGAACCAATAATGATAGTTTTTTAGGGTGTGTTGGCCAGAAAAAATAATAGTTCTATTAGTCAACGAAATAATATATTTATTTTCTCACTCTAATCAAAATTACGAACACGATTAAATAACTAAACAGGTATTAATTGGTGACCACATGGCTGCATATAGTGGCTGCTAGCATGGGCTGGGGCAGTAGTGCTGTAGTGGCCGTGGCATTCTAGTAATAAGTCAAAGTTCAAATCAAACCGACTAAATTGACAGTTTTTAATTAATTAACCACTTAATTCCCAATTATCTCACCTGAAAGTTAATAAAGAAAAAGGATTAAGTTACGTCTAACACCCTGAAATATTTTTTCAAAAGTATTTAGTATCTTAAACTAATTTTTTTGTGTATTTAGCATTCTAAAGTATTATTCTGACTAGTATAACACTCAGTAATCTAAAATAACTTTTAATATAATTTTACTCTTAAAGTATTTTTCACAATAGCAACAAACACCCTTAACTTAAAATACTGATGCGTGTTACACTAGAAAAAAAAAACCTTAGGATGCTAATGCTACCAAAAAATAATTTAAAGTATTGGATGCATCAAAAAAAAGTTTGAGATATTGGGTGCTATCAGGGAAAAAAAATTCAAGGGGTTGTGGATGCTACCTAGCCCTAAAAAAGTTTAAAGGAAATTACATTATTTATAGAATTATTACATAAAACTACTCATCATGCCATAATTAGTTAAACAGTGGGGGAAAATCCAAAATATATAATTAACTTTTTTTGATATTATTATCTTGTATCTGATTCGGGGTTCATGACTACGTACCCCTCCTAACATAAGTGTCTCTTTTGGGATTTAAAATCGAAATCCAGAAAGATTTAGCGGGACCTTACACCACTAGACTAACTCTCTATACTAATAATATATACTCCCTCTGGTCTTAATTATAGGACATATTTACCTAACTTTGTAGAAATTAAGGATAGTGGTTAAATTAGTTAATTATATTTATTTTCTTAAAATATCCTTATTTAAATTTTAAAATGACATCCAATTACGTTGATTCTCTATTTTTTCTTATACATTTCCTACCTCACACACGACTTTTCCAAGCTCTCACACAATCTGGCGTCGTCAATCTCCCTCAACAACTTCCAATCTACTCTTATTAAATTATTATTGTGTTTAATTATTGAGAAAGTATCAATAGGGGGTATTTTTGGAAGAAATTGACAAAAATTAGAACTTTATCCTATAATTAGGATCAAGATCAACTCTTAAATGTTATCCTATAATTAGTACCGGAGGGAGTAATTAACTTTGAGGATGAGCCTACATGCTCCGTACTCCAACTATACACGAAGAGCCGGGAATTCGGGCCGAGCCCGTCGGACCGGCCAGTTTAGGCCGGAGCCCGTCAAGGGCCGGGCCTATGATTTAGAGGCTGAAAATGGAAACGGGCCTAAAAGGGCCGGCCCTGTAGGACCGCAAGCCCTGTAGAGCCAGCCCTGAAGCTCCCAGCAATTTCGATCAATATGAGAGACACCTAAGTTCCTAATAGAGTATTAATAACAGGCAAATACTTATTAATTGGTTTGATTTATTTTATTTTCTACAATGTTTTATTCATTTAAACTTAAAAAAAAGGCTAATTTGGACATTAGATGATTATTTTAACTAAAAATTTATGAGTTTTAAAAATAATGTATACCAATTTAAAGCAAAATAATAAATAAATTGTAAAAATTTTAAAAAAAATTGAATTAAAATGAGTTTAAGCCCGTTTAGGCCCGAGCCCATGAAGGGCCAGCCCTGTAGGGCCGCGGGCTTAAAAAATATGGTATTTTTTAGTAAACTGGCTTAAACGGGCCGGCCCGTTTAGACCCGAGCCCGTGAAGGGCCGGCCCGTTTTCCTAGCTCTTGACGAACCTGCTCTGCTTTTTTTGTTTTTTAAATAATTAAATATGCACGAACCTTCTACGCTTTACTTTAAATACCCCACATATCCACATGAATACTCACTACAACAATTATAATAGTTTAAGACAAAGGAACAAGAGAGAGAGAATTAGGATCGGAGATCATCAATGATGATGATGATCAAAACATGTTTCTTCTTAGTAACATGTTTGTACCGCCATATCCTTCTAAGGGTACACCCATTATGGATCCAAATCTGCTATTTCATGTCCCTTTCGTTTCTGGGATTTTGTCTTCTTAAACTGATCAAACCTAGAACAACAACCCGTGACTCTTCTAGTAATAACCTGGACTTGTTGTTCACCTCTGTGTCTGCCTCCTCAGTGTCAAGCATGTCCACCGTAGAAATGGAGGTTTTCTCTCAACCTCAGCTTATTGTCATGACCATATTAATGTTACTTGGAGGTGAAGTTTTCACCTCCATGGTTGGTCTCTTCTTCATTAGATTAAAGCTCAAAACCCATCAGGACAAGTTAGCTTCATCTTCTATTAGTATCCCCACCATCACTTCCAGTCTTGATCAATTTGAATTGGAGACAATAGAAGTAGGGGTAGAAACAGACCAAGTCAGACCAGACTTTACCCTTAACAGGCCACAAAGAGTGAAGGAACCCAAAAATAATGATGAGTCATCTTATAATAATGGAGGGTATTTAGGGTACAACTCTCTGAAATACCTAGGTTTTGTGGTACTAGGTTATCAAATAGTGGTCCAAGTCATAGGTATAGTGATGGTGTATGTTTACGTGTCAACTGTTTCGAGTGCCAAACAAGTTTTAAGGAAGAAGGGATTGAAATTTTTGACATTCTCTGTGTTCACTGTGGTTTCTACATTTGCAAATTGTGGATTCGTTCCTACGAACGAAAACATGATTGTGTTTGCGAAGAATTCGGGTTTGTTAATGATGTTGATTCCTCAGATGCTTCTTGGGAACACATTGTATCCTTGTTTTTTGAGATTCTCAATCTGGGTTGTTGGGAAATTTGTGAAGAAAGAGGAAAGTTTGTATGTTTTGAGGAATTCGCAAGAGGTTGGGTACAAACACTTGCTTACGACGGAGCATTCGAGGTTTCTGTTTGTTACGGTTGTTGGATTTATCGTTCTACAGTTGATAGTGTTTTGTTCGTTGGATTGGAATTCTGTGGCATTGGAGGGACTGAATTGGTACGAGAAAGTGGTGGGGATTATCTTCCAAAGTGTTAATTCCAGACATACAGGCGAGTCCATCGTTGATATCTCTGTATTATCACCTGCCATCTTGGTCCTCTTTGTGGTCATGATGTTAGTATCTCTCTCTCTCTACCCCTTAAATCCAGTTGTTAATTGTTAATTAATAAGTTTGCTACCTTGTTGGAGCAAAGAAAAAGGTATAAATTGTGATCCACTCAAGATTCTAATTCACTAGTGCTAAAATAGTCGTCCGGTGCATGCTGTTTGTAAATCATTTCCAGCACTAGCACTAGACTTAAAAAAACCTTAAATATGAACAGCCATGTCTTAAAATCTAACAACTTTCTAACCTTTTACCATATTTAATATACACAATATATATACCATGAAAATAGAGTCTACATAATAATAAATAATGAAATGTAGAATTGTACATTCATATAAAAAAACATAATGATGTGACTTAAAAACAAGGAACGAAAAACTGGACCGGATAATGAACCGGTCACAGCACAGGTTTAAGGGTTAATGGGTCAACCGGGGTCTAACCGGTAGTTGAACCGGTCATATTAAAATATTATAATTTATTAGTGGCAATATATATTAATATATTTTTAAACTTCTATAGATAAAAATGAAGATTTTAGAAAATAAATACTTAAAATCTATTAGTATGAGTTATAATGCCTATACTTATGCAATGATATCTCCTTTTCTATAATTATTATATCTTTTTAAATAATTTTTTTCATTATCTTCTTCATTTTTTTTTTAGATTTGTTCTTTCTTTACCTGTTTTTCTCTTCATTTTGGTTTTCAACTTCCAATTTTCCCTTAAAAAAAACAAAAAACAATTAAAAAAAATGAAACTGGTTCAACTGGTTGAACCACCGATTTTAACTGGTTCTAACCGGTTTCAGACCGGTTCGACCGATTCCCCAGTTTAACCATCAAACCAAACCGGACCATTGGCCAGTTTACAGTTCAACCGGTCGAACCGGCCTATCCGATCCGATTTTTGGTACAGTGCTTATAAACATAATAAAAAATTATTTCTCTCTACCTTATATATAAATAGGGCCATACGAGTGATATGATGTTGGGACAATAGAAATAAATTGTATTTGCATGAATGAGTCCATTCTCTGTTTGTACTCTTATTAATCAAACCATTGAAGCTAGTGATTTTATGCATTTGCTTGACATTGAAGTTTAGTTGGTTGAGCCTGGTAACCTTTGTATATACTACCTTCAGTTCTTAATAGAAGAATAATTAGTTAGGATATTGGATTTTGTTATAAATATACTATCTCAATTCACTTTTCCCCTATATTCATCATATTTTTTCTTAAATTGTTCACATTGATTGAACATGTTTTAAGGGATTTGTATTGAGAGGTATATTCAATGCAAATGATTAGGAAAACCAACACACATTTAATTTTAATAAATAACTAAATTAACTAATTTTATTAATCTATATAAAATTTTAAGTAGATCTTATATCAAAAACTGTCGAAAACACCCCCACAATAATATAGATATAGCTTCCCAAATTAAAATTGAAGAAAACTAGATAATGTTTGCTTTCTATTATTATATATACAATAATTGATTGCTTAACTAATACAAATTTATGCCTTTCAAAGCTGTACGTAACTGACTTGAACTTTTCTTAGGAATTAGGATGCATGTCATCATGTTCTGAATAATGCAATTTTTAAATATTAATAATAATAGGATGAAATATGACTCCTTGCAGTGAATTAGCGCTAATAATTTCCCTAGAATAATATTTTATTTGCATGATTAGGAGTCTGTCTATATATAATGTTTGTGTGTGTATGAAAAGTATATATAACTTATTTTAAGGTTTATCTGCCTACGTTATACATAATAAGTCTTTCCTAGGTTTACATTTGATCAGTTCATTCCTTTTAGTAATCATTAATCTTGAAAAAAAAAAAAAATCTGACCTGAATATTTAAACGCCATGGTCATCTCAATACATGTATAAACGGTACATATTATAGTGAATAAATTTTATTGGGCCAACACATCTTGACTTATATCAATGTGGATTGTGTGAAGGCATAGTAATATAAACTTCAATTCATCCGGCCGTTTTTAATGTAGGAATTATATATATAACTAATTTATTAATGAGATTAAAAAATATTAGTTAAATTAATTATTTATAATGATAGGTACCTACCTCCATACACGTCATTTTTACCGGTGAAGAAAGAAGGGAAAAAAGGCAATAGCGATCAAAGGAGAAGAAAGAGAAGAGGAATAATAGTTGAGAATATAATAATGTCCCAACTCTCTTATTTGGTAATCTTCATCATCATCATCTGCATCACTGAGAGGAAACAGCTCAAACAAGATCCTTTCAACTTTAACGTCCTCAACATAGTCATTGAAGTCATCAGGTAATTAATCAATAGCAATCATATTACTTACAATAAATTTGTCTTGAATATATATATATATATATATATATATATGCAGATGTATCACTTGCATGGGAGTATTAGTTTTTGCTCATTATCTATTTGCAAATAATTTAAAATTTAGGGGATTTATGTGCATATATTTAGTCAGAGTTGGGCTTGTTTGGTAAGAGGGATTTGGAGTGGAAGGGAGAGGAAATTTTTGAATTGAATTTAAAAAAAATTAGAGAAGCAGGGTTAAAAAGTTTTTTGATTAATTTTTCATACTCTTTTATATTTCATTTTCGCTTTATTAAAATTTTATAGCGCCATTTCTTCGATCAATTTCTTTAAATTCAACTCATAAAAATTTTATTTTCCCTCCTTTTTCCTCCCCTTCTCTCATACCAAATAGCCGATTATATGCATAAATAAAGTTTAAGGGGTAGGGTTTGTTTGAATTAGTGTTTGCAAAAAACTATTTTTTATCCCAACTGATGGTCATTGTGAATCAAAGTCAATTAGTGTAATGTGTACATGCAAGTAAGTTTTGATAAAAAAAAAAAAATTAGTTTGACATAAATTTATTTATATAAGATATATTGAAAAAAAATCAATTTTAAAATGTTTAAATGTAAAGTAAAGCTCAACGTTTCCTTGCTTTTGGGCAAAAAGTTATTTTGCGTATGTAAATGCTAATCCAAACAACATTTTGGAAGTCAATGAGGTTTTTAGTTTCCAAATGTTGACTTTTCACTATCTAAAAACTATGCCAAACATGTTTGTATAAAAATTGATAGTATGAGGGTATATGTATGGGTTTGAAAATCTAAGAGGGTTTACTACAAAATTTTAAAAGTTGAGGATGTTATTTGTGCATATAGTTTCTAAGTCAGAAAGTTTTATGTAATTTATATATAAAACTAATATACAACTATTGATATAATGAATTGAATTGATCTTGGAATTGAATGTGCAGTGCATATGGGAATGTGGGGTTTTCAATGGGGTACAGTTGTGAAAGAAGAATAAAGATGGAAGGGTATTGCGTTGACAAGTCAACTGGTTTCGTGGGAAGGTGGAGCCCACAAGGAAAGATCATTCTCATAATAGTTATGCTTTTTGGAAGGCTCAAGAAGTTCAACATGGATGGAGGCCAAGCTTGGATCCTCCTTTAGCTGTACAGAATGTATACTTCGTCTTTAATATAAAATTCAGTTGGCTTTTTTAAGGAGAGATTAAAGAAACTAAATAAGTTAGTTAATCATAATATATTTTGTGAGTCATTTGTTATATATATATATATATATCAGTTTATAAGTAAGCCAAATTAGTTTGGTATAAAAAAAGATAAATATAAACACTTTAAAATAATTTATTTCACTTCTTTAATCTCTCTGACAAAATCAACTAGATCTTATATTAAAAATAAGAGGTAGTAGTATAATGTAGTATAATGACATGAAAGCTTTTGGCAAATTGGGGGTTGACCCACTTGTAACATGAAGTTATTAGTATTTGTCCCTCTGATAATTTTAGAAAAATGTATAGCATGTAAAATTGAAGTTAAAAATGAAGATAGATAAACATACTAGTGAGTTTATGTGGTTCACATCCACAACTATGTTTCTCTCTCTAGTTTACACAATCTATATGGATTATGTAAAATGCTCATTAGGCTCTTAAGCCAACAAACAGAGAGTTTTTTTTCTTAATTTTAATATTCCCTCCTGTCTTTATATATAAAACATATTTATTTAATTTAGTTAAATTAATGAAGTTGGTTAAGTTAATTAATATGATATGTTTTTTCTAGCTAGAATACTCTAATCACCTTCCTTAATTCCTTTCATCTCTTTGTTTTTCGTAAGTCCCTTAATGAGGGACATCAATAAGAGTAAATTATGAAAAGTTTATAAATATGAAAAATATATCTTATATTTAAAATTAAGGTCAACCCCCCAATTAGGTCATTCATTAAGGATCAAGAGAGTATATCAAAAGAGACAATGAAGAGACATATGTTATCTATTAAGGTATATATATATATAGGAGTATTATCTTTACTAATGATGTAGATTAATTAACTTTATCCATTAGATCCCTTTGAGCCTATTTGGTATGAGGAAAACGGAGGAGAATAAAAATTTTAATGAGTTTGATTTTAAAAAAAAAAATTTGAAAACGTAGGGTTAAAAGCTTTTTAATTAATTTTACATCTTCTTTTTATTAAAATTTTTAAACCCACTTATCGGTTTCTTTTACATTGAACTCATTAAAATTTTTTCACCCCACTTTTATTTCCATCTTGTGACATACAGGCCATTGGAAAAAAAGAAGAAGAAGAAGATTATGGTTAACATGATGTCTACTACACTAGATTGTGCCGCAAATGATTGTAACGTAACAAACCCAACATGACTGTTGCTTTACTGCTTTGTTAATTTAAACGAAAAAATTAAACCTGTTTTTTAATTAAAGGATGAGAAGAAACTTTGCCACTTGTAATTAAATTATTAATTGTACTATATCGTACCAAAATGTACCACCGCAATCTGGGACGAAATTTATTTTTATATATCGTACTTAGAAAAATATTAAACAACTTATATATATAATCCAAGTCCAACCTCAATTATTTTCTCTCCTTAATTTTTTAATTTAAAAATGAATTAATATGAGCCCAGGTAATTGAGTTTAATTAACGGACGGTGTGTTATCCGACCTCAATCATGTTCAATTCTCTCCCAGAAGAGGTATATCCATTAATATATTAAAATTTTATTGTTGTTTCTCATTAATTAAAAAGTGTTGCTACTACTTTTGAATTAATTAACAATCCTCAGATTGGGCACTAGTAGTTTTGTCTTGCTCATGTTGGTGGAAGAACATGCCCCTCCTTTTTATATGCTTGATTATAATTTTGCAAATCAACATTTAATGTTGATTGGTTTGACTAACCATACTTTAAGTGTGATTTAGTCTCTTCCATCAGCAACAAATGCTTATGCAATCTCCTCATATTTGATTCGTATTTTTCCCAAACAAATTAAATAACCTGACCTATCAAGGATAAACTTAGATCCAAAGTCAAACATCTCTCACTTGTACTTGATGGGCCTCCTATAGTGCGATTCCTAGTCTTTCTTGTTTCATACTTGTTGTTTGCCATGGTTGCATGAGCACAACGTCTTCATGAGATTTTGGTGCTTGCGATATAAGAAATCCTTCACATAGGATCAGCATCCAAGGACATCTATTATGTACTTGCAAGTTGTTGACTCATATGCCCTAGATTCATACATACATTTAACTCATGACATATCTAATCCCTCTCGGGTCAATCTTAACTCAAATTGCCTAACCATTCGTATGGTATCCACACTTACTGGTCTTTCCTGTGACTTGTAAGGGACATGTCACATATGTCAACGCAATAGTATACTTCAAGATAAACCTTTCCTTTTTTACTAAACATCAGTTCATTTTGACTTAAATAAATGAAGTTGTGGAAGTGTGGTGCTAGATGCTCAGTGAATAGCATCATATATTTGTAAATATAGTTTTTGTTTATGTTGGATTAGTCTTTAAGTTTGTATTATACGTTGTAGGAATTTGTTGTTTTTGTGTATTAGGATTTGAACTTGTTACCTTTTAAAAGAATTGAACTTGCCTTAAGTAAACAAAGGCTAATGCTTATTTGACGGTTACAAGCTAAGAATAATCACAGTCGAATTTTAGAATGCATGTATTAATGTAGATACTATCTTTAAGAATAAAAGCAAGTACAATCAAATTTCCTCTTACCCTGACCAAAATTTAATTCTGAAGATAACTTTATTTAATGATGTTTTTGTATTTGGCTGATGATTGCTTACATTAATTATCATAATTCCATCATAGGAACTTGTTTTTTTTTTTTTTTTGGACTGAATCCTTCATAGGAATTTAGCCGCAACTAACTTGAGTTTTTCTTAGTACTAGAAATAATAGATATATATATATATATATAGAGAGAGAGAGAGAGAGAGAGAGAGAGGCAGTGAGCATATCGGGTTAGGTCGTTGAATCCGGGTAACGGAACTCAAACAAGGATTAGACTACTAGAGTCTAATATGGTTTGCACAATAATACACCTGAACAAAGAAAGATGGAAGATGTGAAGAGAGAGCGGAAGAAGATTTAATTGCTTTGAGGTATATATGGCGAATAATGCTGGTGGAAGCCTTTATTTATAGAGGCTCGGAAAGGCTCCTCCATCTTGCCCACCAAGCAACATTAACTTCAACAATAACTTCTTGATTGATTTCCTCAATCAAGAGGCTCCTTTTGTCATTCAAGAGGCTCCTTTAGCAAATCAACATTTAATGTTGATTGGTTTGACTAACCATACTTTAAATGTGATTTGGTCTCTTCCATCAGCAATAAATGCTTATGCAATCTCCTCATATTTGATTCGTATTTTTCCCAAACAAATTAAATAATCTGACCTATCAAGGATAGATTTGGATCCAAAGTCAAACATCTCCCACTCGCATTTGATGGGCCTCCTATAGTGCGATTCCTAGTCTTTCTTGTTTCATACTTGTTGTTTGCCATGGTTGCATGAGCACAACGTCTTCATGAGATTTTTTGTGCTTGCGATACAAGAAATCCTTTACATAGAATCAGCATCCAAGGACATCTATTATGTACCTGCAAGTTGTTGCCTCATATGCCCTAGATTCATCCATAAATTTAACTCATGACATATCTAATCTCTCTCGAATCAATCTTGACTCAAATTGCCTAACCATTCGTATGGTATCCATACTTACTGGTCTTTCCTATGACTTGTAAGGGACATGTCATAGATGTCAGCGCAATAATATACTTCAAGATAAACCTTTCCTTTTTACTAAACATCAGTTTGTCTTGACTTAGTTGCTTTCCCACTTTTCACTCGTTTAATCAAATCTTGTGTAATCATAAAATTTCAGCTAAAGTAGCTTATGGCGCTAAATCAAGCTTTTCTAATACTGACCAAGTCCTAAGGGCATTGTGAAAGGATTTTCACTCCTATATATACTTAACCCAATAGGCCAAGACTTAAAGGGGTGCGTGGTGCACCAAAGGTTTCGACTATATATATATAATATTGAAAAAAGACGACATCTTGTGTGATGAATTACGGCTTGCATATATATTTATTTGCATGGTTAGGCAATCCACTCCACCTCTTGGGATAATGCTTGTTCTAGGCGATCCATTATTTAAAATGTGTTAGGCATGCAATCTCTCGGTATATTCTTTTAATATAAGACATGCTTAAAAAGTTGATCTTGATTCTAAATATGAAGTATAATTTTCATATTTGTCATTATTTTTCTAATTTATCCTTATTGATGCTCGCTCAACCATAATCAAAGATGAGAAGGAAGGAGAGAATTAGCAGAGATTATTAGGGTGTTTTAAAAAATATATATTATATTAATTAACTTAATTAACATAATCAAATTAGATAAATATGTCTTATATTAAGAACAGAGTAGCATAATGCAATTTAATTTTGTTTGGACTCACTCATTATTATTTTTCTAGGACAATAATTGCCAAATAAAAAATATTATTTTATTATATTTAAATTAGATAATCTTATAATGTATTCATCACAATTGACCAGCACAGGCATACAAAAACGCCAAGTCAATGCATTTATAAACATAACTGTAGCTTCTGGGAAGTGAAATGGATCAGGATGAAGACATCGGTTGGTTGGGATTAAAAATTTCAGTACAATTCTACATTATTTGACATGTCGCTTCCTTCCAATATATGGGTGTTTTTTTCACAATTTTATATATATCTATATATATATAAAAGTTCAAAAGTGTAATGCAAAAAAGTATACTTTTCTCTTCATATTATGGCTTAATATATTTTTTAAAATCAAATTTAGGGCCCCTATTGTAAATATAACATTAACAAAAAAAGTGATTTTGATTAAGTTATATAAGATATGCTTTTAGAAACTTATAAACTGAATTATAATTCATATATTGTTGGAGGGGAAATATATTTTTAACTCATTTTGATTAGCTTATCAAACTGAAGATAGATTGGTACCTTCCTCCATATAATATGATGGTGTCTCAAAGCCTCATATGTAGTAATAGTCTATGACTTGCTGTGAGAGCAAAGACGATCTCAAGCATGATCCTATATATCAACTTCTATGTCTTCAATGTAGTGTTTCATGCCACATGTAAATTGAAGGATTTTGGGTGGTACCTTGAATTCAATTGTCTGATTGAGTTGCCCACATAAAATCGGAGCACCAATTTGGACTCTAATACACCAATTTGGACTCTAATGCATCGGAGTAAAAGAAGAAGAGATAGTTCATTTGTTAGAGAAAGCAAGAGGCAGGAAGTTTTTTGGGGGTTTTCAGGAGTTCCTCAAACCGGCTTCCCCACCCTTTAGGGATTTTTTTGGCACTTATTACCAAAAAAAAACAAGAAGAAGAAGAGTTGCACTAGCTTAAAAATATGCTCCTAATGGATAATGCCAGATCTTTAAATTATATTCCTCTTCCATCTTTAATATAAGAAACAGTTTGAGTTAAATTTCGCACTCCCTCCGATTCTTAATGTAAGACATATTTATCTAAGGGAAAATTCCAAAAAACTACATTGAAAAATGGGAAAGGACATTTCAGTACAACGAAAATGGGAAAGGACAATTCAGGCGAGTGTAAGATTTTCGGAGGAATCTGTCATTTTGAAATCTCAGCCAAATTACGAAAATGCCCTTCACTGATCATTCCCCACTTCATAATAACAACATGATCATCGTAATTAACAACTCCAGATTCGCCATTAACAACTTCAATTCTTTTTTGACAATTAAAAAGTTTCAGGCCAATAACAACATCTATCTCTTAATTAACAATTCCAGATTCGACATTAATAAATCCAATTTCTTCTTTCACACTAAACTAATTTCAGGGCCAATAACAACAACTATCTCGCCATTAACAACTTCGGATTCGATATTAACAACTTCAATTTCTTCTTTCACACTAAACAAGTTTCAGTGCAAATAACAACACCTATCTCACCATTAACAACTTCAGATTCCACATTAACAACTCCAATTTCTTCTTTCACAATTAACAAGTTTTAGGGCTAATAACAACACCTATCTTGCCATTAACAACTCCAGATTCGCCATTAACAACTCACATGTTGTTATTTCGATTGAGGGCTGAAGGGCATTTTCGTAATTTGACTGAAATTTCAAAATGACATATTCATCTGAAAATCTAACACCTGCCTGAATTGTCCTTTCCCATTTTCGTTGTACTGAAATGTCCTTTCCCATTTTCCAATGTAGTTTTTTGGAATTTTCCCTTTGTCTAATTTGATTAAATTAAGGAAATTAGTTATTGTGATATGTATTTTCTAAAACATCCTAGTCATTTTCCTTAATTTCTTCTTCTTCTTGATTATTATTGTGGGAACATCATCAATAGAGGTAAATTAGAAAAAAATTAATAGACATAAAAACTATGTCTTATATTTATGATCAAGATTAACCCCGTAAATATATATTATATTAAGAATCGGATGAGTAATATATATAAGACTTCAATCAATTTTGTCTCCTACATTTATCATTTTTTTTTTCTAAACTATCCTTATTGATTGTACATATCAAGGGAGTTTGCATCAATGGGTAGTTTCAAAACAAATAAGTTAAGAGGTATTTTAAAGAAACCAACACATATTTTTAATAAATAAATAATTTAACTAATTTTTTTAATATATCCAAATTAATTAAGTAAATCTTGTATTAAGAACCAAAGTTCGCATTCAGTCTTTATCATCGTTTTCCCTAGCTGTTGGAATTCACACTGCATGACATACGACATGTTAGGAGGCCAGAAATGAGGATTGTTATATTATAATAAAAAGAACCCCAAAAAAAAAAAAAACTTTTGTCCAACTCCAAAATAAGTAAAGTTGTTGATGAGAGAATTATGATAAAAAGACTGGCAAAAAAAAACTGAGAGAGAGAGAGAGAGAATTATGATAAAAAGGAACTTGTCCTTAGATCCTTAATTATAAGGATGAGACTATAAAATGAGATCAATTTCTTGATGAAGTCCTAATTGTATTCATCAAGAATACAATAACAAAAGTATCTAACTTGCAGAGGGTGGGACTTTTTCCATTTAACCAATGTCATGTAAATTGAGATAATTGCCTGATTTGATCTTATGTCATGATTTAAACCAGAAAATTCTGAGAAACTTTATATTTTTAGAATTTCAGTAAGTTAAATAAATTATGATAGTACCAATCAATGTAATTCTCACAAGCTTGCATATGAATTGATTAAGTGCTCGTTTGGATAAGCGATTGGAATGCTTAAAAGCAGTTTTTCGATCTTAATTTACGGTATACGAGGTAAGTATATAAGAGGAATTGTGTCTCGATCTATGTGAAAAGCAATTTGTAAATAATCTGATCGCTAAAACAAACATGCCCTAAATTAGTATCGTTTCCTTGCTTAATTTTGAGTACTAGTAGTCTCATGTGTACAAAATTTGCACAATACTAATAATAATTTTTGTGTAAAAAAATTATGAAGTCACCTATAGAATTTTTAAGATTCTTCTTCTAATTTTCCCTTAAAATTATTGTAAGATGAATAAAATGAAAAGGAGAAAAAAAAAAAAAAAGTAAAAGGCGTGGGGCAGCCATCTCCCCCGGTCCCGCGGGTAATGAGCCTTCAGGCCATGGCAGTTTCGCGACCAAAAAAATATAAATAAACTTCCTTTGGTCATTCCGGAAGGACCCAACCTTCTCATTCATTTTCTCTCCACACTGAAAGTACAACTCCTTCTCTTTAGGGTTCATGGACCTAAACCCATTCTGACAGCTGCGTTTTGTACGACTTTTATGTTTATGATCAGAATTCGTTCTTCTTAATTGCTGGAGCAGCTGAATTTCAAGTTGGGATTGGAGTTTATCTGTGAGTATGCACAGCTTTGAGCTGGATCAGCGAGATCAGAGAGGTATGGACTATTCTGTGTTGTTTTAATTTCCCCCCATCTTATGATTTCTGGTTTTAGCGAGTGTTGCCCATGTTTATTTAGCTTTTTCTTTCTGGTGGTTTGTTTGTTGTACTCTCTGGAATGTTGACTAACCGAGATATCTGATGTCGCTGTTCAATTGCCACAATATTATTTAGTTCAGTCCTTGTTTGCTTGCGGAGATGAGACAAATATAATTTTAATTTTTAGTGAATCCGCATTTCAGGATTTAATTTTATAGCTTTTGTGTTTATAATAACATGTATTTGGAGAGCCCGAGTTGTAATAATTGGTAGCGTCGTTGATCCAACTCTGCCTGGCTTTTGAGAGAATGAAGGGAAATTATAAGATATGTCATATGAGAGTCAACGATCAATAGGAGATTCTTGAATCTAATTTTTGTGCCTCTCTTGATATTGGTTTTAAATTTGAAAATTATGATTTTTTTGTTCTGTTTAACCAGGAGCTGGTAGGATTGCTGCTCATGTGGGCTCTTGCCTACCAGTCAAATAAATTACTAGTAGCTGGCTGAGAAGAGGAGCCTGGGGCAGCGACCAATTGCTCAAATCACTGCTAGATAAATTTATAAATTCATCCATCCTAATTATCCAGGTTTGATCTCACTTTTGACAAGCAATTCCACTATTATATGATTTGTTTCCTTTCTGCTTCTGATAAACGTAAAGAAAGAAATTAAAAGGACATAGAGATGTCTAGTGGTTTCACTAATGTGGTTATTAATTTTTGCTTCACTCTGGTGTTTTCTAAGGAATCTTTTGGAGTGTTAAGCTAGAATCCTTAAATAACTCAATGAATGAGGCTTGGGGATTGTCTACAATTGGAGAAATAGCATTGTGGAAGTTATTGACCGGATATGGTGATTTTTCCATGGAAATGAATCCGATTCTCTTGAAAAACAATAAAATCATCTTGTTCATAAACTTATCGTTGGTCTCTCATGGTGATTATATGTCCAGGATCGTTGTTTCGTTTTTTATTTATTCCAATCTGAACCCCAATATCTTAGAAGGTTCATTTTACACAACTCAGACTATTAGTCTGTAAGCAACTAATGATAATTTGAACTCTACTGCCATGCATCTGACAGAACTTCCTCTTGAAGCATCTACCTTTAGAGTTCTTTTAGTTGAGCTTACACATAAGCCCAGAGATTTGACAAAGCGTTTGCTCTCCTTAATGACATGCTTACAATTAATACAAGACCTGTTAATTTCACTTTTGCTTGTATTGTATATTCACGCTTTGAGAATTTCGATTTATCTAGCCTGAGACTTATTCATGAGGGGACTATAATCTCTAGGTTAGGATTGGACTCTCTTTGTTGTAGTGTGCTTGTGATAGCTTGTTCAAAATCGGCTGTTGTTAATGGAGCAAGTGAACTGTTTAACTTTTTTTTTTATACAGGAACTGTTTAATGTTGCTTTTAAGTGTTTCCGATTCTAGCATTCTAAGCATTGCCCATGGAGTACATGGCCAAAGTTTGATAACTCTGAGCTGACTGAAACAGTAGCTCATTGGCTCTTTGAGAGTGGTTCAGTTAGTAGATTTTACATGGCTATGCTTTCTAATGTATATGCTGGTGATGATGGGGGGATGATACGAAGAAATCGATTGGTAACATAACAGGTCATCTAAGGAAAGTGAAGGCCATTTTTGCTGATTTGGAAAATTAAGATGCATGCCTGATTAATTCTTTTTATAATGTCATGGGAGCATTCATCAAAAGGTTTAATAGCTACTTTAAGCAGATCCATAGATTACCCAGCTGTAATTAGTGTATAACAGTCAATTGTGAAGAAAGCAACAAAGAAAATCATTGTATTTTGATGCATGTTTAGCTCTACGCAATAGAGCACTCATCTGTATTGGTTTTTTTCCTTCCTTTTTGAGATATTTTGATTTTGATATCTAAGTTGATATTAATCTTGAGTATTTTTTTTTCCAAATGCCAGATTTTCTTTTGAACCATATTAGTTAGGTGGGCGTATCACAACTAAGGTAAACTTTCAACATGGAGAATTCTGATGCAATGACCATTGAATACCTCCGAGCAAGGTTGCTTTCTGAAAGATCTGTCTCAAGAAGTGCAAGACAAAGAGCTGATGAATTAGTAAAAAGGGTAATGTTTTTCTAAGCTAGTTTACGTTCTCATTGAATTAACCTTATTGGATGTTTTATTAGTCCCTTTTTGTAACTCTGAATTGTTGTCAATTATGTCAATCAGGTCGAGGAATTGGAGGAACAGCTGAAGTTGGTGACTCTTCAGAGAAGGAAGGCTGAGAAGGCAACAGAAGATGTTCTTGCAATTTTGGAGAATCAAGGGATAACTGATTTTTCTGAGGATTTTGATTTGGGCTCAGATGAGGAAATGCCTCGTGAATCTGGTGCTGGTAATGATTCTTCAAAAGGGGAAGAGAGGTCCATGAGCTCTAAAGGAAGAAGACATGATGCAAATGAGCTGTCAGGTTCTGATCCAGATTCTTCACCAGTAGCTGGTAGAAGCTTATCTTGGAAAGGTCGCAAATATTCTCCACACTCTTTTGATAAGCACAAGAATTATAATGTGAGAAGGAGAAGTAATTTTTCATCTGCTGGTTCTGCAAAGCATCGCGGTGGAAGATCTTGTCGCCAGATTAAGTGTAGAGAAACCAGGCAAGTTGGTATTTTTTGAATAATTAGGTTTTTCCTTTGTCATTTTCAATGACCATCTTCTAGTCTGCTTATCATTCTTTTGAGCTATATATCTTGTGATTGAATTTTGAGTTGTCCTTGATTTACTGATGCGTACAAGACAGGTAGACAGAAAGAAGGAAGAAAAGTCTTTATTTAAATATGAAATTAGGATCTAACTTCATAAATTAATAAAGATGAAGGAAAATCTCTATTAGAATATGAGCAAGGATCTTAAACTCATACAACTAATAAAGCCTCAGGAGAATCTTCCAAAATTACAATGGATCTCCAGATCTACTCTGCCTATTCTACTAGCTACTGTCCTACTTAAAATACAAAAATAGATATTAAATAATATTAAATAAATAAAAAATAACCGACTAAATCCTAACCAAGGTTGACTCAATAATAAATAAATCCTAATTGAGATATTTATAAATAATATCTCATTGTTATTTGTAATAGAAAATAAATTAAATATTCCTAAAAATATGATAACAAACTGATCCACCAGTTCAACCACTGTCCCATGAATCCTTGATATACTGTACTCTGTCATTTATACTTCTTGCTACAGAGTTCCTTCAGTTTTTTCAGTTGTTCTGCTTGTTACATTTTGAAGTTTACACGAGTATTTTTCTCCTTTATGTGGTCAAGGGCTAGACTTAATGACCTTGAACTAGACTCAACCGTGGCTTGTTATACAACTATCACAACTAACTATAACTTCCCTCACTAACTCTTAACTTCCTCTCTTTACATTCTTATAACAATTCTTTAGATTTAAACTTGATTCCGCCCCCCAAAGAGAGGCCACGAACATGATCCTGGCCCTCGTCATCTTAAGGTAAGGAGGCAATGTCGAAATTTTGACCATCCTGCTCCAACAAAATATTATGAAGCACAGGGAAGATCATGCATTACCATAATGTTTTTAATCCGTTATTCTTAGATTATTTCAATTTCAATTGTAATTATTATTAGGTTTTTCACTAGCTTTTAGACCCAACCTTCTGTCTACTTGAGTTAATGCCTAATATATGGTGAGGGCTTTGTTGTAATTAGCTTTGGCAAAAGTTTGAGTATTACTTGTAGACTTAGTTAGAAGAGAGAGAATAACGAGGGTGATGCGTCTAGGTAGGGGAATGTATCTGCTGTACCTATTCCTCTTTTCCATTTTGTTGAATGAATTATCCCTTTTTCCTCTCTGCTTATAACAATGCCCTTTTTCCCTTTACTGTAAAATCTTTTAATAAAAGTTATTATCTTATTTGTCCATTGCACTCTTTCTTTCCTCTAGAATTACACTTCTTATATCTAAAATAATCTTATCAAAGAAGTTATACTATAACTGCTCCTACATGTGATAATTTCAATACGCTTTGAGCATAATCTTTCAAATCTAGGTTTCACAGTTTGTCATCACCTGTGATAGAATGTGAACCATTAGAACTCATTATGCCTCAATTTATTTGGCACTCTTTTAAGGAAGAGAGCTTTTGGGTTTGGGAAAATATTATCTGATAGAATGTAAGTAATAAAGAACTAAAATTTGTTCCCAATAAAAAAGTATTAAAATGAATTGAATATTTGTGCTTCTCAGGGGAATGCTCTATGATATCACTTAATATGCTCCTAGATCAACATGCATAAACTCTTTATCTGGTTATTTTTATCTTTCTCCTTGAACTTTTATCTACTGGTTTGCTGTTTTTCAATTAATAAAATTTCCCCTCAGATCGGTAGTAGAGGAGTCTAGAGATGAGGCTGTCCAAGTTAATGGCTTCAAAAATGAAGCTGTCCACTCTTCTAAGGGAGGTCCAAATTGTTCAGACGGTGGTTCTGACATTCCGAGAAAAGAATCTATAATTCAGGAAAAGGGTAAATCAGAGATGAAGCTAGACAACGATAATTATAATGTAGATGCATATGGTGGAGAGAGGGACATGGAAAAGGCAATTGAACAGCAGGCACAACTCATTGGTCGATATGAAGCAATGGAAAAGGCTCAAAGAGAGTGGGAAGAGAAATTTAGAGAGAATAACAACAGTACTCCGGTATGCTACACCATAACCTATTTGAGCCATATGCTCTTTATATGTTACTTTAAACATTCTTGCTGTTTGGTTGTGCATCTATGGCTTTGGGAGGTTGGCCAAGATGTGGTTTTTGGATACCCTTTGTTTGATTGGAATTTTCAAGGATTTGTTTTTTCATCAGGTATAATAGCCAAGAAAATTTGTCAGGATCTTGAATGTAGATATGTGTTTTTTCATTTAGTTTTGTATTAGTTCTGATATAAGTTGTTATTCTCTTGCTTCAGCTTCTTTTTCGTACCTTGGCAATGATATTGTTTCCCAAAAGTCTCATAACGATTTTTGTTGACCCTTGAAGAAAGCAAAACTTCCTGAACGAGCATGAAAGGAGCTTTGATTTGCATTAGGGAGATACTGTTTTGGCATTTTAAAGTGCTTTATAACTTTTTTGAAAGTGGAGTAGGTTGCTATAGTAAACCGTTTGGCATTTCTGATCATTCAATTTCGAGCCTTGCATAAACCAATTTCGTACCCCAAAACTAATGATTTCAATATCTTCAGCTATACAACTGGTGTTGACAAAAACATCTCAGATTGAACAAATCTTGGGCACGGCTTACCATCTATTTTCAAGATGAAGAAAACATTCTCCTGTTTTTCTGTCTATTGATTAAAGGGAAAGAGATTGGTACATGTAGGGAGCATCGCAATAGCTAGCAATAAATGATGGCTTCCAATGTCAAAAACAGAATAAACAAAACAGTAGATACATTGGAACTAATGACAAGGTAATAAAGTCTGAACAACTAAGAACCATTGAACTTAAGATTAGGTTAAGGATAAGTATGGGCCAAGGCCCAATACTTGTCTAACACTCCCCCTCAAGCTGGAGAATAGGTGTTAATCATTCCCAGCTTGCTTCTTAGTACTTCAAACCTGATCCTAGACAAAGCTTTGGTCAACAAATCTGCTATTTGAGCCCTTGAAGGAATATAATCAAAATTGATTATACCACCTTTAAACTTTTCTTTTATGAAATTCCTGTCAATTTCCAGGTGCTTTGTTCTATCATGATGAATAGAATTCTTTCTGTAGAGTGTTATGCAACTTATGTTTTTGAACATTTTCAATTGGACTAGCCTAGAGGTGTAGCATTTGGAGGTCTAAATGTTTTATTCACTTTTTCAGAAGTTTGCAATCCCCATAGCTTGCTTGAATCCAATGATTGGTGTTCTTTCCATACCATGAAGCATGGCTTTATATTCTCCAGTTGATTTAGTTGTTTGCTATTTACCAATATAGTCTCGGGTACTCCCTTTGGTCCTTAATATAGGACATACTCCTCCGGTCCTTAATATAAGACATAGTTGACATTTTTTGTGAGATTAAGGAAGTTAAATAAATTACTTTAAAGTATTGATATTTTTCTTTTTTATACTAAATTAATTTATCTGACTTATGAACTGATATATAATCAAATGATACTAGAGATATGCTATGATTAACATACTTATTTAGCTTCCTTAATATCTCCAAAAAAATTCAACTACGTCTTATATTAAGGACCGGATGAGTATGAGAAATTGATCTTGGTCCTAAATATAAGACTTATTTTTCATATTTGCCAATCTTTTCCAAATTTACCCCTGTTGGTACTCCCTCAACAATGATCAAGGAGGAGGGGGAAGGAGAGAATTAAGGAAGGCGACTAGAGTATTTTAGAAACTACATGTTATATTAACTAACTTAACTAACTTCCTTAATCTAATTAAATTAGGTAAATATGTATTATATTAAGAACTTTCAATTAGCTGTGTATATGAAATGATTTTTGGACTAAAAGTAGTTTCTTTTTTAGCTGTGGTTTCATTTGAAATCCTGACTCAAACTTTGTATTTGGCCTTAAATTATGTAGGACTCGTGTGATCCCGGAAACTACTCAGATATCACTGAGGAAAGAGAAGAGAGCAAGGCCCAGACCCCATCCTCTGCAAGGGTGGTTACCACAGAAGAAGCTCAGGAGGAAAAATCAGAAGCTGGTTGTGCTTCTATATCCCAAGAATTGTCTAAAGCTGAAACCAGAGACAATGTGCCAAAATCACATGATACCAGCAGTCACGAAAATCAAAATAGCGCGACAGTCAGCAGTTCTGGCTTGGTTGCTCAAGATAATTCAGATTCCACATTGATGGAGAACAAAAATCTTAAAGGCTCAGACATATACCATCATCAGCCATCAGATAGACGGCATCAAGGTCCACATAGTCTCGGGCCTAATGATTCCAAGCCAACTAATTCTTTTTCTGCTGATGCATATGATGGCCTGGCCCAGAAAGATGCTTCTAGCAGTTCAAGGAACAAACATGACCGCTATGCGTTAGTTACTCATAAACCTCAGGAGTTAAGTGGCGTACTTGACTCACTTAGACAAGCCAAGTTATCACTACAGCAGGAGATCAATAGGCTGCCACTAGTAGATAATGCTTACACTGGTAAAGCTATTGATACCTTAGCTTCTCCAAGTAAAGTTGAGGAGAGATTAGATATTCCCATTGGATATTCTGGGTTGTTCAGGCTACCGACAGATTTCTCCGATGGAGCTCCTCCTAGATCCACTGCTATTGATTCAGCTTCTCACTTGAGTTCAAACTTTTACCGTGATAGAGAAATTTTGAAAACTCCTGTTAACCAACTTGGCACGGGCCCTTACATCGGTAGCATCTCGAGCCCTTACTTTGGTGGTAGCAACAGCTTGGGCTTCTCTCCAGATCATCATCAATCTTTTGCCACCCATTCCTTGGAAAGCGGGTTGAGATTTGAAACTAAGAAGCCTCCTTTTGATCCTTTTATGGATGCAGGCCTACTGGCATCTAGTAGTAATAATTGGTATCCCACGTATCCCACGTACCCGTCCTATGAGAATTTGACACCCCAGATACCCTTCAGTGATGGACTTTCAAGACCTTATCCGAGTAGACCAGTTGGGAATCCTCCTGCTCCTGCATATCAGTACCCTTTATATGATGATCATGCAAGACAAAACATGTATAGGTAGTATTTAGATTTAGAAGGTCTGTAATTCCTCTAGGGTTGCTAGCTTGTACTTCACTCACGTTGTTGAAGTACTTGTAACACCTTAATTTCCAAGGCCTTTAGATATGGCTTCCTCATACGTTCCCACAGTTCATGGTAAGAATGTGGATCATATGTCAACTCAACAATTGGAGCCCTGGAGCTAGCATCGGAGTCTGAGTGCTGCCCTACTTCTCCCACCTCTAAGTTATTATTGTTACTGGTGGGAAAGTCACCACTAGGGGCGGGTCCTAACATCACCCTCACCGGGTCCGCATCATTCTTTCTCCGCCCCTCATCCTATATACCACTACACGCTTTCTCTACCTATGTAAGTATACTGACACACTGACTAGGAGTCATGAGTGATGGGAGAAGACAGAGAAGTAGATCACCTCTATCAGTTAATCAACCTTCAGAGGATAAGCGTATACCAGATGGTAAGCGCGTAGTGGTATATAGGATGAGGGGTGGAGTAAGAATGATGCAGACCCAGAGGAAGAGAGCCCGGGCCCCGGTAAGGGTAATGTTAGGACCTACCCCTAGTGGTGACTCTTCCACCGACGACAATGATGACTTAGAGGTGGGAGAAGTAGGGAGTACTCAGACTCTAATGCTAGCTCCAGGGTTGAGTTGGCAAGCATACGATCCACATCCTAACCACGAACTGTGGGAACGTATGAGGGAGCTATATATAAAGGCCTTAGAAATTATGGTGTTACAGTAATGGTTGTATTGTTAATGTTAATAAGGTGAATGAATATCTATATTCTATGTAGTTTCTAGGGAAGAGGGAACTTGTATGACAAAAGACCCTATTTGTACTCCCTGGAAGCTAAAATCTGGTGGATTACTTATTTTCATTTATGGAGGCTTGTCTCCATTTCCCGGTTTATCTCTGTTGTGACTTGTCCAAGATTGGCCTAGTTGTTTCTGTTATATCTTTGTCAAGATATTTTTTTTTTTTCCCTAAGCACATGGAGAAGGTAATCCTATTTAAGGTACTATTGGGCATTTTCTTTTTTAGTTAAGCGTAGGTATCTTTCTATTGGAGATTATTCTGTTCGAGGCACTGTCGGACATTAAATGTAGGCACCTCTTCTAGCGAGAATTCGAATCTTGGTTTGCCATATTGTGAGCATTGTCGAGCATTAAATATGGGCATTTCTTCCAGTGGGAATTTGAACCTTGATTTATCATATGAGAGGCTGGCCTCTTCCACTAGATCCAACATCTAATGGTTCTTCATCAAGATTTTGTTTAAGGGAAGAAAAATGCTATGAATATAATTTGTCCTAATCTTTCCACCGGCCCAAATGAAAAGGCACATGGGAAATCTCCAAAACGTGATTTTTGTTTTTTGTTTTTTTGGGAAAAGTAATGGTTTCTTTGGGTATTATTGGCTTGTAAAGAGAAGGTGCTTGGATGAAAACTAAGGACCCGTTTGGTTGGATGCACGAATGGATGATAAAGATAATCAAACTCGTTTACCATGTGTGTTTAGTTGACCTATTGTATAATAAAAAGTAAATTTTTTTTTTTTTATATACATAGTAAAAAGTAAAATGATTGCACCGTTTTGTGCAATCCAGAATCAGAGGGGCCCTGTGGATCCTGATTTCCATCTCAAAAATACCCAAATATCCTCAGGCTTCTTCAGTCTCGGTAAGTTGCTCTTTTTCTTTCTCTTTTTCTAATTAGAAGGAAAGGACTGATACCTCCCTGAGAGCTTTAAAAATTCTAAATTATAAAGTTATTAGGTAGGTTTGTTTTGGCGATGAGATTACTTATAAACTGTTTTTCACGTAAATTGAGATAAAATTACTCTTACATATTTATCTTTGTTCCAAACAAGCATATTGACTTCGGAGGATTGACACTTTGAACTACCTATTTAATATAATTTAAACATATATTGTACTCCCTCAAGTCCTAAATATAAGACATTAATTTTTTTGAAGAGATTAAAGAAGTTAATTAAATTACTTTTGAATATTTTTATTTTTATTTTTTTTAAATCTAATTAGTTTGACTAATACACTAATATATAATCTAAGGATATACAACATATGATATAATTAAGTAACTTATTTATTTTTTTTAATCTCGTTAAAAAAAAATCAACTCTATCTTATATTTAATTATTTAACGAATATATATAACGGCTTGTGAGACCACTGATGGGACATTATTCGCCATCGTCATTCCCTCTTCAAGAATTGTGGGACCCTTTCTGGCGCGGCTTCCTCATCTCCATCTTCAATTACAAAACACACACACAGACGCACAATTCTAATTATAGTTAGTTATAGCTATTTATCATTTTGCTTCCAATATTTTTTATAGCTTGACATCAATCTAAAATGAATATGCAAGTTCTGAAACTAGGGGAGGATTGTTGCGACTTTTGCACATTATCTCCGATTTCGTGTTCTTAAGATGACAAGTAACAAATATTTTTTTAAAATGCTTGAGATGTTCCTCTGAATCATCACTGTGTGAGTTGACCTCCAAGTAGGACTTTAAGGATAATATCTTCCAACTAAAAGCATTAGCTTCTAATCAACTAATTGATAAGACATTATTTAATTTATATTTATTTTAATAATTGACTTCACGTTACTTCTGAGTTAAGCATCTCAGTCATTATCTTTAGGATTTTATTTATTTATTATTGTAATTATTTTATTAGTTCGGATATAATAACTGTTTTTGGGTTTTAGTTATGCCAGACTTATAGATTATTGAATCACAAATTATGATTATCCTCTCTTATGCTTCCTCTCCTCTCCTGTTTTCTCTTCTATCTCTTCCTTTCCCTTTCTCTGTCTCACATCACTGATTAAGTTTGATTATAGCAAGTGATAAAGTTTTGTATTTTAAATACGGTTAAGAATTTGATCTATGAATAGACGTTGGTCCGAGCAAAACATGTTTTAGTCACTTACGCATGAGGTCTTGAATACAAATTACCACCAATTAGACTCAAAATATCATTAGTATCTTAATGGTGGTTTGAAATACCACCTCCGATAATTAATATAAGAATTAATTTGATTAATTTAAAAAAATTAAGGAAACTAAATAAATTATTTTATAGTATTTATCCTTTTTAGCATATGTTCAAAGAAATGTATGGCATGAATATTATGTCATTGGAAGTTTCCTGTGACAGAAGTCCTAAATCTGCAAGTGACCTACATCTCTAAGCAACAACAATTACAAGTCTCACTAAAAAGTTACTTGTTTCCCTCATCTACAACAAAACGAATTTTCAAATGCATACTTGGAAAATCTGAGTAGTCAGCATCTACAAGTCTTACCTTGGAAAGTAAAAAGAAAGTGGCTAGAACTTCATGAAAATTTGACCCTTCAAATCTTTTTTCCCAAGCTTGCACACCACGGTACCATCTATCTCTCTCTATATACACACACCTCAAAGTTTAAATCTTTGCACAAAAGCTCAACGCATCAATACCAAAACTTGTCTCAAATTTGCAAAATCCTATAACCCCAAGAATTCTACGGGAGAAAATCTCAGAAACAAGCGATGACATCCACTGGGGCAAAACTGTTCGACAAAGGTCCTCTGAGAAAAACCCAACTTTTAGAAAGTGGAATGCTCAAGAATGATTTCGGGGACATGTGCGATAAGTACTATGGATTTCAGACAGAGGCAGGCAAATCGGCAGATGCGAGGATTATGAGGTTGTTGGAATTCTTCAGGCGTCTGTATTACTGAAGATCAGAGACGTTTCAGAAGATTGTTCCTTCTGGGCTTCAGGACGAATTTGTTGAACTGTTCGACAAAATCGGAGCTTTGTTCTCGGGGATCAAATCGGAGCACAAGAAGGCGAACACAATTCAGAGAAGCTTGAGCTCGGGCCAACGGTCACTTGCTGCTGGCGGTTCAGATTTGAGGTTGGACCGGTTTAAGGTTAGAACCGTTCGTGTAGATAATGACAACGTTGGTGACAAAGGTGATAATACTACTAACGGTGGCAGGGGTGTTAAAGGAAGATGAGGCAACATATGCAACTAATTTGGATGGCTTTGTTGATGCTTGTGGGAAGAGTATTGTGTGCGCTCAAAATGAATCTGTTTGTGGGACGCAGATAAGACATGCGTACGATGCTTTTGCTTTCAGCACTACAGAATGTCAGAATCCTGCTTTTTCCCCTTCCCTCCCCTTATAAGAGTTAAATTTGTAAATAGATGTCCCCCAAATATAAGTTTTAAATTTGTCAAATGTTTATTGAAAGTTGATTGTATTTATTATATTTATCTTCTTCTATTTATCTTCTTTACATATAAAGGTATGATTGGAAGATTCATGTATATTTATTTGTCTTTAAATAATTTTAAATGTTTTCTTAATTAACGTAACAATTATTTGAAGCTTATAATAAAAAAAATTAAGATGTAATAGACTCCCCAATACAACCACTTCATTTAAAAAAAGAAGGACTGTCCTTATTACAACTTCTAGTTCAAAATATAAGTACCAAATAGCTAAATTATGCAATTGGAGGTTAGTTAAAATTAGTTAAAGACAGGAAATATGTCAAAAATAAATATAACTTTTTTTTCTTTAAAAAAACCTATTTATGGAGGGGTAAGTGGAGAAAGAATTAGTAGAAAAAATATATGAGAGAGACATATAACTTATTAGGGGTAAAATTGAAAAACAAAAACCACATTAAATGATAAGACAAAGTCAAACTATTTCTTATACTCCTTCTAATCCTCTTTAACTGAATTACATGGTTTAAAAATTGGTTAAAATTAATTAAAAATAGTAAGTATGTATAATATAAACTTATTTTTCTAACTATGCTATTACTTATCAGGATGTAAGTAAGAAAGAGAAAAGAGTAAATATAAACATAATGATATAACCAACTTTTTAATTAATGCAATACATATGATTAATAAAGGGTAAGAAAAACTCATTAAATATTCAAACAACTATTTTCTAACTTTTATAAAAAAAGACCAAGATAATTTAAATTTGGAATCTTATAAAAAGAACCAGATGGAGTATTAAAAAATAGACCTCCTACCAAATTTAGAGTTTATATTTTGAACTAGAAAGAGTATTATATTAAGGAGAGGAGGTAGTATGATTTATAAGAATGCTCCTTATTATAATTCATAAGAATAAGGTATTAATTAGGGAGAATTGCTGATAAATACCTTTTTGGCAAATTAATTGTTGGATGCTACCATTGCACATAACGGAAGATGTTTTGCACATAACGAAAGATTGCTTGCACATTTATATGGAAGACTTTTGCACACACGGAAGATGATTTGCATAAAACGGAAGATCGCTTACACACACGGAAGATCACTTACACGCTTAGTAGCAATCAGCAATTAATTTGCCTCCAAAGTATTTTTGAGCAATTCTCCCTATTAATTAAGTTTTTTCTAGTATCACCTATCACCTATGCTTAAAGTCATTAATTATTATAGAAAATGTAATATAAATATGACAAATTTTCATTTAATTATTTAAATATGGATAAAAGTAAAAATTTATATTTGTATAAAAAATAAAAAATTTATTATTTTTTTAATAAAACAAAATTTATTCTATTTTGAAACATAGCTAATGGCTTAACCACGTCTACTGAGTTTCGTTCAAATGGTTGGAGGTACTTTATAATAAAAACCGATGGAGTATGTGATTGAGATCTTGTTATCTAAATATGTAATATTTAATGAAGATATTTAATTAAATTAATTAATATTTAATTTACTATAAGTTAAATTAGTTTAAATTAAATAGAAGATCATATTTAAAATCCATCTTACAAATGGTTGGGGAGACCTCATTGGTAGGCGATCTCGTAAGTCCCTTGTAAGCGCTCGAAGAGCCCTGGGACCGTGCCCTAGCCTTGGTAGGGGACTGGTGTCGAACCTACCTAAACTTTTTATTATCAAAAAAAAAAATAAGGGGAGAATCAATATAAGGTTTATAGGAAGGAATATAATCACAAAAGTCTTAATTACAGGTAGAGTCGGCAAAACGGGTCCAACCCGCGGGCCCACGGGTTGGGACAGGGTTAGGGTTGACAAAATGCCAACCTGTGAAAGTGCGGGCCGCACAGGCCCGACCCGCGTTGGCGGGTTGGCCCGCAAAAAAAAAATTTTTAACATATAATAATTTCACAATATTTATAAGTTGTTCACTTCTATCTTGATAATTCTCAATTCAAAGAGAAAAAATCTTAGCCTTTTCCCTTCTTTTTTAAACAAAATTATTATATTTTGGTTGTTTGAGGATGAGTTTATATTTTGCTTATAAACTTTGACAAATTTAATATTTTTATCTCTTAAATTGTGAATTATGTTTTTAAATTTTTATAAGAAGAATGATTGATGCTAGAAAAATAAATTTAATTCATATATGTGCGTCTCGTATTTTCGACTACCTTTAAAAAATAGGATCTTTTTTTTAAAAAAAAAAATATGCAGGCCAGCCCGCACACTGCGGAACCCGCAGAAGTGCGGCCCTCACGGGCCCGACCCACATGGCCCGCGGGTTGGTGTTGGTCGCGGGCTGGCCCGTTTTGACAGCTCTAAGTACAGGTAAGCAATATGAACCAGTTAAAATTTTTTGGATAAGAACTTATCTTTACATGATGTTTATACTTTTTATAATTGCATTCTTTTATTGGGACCTTACGGTAATTTTTCCTAAAATAAATATAGGGAAAATGACACTTAAGTCTTAAGGACTAAAGAAAACTCCAAAAAACTCCATTTGAAAAGTCAAAGATCAAAAAAGTCCATAGGGACTTTTCTGTAATTATTTCCCAAAATCCAATTACCTAGTTGCCCCCATAGGAAATGCTAAAAGAAAGGCACAGGAGGAGAGGAGGGAAGACGCGGTTTTTGTTATTAAGTAGAAAGAGAAACGGCCAAACGCAACATGTTGGATATACAACATTGAAGGGATAAAGTGTGTTATTAATGTCCTTGGTAAAGGATCTGTAGCCTCCATCTACGGGTACAGAGGTAGAACACCAAACTGATTTTTTTTTCTTTTCAGTCTAAATGTTGGGTAGATTGAGATTGAGAGGTTGGTCAAAGGTTAGAGCTTAGGCTCAATAGTGGAGTAAGTGGTAGGTGGTAGATAAGAATACTAAGAGTTTGGTAAAGATATGATCTTGACCATTAAAGTTGGGGTTTCACTTTAGTTGGGTTGTATTTATGTTATATTGTTTTGTTTTTCAACAAGGTTACAGAGAGAGTTATGTGTTTTAAGCGGGAATGGTTGATGTAATGGTGCTCTTTTGCTGTAAAAACGCTGGTATGAATAAACAAAGTGTTGTAAATTCGTGTATTTGTAGTTGTTAATACAGAACTTATACTATGTTTTTAGGCAATGTAATAAAGGGAATGCTTTGTTTTTGGGCAAGAAAACAGAGGGATGACTTTGTTTTAAGTGGGACTGATTGAATGTGATTATGGTTTGTTTGATTATAAAATGCTGATATGATGTTAAAAAAAGTGTTGTTAAATGTTGTTGAATGTGCATTTGTAGTTGTAAATATTGCTGTGACAGTTGTTAATACGAAATTCATGTTGCAGATTAACTTGGCTGTTGTATTTGTACATTTGACTTTTGGTTTAAAAGCTTTGAGCCCTTTATATGCTTCTGTCTCTGCTCACATATGGATATGATACTGGGTTTTTGGTCCTATCCAATGTGATGAATACTTAACTTTTAAAAGTTTTTTTTTTTTGTACAAAGCTTTAAGTCTTCCTATTCTCCTTACTTTTTCAATCTAGTTAAAATTAAGTTTTCGAAACCTATGTGAAATAAAAAACAAGAAACTTTAAACAATAAGATGTTAATTAGTTTCCAATTTATATATAGGAAATGATTTTATTACTTTGACTGCTTGATGCTCCACAACTAGATTGCCTGTTGTGCTCAAATGAAGATGTTTGTGCTCAAAGGTGTAACACCTCAGATTTTATTCATAAAAAATATATTGTAATTATTTGAATAATTCAATAAAATGGTTAATATTCATAAATTTGAATCTTGTGAATTTTGAAATATTCATATTCATAAGAAAATAGGCAAATTAATTCAAAAATTGAATTAAATCATAAAGAGGATAGCAAAATCATAATTTTGCCAATTTAGCTCAAGATTTATTATTTTTTAATTAATTAGAGTTAATTTCAATTACTCAAGAAAAATAAAAGAAAATGCATAATATGATTATTCTTAATAAAATAAATCAAGAATTAAGAAATTAAGAAAGATTATACATAAAATTAATTATGTGAATTTATTGTGCAGCACAATTTTCCACCTACCTTCCTCTCATTATTTTCGTGGTAGCCCAGGCGTCATCTTCGAGCGAAAACGAAGTAAATCATGAAGCGATACGATTATCAATTACGGAGAATATTGTTCCTGTGAGGGACAGATTGACAATCGAAAGAAGTGACTGTTGTATTGAACGGTGGAAGTGAAAAGGAGTAGGGCTAGAAAAGGGATGAGCCATGGATGTGAGAAAGTGAAGTGGAGGGGACTGAGTCAGACAAGACAGCGTTGGATTAGAAGATGGAGAAATGTATCATTTTGACGGATTGGAGATTTGAGACCTGTTATCCCGTTCTCTCTCATTAGAAAATAAGCGATTAGAGAGAGAGACACATCTATATGTTCCGGACCATTTATTTTCAAGATATAAGTGTTTATTATATAAATCGAGGTACAGTTCTTATAATATATTTATTTTATATACTGTAAATCACGATTTATAAATATTTATAAGTAAAAAATAAACTATCCCAAACAAACACATATATTTGGGAGCTATGGTGTCGAGTTATTTTTACAACATGTTAAATTATTTTTACAATAGTTCACCAAATAAAAAGTTATTTTTACAACTTATTTTTGCCACGGTACCAGGAAACTTTCACAACTGCATATTCTCATTGGGTCTGTCACAAGAGCCAATTTGATTTTTAACAACTTGTTATATATATTTTATCAAATTCATTAGTCATTTTTACAAGTTAATTTAAATTCCGTTAGGAGTTTATAAATTTCACAACTTTCCACTGTCACAAATTCTTACCATCAATTTAACACAATATTGACTCAATTTGATTACAATTCCTGATGCCACATTTGGCAACAACTGATTACCTTATTCACAAGTCAATAAGTATGTTTTCACAATAATATGAGTTATTTTCACAAGGTCATTGACAAACCTGCTAGAATTTGCTAAATTGCATGTGTCCCTTGTGACAACAACACATCATCAATTTAAATAACATCTTCTACCCATTTGTTACAACTTAATACATATACTGTCATAACTGAATAGCATATCATATTCATATATCATATGACATTAAAATATTAAGTTGTACAAGTAAGTGGTTATTCCCACCTACTCATTTAACTTAATATGATATCATCTTTAAATAGGTACACAAACTTCTGGACTCATTCAACAAGCAAAAGGATTCACAGCATTCGAAAAATCTAGCTTTCCTCAATAATCAAATTCTTTCATTTGGTATGATTTATTTTTGGTATGGGTGTTAGCACCATTTGAGTACAACATGTCAATGATTACTTCTGTACAATGGGAGAGCAAAAGGTTCATAAAGTAGTTCCCATATTTCATGACAATCTACAACACGAACTTCATATTAATAACTATTACAGCAATATTTACAACTACAAATGCACATATTAACAATACTTTATTTAACATCATATCAGCATTTTGTAATCAAACAAACCACAATCACATTCAATCAGTTCCACTTAAAACAAGGTCATCCCTCTGTTTTCTTGCCCAAAAACAGAGCATTCCCTCTATTATATTACCCAAAAACAGAGTACAAGTTCTGTATTAACAACTATAACAACTACAAATGTACGAATTTACAACACTTTTTTTTCATACCAACGTTTTCAAGGCAAAAGAGCACCATCACATTCAACCATTCCCACCTAAAACACAGCACTCCGTCTGTAACCTTCTCAAAAAATAGAGCAATATAACATAAACACAACCCAATCAAAGTGAAACCCTAACTTCAATGGTCAAGATCATATCTTTACCAAAATTTTAGCATTTCTTATCTACCACCTACCACTTACTCTACTATTGAACCCAAGCTCCAATCTTTGATCAACCTCTCAATTTCAATATACCCAGTTTTTATACTGAAAAGAAAAAAAATAGTTCGGTGTTCTACCTCTATACCCGTAGATGGAGGCTGCAGATCCTTTGCCAAGAACATTAACGACACACTTTATCCCTTCAATATTGTATCTCCAACATGTTATAAGTAACTTTCTCTCCCTGTAGATGATCATTAATATGAGCAATTTTTTTCTTATGCTTCAAAATTTAAACTACTTTTTTTTCTACACAGAGCACCAAGGCTGCCCAACCTTGTCTCTCTCCATCCATTTATTTGAGATATGTTTATATCATCTGGATGTTTTTTATAAAAAGGAACAGGTATACGTGACGGTTGTTTATTTATAAAAATGAATAGAGGGAGTATAATATAAGAAGTCTTAAGAAAAAAGTTTTGGCCCAAAATACAAAAAGTTGACAACGTAATTAATAATTATTTTTCACTTTTGTCCCTGTAGAAAGATGTGATAGATAATAAATATATATTTAAAAAAAACTTTAATGAAGGTGAAATTTATAAATTTTATTAATTTAAGATATATGAAATGATTTAACTAATTTCTTTTCTTTTCTTTTTTGTTGCATGGGAATTATTTAGCAACATCTTATATCATGGACAGGAGCATGCCATCTAGCCATCCTATAAGAATATAGTGAATCACTTAAAAAAGGGTTTTTGTGGAGGGAAAAAAAAGGACTTTTGTGGTCTACAAAATAAAATTATTCTCGTTCACAAAAAAAAAAAAATCGCATATTTATGCTATCAGCACAAAATTATTTTTTTAAGAAAAAGCTAAAATACGCTGCCACCCAAATTCTCTCTTCGCTCCTGTGTAGTAGTATCTCTAAACAAGATAGACTCGCATAAGTCTATGTTTGGTATCACTTATTTTTAGATAATAAGTTTTTATTATATAAGTCGAGATAAAATTTTTTTCATATACTTACCTCATATACCGTGAATCACAATTTATAAGCACTTATTATCCAAAAATAAGCTATTCCAAAAGAGCATTAATACACTCAGGGCCTGTTTGGTACACTGGAATTGTTTTTTATGGACATGGATATGGATATGGATATGGATATGGATATGGATATGGATATGGAAATGAGGTTTAAAAGTATGTTTGGCATGCTATGGAAATAAAATCTAATTTTTTACAAAAATACCAAAATGCCCATCTAAATAAAAAAAAATCTTCCACATCATTGCAAATATCAGAAACTTCACTCCACGTCTCCATGGCAGTTGTAGGAACTCGTGTGGTTTGAAATATTCATGGCAGATCTGAAATCTTCAACATGGCAGTTTGGAATTCGCTGTTTGGCAGATCTGAAATGCAGGGATTCGCCTTTTGGAATCAACTCCATGGCAGATATGAAATCTTCAACATCATGGCACGATCGCTGGCAAAAATGGAGAAGAAGGCGAAGATGAAGATGGGGAGAAGACGAGGCCGGAGATTCGTGGGATGTCGCTGTCGCCGTCGCAGTCATGTTTGTGGGCACAAGCTACGGCGGATCAATGGAAGGATGACGGAGAATGTGGTGGGTGGTGGGTGGTGGGTGGTGGGTGGGGTCATGTGAAGGTTGAAGGGTATGATGGAATTTAATCATGTGGAATTGCAAATCTTTACTTTCTTGATGGAAATCAATTTAGTGGAATTGGTGGTTTTGGCTTCCACATGGAAATGATTTCCATGGCTATTTCAACCATACCAAACACACTTAAGACATGGAATTAAATTCCATTTCCATTTCCAACCGCCTAATTCCAGCGTATCAAACGGGCCCTTATTGTTTGTGTATGTGCACTGTACACCATGCTCCCAAATATATGTGTTTGTTTGGGATAGTTTATTTTTTACTTATAAATATTTATAAATCGTGATTTACAGTATATAAGATAAATATATTAGAAAAACTGTATCTCGATTTATATAATTAACACTTATATCTTAAAAATAAATGGTCCGAAACATATAGATGTCTCTCTCTCTCCAATCGCTTATTTTCTAATAAGAGAGAACGGGATAACAGGTCTCAAATCTCCAATCTGTCAAAATGACACATTTCTCCATCTTCTAATCCAACGCTGTCTTGTCTGACTCAGTCCCCTCCACTTCACTTTCTCACATCCATGGCTCATCCCTTTTCTAGCCCTACCCCTTTTCACTTCCACCGTTCAATACAACAGTCACTTCTTTCGATTGTCAATCTGTCCCTCACACGGAAACAATATTCTCCGTAATTGATAACCGTATCGCTTCATGATTTACTTCGTTTTTGCTCGAAGATGACGCCTGGGCTACCACGAGATCTAGTTGTTCGTGCAATTGGAATTGGTTGTCTGATTTCTTTCTTGTTTCGATTTTAAATTCGGAGCGTTCGAGTGGGAAATTTTGGTCGTTATGATATCTTCTGGTGTTAACTTGGTGATGACTGTGATTGGATTTGCGGTGAGCACTATGTTCATCGTTTTCGTTTGCACTAGACTCATCTGTGCTCGAATTCAGTTAAATGCTTCTCGCCGATCCCTTCTTGTTGCTTCCAGATCCAATCTCAGTATGGTAAGCATCGATTTACCTTGTTTCAATCAACCTCTTGTTTCGTTGTCTGTAATTTGCTTATTTTTCTTTAACTTGTGTTGTTCAATTGTTTGATAAAATCATGTAATTTAATTACATTTTGTGAATTTCGAATTTGCCCTTTCATAACGGTGCTTTATTTCTATTTAGTGCATTTCATTTGGTCTGAGGATTTACCCATTGAACATCTTCCCGTGTTCAGCTGGAGCGGGGATCTCTTGGCCTTGAACCCAAAGCGATAGCCAACTTTCCGACGAAGAAGTACAGTGATGGATGCTTTGCTGCTGCAGAAGATTCTCAGTACGTTTATTTCTCTCTTTTTGAAATATTATCATCTCCTGTCATTACTACTCGCATCACATGAATACAAGATATATTTATCTAATTTAATTAGATTATAGAAGTTAGTTAATATGATATGATTTTTCTAAAATACTCTAATTATCTTCCTTAAGTTGAGTTGGTTAACTAATCATCTTACTTAGTTAAATTAGGAAAAGATTTATAAATATGAAAAACATGTTTTATATTTAGGATCAAGATGTATGTTTAGATTAGCCTTTAGAAAATAGTTTTTACAATATACGTGATAGGTATATGAAAAGAGTTTTGTGTCGACTTACGGAAAAGGGCTTCTGAAACCACGGTTTTATGGTTTGCCAAACATGCGCATAGCTTCTCAAATATGTCTTATATAAAAGACCAGAGGGAGTATTAACTTGGAAAGTGTTGCTTGGTGCTTAGAGATTGGATTTATGCCAATTAGTTTCTTTCAAAATCAGGAACAAAGTTGATTTCAGACTTAGAATCTACGTTGCTCACTGGTCATTTTATTTGAAAAATAGAAATTACCGTAAGAAGGATTGAGACTGGATTTGGTAATGAAGTCAAGTTTGAACATTGGCTGGTCGATGAAGGACTCGTGTGAGTGAATGAAATGCATTCTCTGGGTTTATGGCCATCTGTGTCATGAGTTTAGATGATACTATATGTTTGTTCCGTTGTTAATTTGTTAATTTATAAGTGACTTTATTCCATTAATTAGAAGATATTATCACTGTTGTGACTTAGATCCAAGGGTGTGAAGAATGATCCATGTTCTTTCTAACCCATTTTGTTATGGTCGTTCATCAGTTTTGCATATTGGAGAGGTTAGAATGGTCTAGTTTTTACCCAATGCTCATATCAGTGATGCTGGGCCGTTTTGCTAGTAACTGAGAAAAATCTTTCTATGTTATGCTTCTCAGAGAAAATATGTTTTCATTGGTTTATTCCCCACGGTATAGATAGTTTGTTTACACTAGCTGGATTAGGGCTATTGTTCATCAGCAATATTTTGAACAGAGTTGGATATCATAATCTTTTATGTCCACATACTGTACTTGCGCACTGATATCACGATGTAACTTCTTACTTCTTACTTGTGGTGTTCTTGGATTGAATAATGACTTTGTAGATAAGGGCATTCATGGGATAATAACTGTGCGCGCGCGCGCGCACAACAATAAATCTTATCGTCAATGGTCTTGTAACCTAATAACATAAAAGCTCTTAGCAGGTGGGAGATGGTGGATTTGATCTCACTTGTAACTTCAGGCCACCAGTATCTACCCCTCTAGTGTGTGTATTGTCCTTTCATATAATTGTGTTTCTTATGAACATTTGTATTTGTTGTATGTGTAGATGCAGTGTTTGTCTTTCGGAATACCAAGGTGAGGATGTACTGCGCATCCTCCCGTATTGTGGACACTTCTTCCATGCATCCTGCATAGACCTATGGCTGCAGCAACATTCGACATGCCCGGTTTGTCGAATCTCATTAAGCAAATCATCAACGGAGAGAAAACACATAATTCAACCGATGTTCAGTGCCGATGTTCAATTGAATTATGGCGTGGAATCTAATGATCACTGTATGATGATGGTTAATAATGGGTTATCTACAAGAAACCTTGACATACAAGGGGATCATTATGCTGCAGCTGAAGGCGGTGGAACAGTTGCTACAGAGAATGTCACCAATCTAAGTGATGCTGCTGATCAGTCCATGAAAGATGCAGGAAACAAGCATTTAGAGAGCCCATCAATCATCCCCTCAAGCTAATATGGTCTGAACACAACATTGAGGTAGAGTTATTGCTATATATGCTTCTTAGTTGTAGAAGAATGCAGTGGAAGGGGCTTTGTAGAAAATACCTTTGAAAGAGCTATCATCATTTGGACCCAATAATTCTCGAAGATGACTCAGGCAAATAGCTAAATCCAAAAAAGTGCAATTGTATGCTAGGGTGGGGGGCTGCTTCTTGTTCTTAAGGACATTATTATTGAGATGAAGAGAGAATGACAAAAGATGTGAATTTTAGTTTTTATAAGATTCATTCACTTGGAGATTTGGGATGAAACTTAATTTTATATTTTCACTTCAGCATCAGCTTTAGAATGTTGTGGATCTGCTCAGACAATGCGAAGGGGTTGCATGTACTTTGTCCACCATTGAAAACTCTCAACTCTATCTAATACAAATCATTTTATAGTTTTATTTGAATCATGTAAAACTTTTATTGGTTGAAATTCTTAATGCAGTCATATTCTCCTTTACCTTTGGTCCTATTTATAGAGCAAAGAGAGTAGCCTTTTTTCGTCCTATTTATAATGCACCTTGTTAAATTTTTGAGGCGAACATACAATTTAACTCCTCATTTATTATTATGTTAATTTTGTTTTCTTATGATATTATGTATATTAGGTAGGGGTAGAGTTGAAAAATTATTGAAGTTTATGGTAAGAGTTAATAAGGTTTGAAGTTTTTATTGGTGTGTGAAAAATGTTGGAATTATCCTATAGATAAGACTGGAAGAGTAATTTTTAATCTAAACTTGTTTTAAGTTGCAGTTTCACCTTTGACGTTAATGTTAATATTTACTTTATTTCCATCATATTGCTAGAATAGTAAAAGCTTTAGGAATTGAGGCAAACGCCGCAACTATTTCATCAAAAATAAATAAATAAATGACCCCAAGCAAAACAATCCTCAGTTTTAAAAAAATGACATCAAGCAAGCTAATCCTAAGTCAACAATCACTCGAAACACTCATTTTATGATATATATCAACTTAAGAGTCCATCTAATTAAAAATCAAGAATTAAATAGGAGAATGTTTTATTTTTCTGTCGCATATACTCTTCTGATCATATTTATACGTCACTCCCAACATATTTCATTGAAAATAAATAAAACCTTACACCTTATTAAATCTGCCTCAAAATGTGACAATTTTCTTATTCTACTTCTATTTAATATACTTAATACCATTATATCCCATAAAAATAAAGACTACACAATAATAAATATGAAAAAGGATAAAATTATACATTTATATAAAAAATTTAATAATATGATTTTTAAATAGGACAAAAAAAATTTCTCTCCATGCCTTGTAAATAAAAGTAGAGTAGCATTTAGGCCTCACTTGGTAGCTAATGGGAAATGAAAATGCTTAGAGAATGAAGACTCTGGTTGGATTCCTATAGCCCAATTCCAATTTTTAGCGACTGTGGTTGTATTCTTGCAAGTTGCAACTTGTATATAATTTGTAATCATGATTATTTGATTCCCCATCAAACTCTCTTTCACGGTAATTTTTTTTGCTCAAATCTTTCACGGTAATAACTACCCCCATTCTTCATAAGCTTTTTCATTCTTTTTTTTTATATATATTTTGAACGGTATTCCAGTTATCTTTCACTAGTTTTTTCCCCTTAAAAATGGGTATATATGAAAAAATTTGTTTAATTACCCTTAAGACTATCAAATATCTTGTTAAAAAGATCACGCATGAATAATAGAAACCAGATCGATGAGTAGAAAATAGATGGAAGGGAGTGCATGATTTAATTTAATATAATAATCAAGGTAATTAAACCCGGATCGGTTACTGAATCGACCGGGGTACTGAGTCAAGGGTCAGTGCGTCAGACCTGAGTTAAATCGGAACTAACCCAAGACCCAATTGATGAAAAAATTAAGATTTCAGAGTCATTGATATGAAATTATAAAAAAAAAACAAATCGGTTTGACTCCTAGATTGACCTGATTTACCAACCTATTTGTTGGTTTTTCAGTTGAATCAGCCGGTTCGATCCGGTTTCATAAACCTGGATTATCAAAGAGGGTAGCTTTATTCCACGTGCATTATTGTGGAGAGGCAGGAAAATTCAAATGGCGAGATGTGGTGAGCTTCATGGGTGACGTTGATGTGTGTGGCACACACAGATGAGTGAATTATAAAGAAGAGAAGTTGGGAAGAGAGTAATAAATCGGTGCGGTTGTTGAACTGATGTTTTGGGAAGCATGTGGGGTCCCCATCATTTGCCACTTGGACTTTCTTTCTTTGTTTTCTTAAGTTAAAGTACAATCTTATCCCCAAATATCTCCCTTAGGTCCCTCCGCCCACACAATACAACAGAACGATATGAACATTAGAAGAGATTGCTCTAATTGATTTCCAAATCATATGAAAGTATAAACTTGAACACTATTGGACATATTAGCGTTTTAAGAAGACTTTAAAAAGAAATATAATTTGATATATATATATATATATAATATTGAACAACATTAAAAAACTACTTCAAGATAATTGTTCCATACCTATAGTCAAGTGCTATATTTGCACACACAGAACAGCAAATGAACAGGTTATACATCCATCAAATACTTGTTTGATTTTATTATCTATTATTTTTCTTAAAAATAGTTTTATAAAACAGTTTTTAGAAATAAGTTTTAAAAATTAAAAAAAAAATTTGTATAAACAATTATTTTGAAAAATCTGCTTTTGAAGTGATTTTAAAATGCCGTAGTAGTACATTGCCATGGCAATGGCCGTCACTAATAATGTAGTATCGATAATAGATAATTGGTGGTTTCAAAAAATAAAAAATAAAAACAAAAAAACAACTAAATACAATTTTTTTAAATTTTTAAAAATAATTTTTTGCTTTTTCATTTTTAAAAGGGTTAATGTGCAAATTTATCAATGAAGTTTTGTCCGAGGAGCGTTTGGCACAAATATCTTTTAGAAGGGGCAAAAATATCAATGAACAATTAAAAAAGGGCATCCACCACAAAAAATGTTAAATCCGTACTAACGGCGTTAAATTATAAAAGAAGACAACCCCTAACAACGTTAGTACAAATTTAAAATTTTCAATTCCATCCTCCAAACAAACCTCCTCCTGAGATTCTGGCCTAACTCCATTTTCACACTTTTCAGTTCTATCATACCAAACAGCCCCTTAAATGTTGCCTTCTATAAATTAAGATAAAATTCTTTTCATATATTTATCTCATAAATCATAAAAACTATTCTCCAAAACTAATTCAAACACAGAATAAAATGAGATAGGTACTTGAAATTGAAAAATCACGTCCATCACGGTTGGTTTTTTTTTTTTTGGGCAGCCCCGTCCATCACGGCTAATCAAATCAATTGTTGCTTTCTTTCTTGATTAATAATTATATTCATTGTACCAATCTGGAATTATTATTTGTTATGCATTATTTTGAAATGACCACAAAGAAAATAAATTGATGCTCGTACAAGTGTAATTAATTAAGGTGAGAATCAAATAAAATATTACCTTTCAGTTTAAATATAAAACTCATTTAATTTTTTTTAGATATTAAAAAAACTAAATAAATTATTTAATTTTATTTATATTTATCCTTTTTTCTCTAATTAATTTGCTTAATTTATAAATTAATAGAATCTAATAATACATAACAGATAATATGATTAAGTACCTTATTTAACTTCCTTAATCTCTTAAAAAAATTAATTAGATCTTATATTTAAGACAGGAGAAAGTAATTGCAAAAATTATAAATAAAGAAAAAGACTTGGGCTACTTATCTCTATTTCAACCAATTATCCAATCAAACTTCAATAATTTTTTATTATAGGACTTGGAAGAAAACAAAAGCTAACAATTCAAGAGAGATGGTTATAATATTTTGAAAAAAATATTATATTAACTAATTTAATTAAGTTTTTTAATCTAATTAAATTAGTTAATTAATTTTATATTAAGAATAAGAGGTGATTATTTATCGATCCATCCGTATCAAAGTGAACATGATCGTTTGGTGGTGGCTCCCATGAAAATTCAAAGGGTGATGCCTCCATGAATTATTTCATTTGTTTGAATTCAGATTGCCATCCTTAGCATCTTTTCATCTATTAATCAAACTTTAACACTTCTGCTTTTTTTCTTTTTTGGTTGAAATTTGAATTCATTAGTCATCAACGAGTTTCAACAACTACATCGGCCTAGGTCCCTTCATTAGCTCCCACCTTTTGGCTAAATGGTGGATGTTGATTTAAGATACAAAAATTTCCTTCTATTTTTATGGGCAAATTTGGCTAATTGTCAACCACAACTATGCTATCCTTATTCAAATATCTAATCAATCCCTATGAAGTAAGAACCTAACTTCTTCAACTATACCCTGGAAAGGATAATGTCAACACCCGTTTTCATTTTGATAATCGAAGAGTAATAAAGATGGAATTCTATGGGAATACAGAAAAGTACAATTATACTGATAAAAATATTCGTTTACAATCTAATCGTCGTTCGTCAATGAAATATAGAAAATACAGCGGAAACTTAATATTTACAGAATTCTCTAAAATATCTAAGCACAAACTAATTATGACCAAGATCAAGTCCTTATCTCGAGACACGTGCCAACCACTTTCCGGCGTCTATGCTTTTGCCCCTTGACCCATTGGCACCCTCTGAGATGTTTATTTAAAAATAGGGTGAGATTCCGAAGAATCTTAGTAGAAACATGCTATCATTCATAGAAAATGCAAAAAGTATATATGATATGCGTTAAGTATGCACCAATTAATGAACATTATAAACACATCATCGTCAAGTATACATGAGTAGGGCCCAGCCCCACAATCTACACCGGCATTAACTACCTCTCTCTAGGTTATTCATGTTAATTAATAAAGCGCATTTACAAACATTGGTATCCACACAAGCATATAACTATGGCATGATGTATAAAGGATAATGTTCCTATCTCAATACTTTATAAACCCCTTTTTAGATATGTCTTGAAATACTTGTCGTGTCCGGCCTCTAACTCGGTCCTAAAATATTAAATGTATAAAAAATAGGTTATAACCTATCCGAGTATCATTTTAGAGTCTTCCATAGTGTTTCTTGTGATTATATTAGTCTATGGAGAAAATTTACCAAAATGCCCCCGGCACCCCGTACCCGGCTCGATGGCACATTTTTCCAAAATTTTGACTAGGACTATCCTGATGTATTTTCGCCCAAGGAATCCATTTTCAAGCTTGAAATCACCAAATTCATTGTTAAATTACAAAAATACCCTTGATAGCCCCGATTTAGGGTTTTAGGGGCGTTTTCGTAATTATATTTTTTCGGCCTTTTCTGTAAAAGTGACCAACTATAACTCCATCTATTTTTGCCCACTGAATCCAATGAAATCATTTATTTCATGAAAATCCAGCTCCTAGCCCCTGAAACAATGCTGGTCGAAAGTTTCAAGAAAAATGGAAAAATGGAGCTTTATGTTTTATTTTTCAAAACTTATACTTTTCCACTTCTAATCCTTTATTAACTCATTTAAACACTTCTTAATCATCATTCAAAGAAATTTGGGCGGCATAACCCCTTAGGATTATAGCTTTTCCAATTTTCCAACACAACCAAAAATTATCAAACTAACAACAAACTTCAAAACCAACTGCTACAAGTATAGATTTGAGTTTGGTGTGGTTACCTCTTAGGCTTTTTGGTTCCTCTCTTCCTATGCATCCTCTCTCTCTTCTCCTTGAGCCAACAATGGGTCTTCAAGATCATGGATTCATGAAGAATCAAGGTTTAGAGAAGGATCTAGGGAAATGCTTCAAGAAAAACTAAAGAAACCATAACTTACTTTAGCTTCTTCTTCCTCATTTTCTCTAACTCTTCAAAGTTTTTCTAAGCTCTCTCTCTCTCTCTCTCTCTTCTTTCCTTTATTGTGATCGAAATGTATAAAGGGAAGGGAAGAGAAATGCTTCATAAACTTCCTCCCTTAATTCTACACCATTGATTTAATCAAGAGACCATAATATGACACTTGTCACAATCTTCCTTTCTTTAAGTTTATGTCATACTTACTCCTTTTGGTTTTCCATTAGCATTGAACTAGCTTTTCTTCTCTTGGTTAGCTTAAAAAAACATGCTTCCTCTCTTCTCTAACCAACCAAGCGTTCTCCCAACTAAATCCAACTTCCTACTCCACCAAGCAATCAAGTTCACTCATTCCTTCACTCTAGCTTACCATCATGCACTTCACCATATCTTTATGTAATGTACATTCCACCATTGTCATCATTACCATCATCATGTAGCATTTTGACATGTGCTCTTGGAATTTAATCATCATTTAATCTTCTCTTCATATGATAATGGCACATAGCATATTAGATTTCATTAATCAATTTTCCCTCCATGCACCTTATGCTAGGTGAAATTTTGGAAAGAGAAGGGAAGAAAAATGATTTCAACATTTCCATAATTCCCTTAATTGATTTATACCCAAGTCCTTCTAATTTTACAATTTTTTATTTATTCCTTCAAGAATATTCAATTGATACATTTTTCTTTATTTTCCTTAATTAATTGAAAGTAACTCCAATTAATTGGAAAATAATTAATCTTGGGCTAAATTGGTAAAATTATGATTTTGCTATCACCTTTGTAATTTAATTCCTTTCTTGAATTAATTTGCCCATTTCCTCATGAATATGAATATTTCAAAATTCATAAAATCCAAATTTCATGAATATTCACCATTTTATTGAATTTCTCAATTAATTAAAATATATTTTTTGTGATATAAAATTTAGGGTGTTACAGATAATTCTTGTCACAACTCTTAATTAACAAGTTAATAACATGTACTACCTCCAGTTCTAATTATAAGACAAAGTTGACTTTTTTCGGAGAGATAAAGGAAGCTAAATAAGTTATCTAATCATATCATATGTTATATATCCTTAAATTATATATTAGTCTATTAATCAAACTAATTAGTTTGGAGAAAAAAATAAAAATAAAAATACTCTAAAGTCATTTAATTAACTTCCTTAATTTCTCCAAAAAAAATCAACTTTATATTATAATTAAGACCGGAGAGAGTACTATATATAGTTAGAAAAAAGTTCTACTTTCCTCTAACCTTGAGTCCAACACAAAAAAAAAAAAAAAAAAACCAAGTATTATTCCTGTCAGTTGTGTGATAGATGTAGGAACTGAAGTTTGTAACTGAGTCCGCATATTCATGTCTTGGCGATTGGTTCTCTATAATGCCCCTTATTATCCTTTTTTATCATTGAATTAAGATTTCAATGGTTCAGATTTAATATCTTATAAAAATATTATTATAATTTTACTTAAAAGATACAAAAATAAATTTAAATTGCTAAAATTTTATATGAAGAGCTCTATATGTTATTATAGAGTAGAATTTCTTTCTATTTGTTTAAATCAATTGTCAACTATTCATGTCAAATTTTAACAGCTCAAATTTATTTTGTATCTTTTATCAAAAAAAAATATTTTGTATCTTTTAAAGTAAAATTATGATAATATTTTTATAAGATGTTAAATATGAACAATTAAGATTTTAATCCAATGATGAGAAGTGAAAAAGGAGGGGAAGGAGCATATGAGAGAAGCCAATCCTATGTCATGGTTACCTAATGACTCCTTCACAACCACTTAGGGCCTGTTTGGAAAGGCAGTGGGGACTAAAAAAGTATGGTAGGAAGGGAAAAAAGCATGATGAGAGTAAAGTGAAGTGTTTGGGTTGTATTTTTTCAAATGAGTTGTTTGGCGGAAAGCTATTTTTAAGGAGAAGTCATTAAGACCTGCTTTTCACACCGTCAATCTAAATATAAATTACATTTACAATTTAACTTTTATTCTATCTTAAATTTATAAAAATCAAATTGAAAACAAAAAAACATACTTCTATCACCGCTAATTCAAATAGTTCATTGTATCATTTCTCATGATGGACCCATCCACCTCAATTCTTATGAAACTCTCTATTGTGGAAGAAATATCACGTCCATAGCTATAAGTACATGATTTATAGCGAGGACATCTTTAACAAATATTGATTATAACATGCTCTAAATTGAATGCATTGTGCATTGGTGGGTATATGTCTCTTTTGCTAAAAATATTTATTAAATTTTGTAACCTATATATTCCAGCAAACATATCCAAAAAGATGGCATATGAATTTTTCTTTATGTGATTCTATCTTGCTTACTTTTTCAAATTCCATTTCCCACGCCGCAACTTGAAGGGGGAAATGTTTATTGCTTTATTTTCTCAATTTATCATGTATTTAAATATAAGGGTTAATATAATTTTTAGTCCCTGAAGTTTGATCTAATTTTGGTTTTGGTCCCTTAAGTTTGAAATCGGTGGTTTTGGTCCTTTAAGTTTGACCTAATTTTGGTTTTGATCCCTGAAGTTTGAAATCGATGGTTTTGGTCCCTGAAGTTTCACCTGATTTTGGTTTTGGTTCCTCAAGTTTTAAAAGGACTTGGTTTTTTTTTTCTGGGTCAGGTCGGGTTTTTTAATTGGGTCGCCAAGTCCTTTTGAAACTTGAGGGACCAAAACCAAAATCGGGTGAAACTTCAGGGATCAAAACCACCGATTTCAAACTTCAGGGACTAAAACCAAAATCGGGTCAAACTTCAGGGACCAAAACCAAAATTGGATCAAACTTCAAGGACCAAAAGTTATATTAACCCTAAATATAATATCCTATAATTATATATAATGAAATACAAGTAGTGTTTTGATCAAAAAATACAAAGTAGTGACATTTAACTTCAAAATTATATTTTAGTTGAATAGATATAAATAAATAGAATTGATTTTTTAAATATTTTTATATTAGGAATCTTATTGTGCAACCGAACATAAAAAACATGATGACATTCCACCAAGATTCGATAGAATGTTTTATGGAAAAAATATTGGCAAGGAATTACAGTTTTATTGAAATAATTTCATAGTATTCCTCCTTTTTTTCCCAGAAATTTCATAGTATTCCAGGAGATGTATCAACAATAACATTTCATGTAAATGCTCAATTAATTTGGAATTTTCGCTACTGCATCTCGAACCTAAGACGCCCTGGTGTTCAATTAACTTTCACACCAGAGAGCCACGGGAGAGAGCAGTGAATAAGAAGAAACAATAAACAACGTATATAAAGATAAAATCAGATGGAATATTTAATTAAAATTGTATTTTTTAAACAAAACCACAAACAAGATATAAACCATATAACACATACTGTAACCTTTTTCACTTTTCAGCTTCTGGGCTTGATCTTAGCTCTCAGACTCTCCTTCATCACCACCGTGAATTCCCATTTTCCTGTGAAATCCACCTTCTTCTCCGGTGGACACGCGTCCCACTCAAACTCCTGCACCATTCTCGCCATCATCAAGTGAATATGCACCGTCCCCATACCCAATCCAGGGCATATCCTTCTTCCCGCGCCGAACGGTATCATTTTCACTGCGGTCACCCCTGTTATGTCGGCGTCTTCGCCGCCGGTGATGAACCTATCCGGGTCGAATTTCTCCGGGTTGGACCATAGCGTCGGATCCTCTCCGATGGCTGGAGTGAAGATCTCGATGTTTGCGTCGGTAGGGATGTCGTATCCTGCGAGTGTTGTTGGCTCTGTGACTGCGTGCGTGAGAGTGAAGAACGTCGGAGGATGCTTGCGCAAGATTTCTTTCACTACGGCTTGCAGGTATGGCATTTTCTCGACGTCTTTTTCATCTACCTTTTTGGATCCGACCGTGTGAGTGATTTCGTCGAACAGTTTTTGTTGAATTTGTGGGTCCGCTATGAGCCGTGCGATCCCCCATTCAACGGCGGTCGCGGTGGTGTCCGTGCCGCCGTTGAGGAATTCCGAGCAGAGTGAGACCAATTCTGCGTTACTAGGTCCGGATTTCCTTCCTTCGACTTGGAGATCGAATAGAGTGTCTAGGTAGGAAAACGACGTCGCTTTGTGGTCCGAACCTGGGTTTTGGATTGCTCTTCTTCGTTGTTCAATGATTGGGACTAAGAACTCAATCTGCTCCTTACGAACACTCAAAGCCTTGTTTCTCTGTTTTGAGAAGAAAGGGCTCAGAATTGGGAAGAAATCATCAATTCTAGGGTCCAAGGTGATGAGAACGGATTTCATGACTTGATCTATTTTCTCTATTGTTTTTTCATCCATTTCGAGTCCAAAACACATAGCTACGAGTATGCAAAACACAGCGAACCTTGCATTTTTGAGAACCCAAACACGCCCTTCATTGGCCTCTGCTTCGGCTTTGATTCTATTGATGAATCTGTCCATTGCGTTATCTCTGACACCTCGAAACTCTTTAATCCTGCTTGAGCTAAGCATGTTCTGCACCATGTTTCTTCTGAGTGACCTCCAAACTGGGCCATAAACTGATGCATTTACAGTGAACTTGTTGGCACTGAAGATGTTCCTTGTAGGGTTCTCAGGAGGCCTAGTGGCATAAACTTGACCCTTCCCAATCAGAGCTTGATGAGCCAACTTACCATCAGTGAGGATGATCATTGTTCTTGTACCCATCTTGAGAGTGAAGATTGGCCCATACTTTGGTCTGAGTTCTTCAACATATTCAAAGAAGGGCTTCCCAGAACGAGCCACTTGGAAAAGATTACCAACAATAGGCCATCCAGGGGGGCCTGGAGGAAGATTGAGTTTTTTGGATTTGGATTTGAGGGTGAGCAAGAAAATGAGGCCAGAGAAGAGGAAAGCTAAGAGGGTGAAGATGAGGTGGTAGTAGGAGGAGGAAGAAAGAGAAGAAGAAGAGGTTAAAAAAGAGAGGAGTGCCATTTTTGAAAAGGGGGATGAGGAAGAAAGCGGAGGAAGTGATGGATGATTAAGTAAAGGGGAGGGTATAAAAATGGAAGTAGCATGAAATTGCTGGTGAGATTAATTAAAGCCACTTTCAGAGAATCAGAGTGTTCCACCAGAATAGACTGCCACTGCGGTGGTTGCGAAGCCAAGTATAGTACATGCTACCTGTTTCTTACTGCAAACGTGAGGGTAGGATTTTGAGCTGGGGGTGTAATAAAGAGTTGAATTAAAGGGGCATAGATGTTGGTGAATTGAATGCTCTTCCCTGCTCTTTTCCAGATTTTTTTATAGGGAAAATTACACTTACATCTTAAGAAAGAGGGAAAATGAAAATATGTTTTTATAATTGTAAAATGAAAAAATGATCATATTCATAAATCCATATTAATAATTTTAGAAGGGAAAATTGACAACTTCATAAAACCATTTTTTTATTTTCTTTCTTTTTTGAGACTTAAGTGTAATTTTCTCTTTTTTTATAAGATAAATGTGTGTGTGTGTAAATATATATATAATTTTGTTGGCAAAATATATAATTGAATTATATAAATAAAAAAATTGAATAAAAGTAATAAAATAGGTAAAGAATATAACTTATTTTCTAGAATTGCCCTTATTTATGGTGGGAAATGAGTAAGAGACTAATTAATAATTAATGCAGTGAAACTAACTATAATTAATGGTTGAAAATATAAAGAAGGGTAAATGTGCACTACCACTCCGATCTATTTTTGGAGGTGCAATCAGCACCTTAAAGTATTTAGGGGTGCAATTAACACTCTATTTTTGGATGTGCAATTAGCACCCAAACTATTTTTGAAGGTGTAATTAGTATCTTAATGTATTAAAAATGAAGTAATTACACTCATTCACTTGGGGAATTTAATATATTCTTACATCTGTGATTGAAACGGGTAATTTACCATGAATAAAAGTCCCCTTTGATTTCGACTTGACTTTTTTTTATTTGGGTCTCGAGATTCAACAAGACCAAAGTCAAACACTTTTATCACAATGATAGGGGAACTATGATAGGAAAGTTAAATTTCGAACCTTGAGTTAATATTCTGTTAGTAAAGGGGTGTGATTACTCCATTTTTAATATATTAAGGGAAAAATTGTACCCTTAAATACTAAAAGAAGGGATGGACATGTTGAAGATCGATGAAAGAGGAAAGGAAAGAATGTGCCAGCAAACGGAGTTAGTATTCTGTTAGTAAAGGGGTGTAATTGCTCTATTTTTAATACATTATGATGCTAATTGCATTTCTAAAAATACATTAGGTGCTGATTGCACATTTAAAAATACTTTAGGATGCTGATTGCACCCTTAAAAACTTTAAGTTGTTGATTGCACCTTTAAAAATATATCGGGGTGCTGGATGTACCTTTACCCTATAAAGAATGATACTAAGAATTTCAGATAGACTATTATTGTCTCTTGTAAATAGAAACATGTCATCTTTTAGGTAGAGTGTAAAAATTAAGGTATTAAAACCCGGACCGGGTATTGAATCGGTCGGGGTACTGGGTTAAGGGTCAGTGGGTCAAACCGGAGCTAAACCGGGACAAAACCGGTGAGTAATTGAAAATTTTAGGCTTATAATATGAAATTCTAAAGGAAAAAGTTACAAATTTTTTTTTTAAAATTGGGACCCGGACCGGTCTACTGACCTGTTCGACGGGTTCCGGGTCGGACCGGCCGGTCCAGTCCACGGGTCTGAGAACCCTGGTAAAAATAGAGGGAGTGTCATTTAATATATTTGAGGAGAAGATAATATAAAAATATGATTATTAGTAGAAATAATTAGGGAAAAATTTGAAAAATAACTCAAAAATTATGAAAAGATAGAAATGTGTTACGAATTTGCATAATCTTACAGAGGTGTTAGTGCTTGACCTAGAATTTACAAATTTGAGAGGAAATGACACATTTATCCATCTAATCTTAAGAGAAAAGAAGTGAGAGAGAAAGGAAGTTGGTGGTGCGAAAAGACAGGTAGGACGAGAGGGAACGAAAGAGTTGGCGCAATCCAACCCATGTGAGGTATGTATTGTTATTCCCTTGTCTAGTTGATCCTCAATCATGTTTTTTCTCATCTTTATTTGGGTGGGAAACGAGGAAGTCGGATCTGAGTATTTGGGTTGGAGGGACGTGAAGGTTGATGTTAGTGCAGGGAAAAAATTGTTGATGATGGCTGAATTTGATAAAAGGTTGCGATGGAAGATGAGTTGAGTGAGAGGTATAAGGGTGAAGAGAAAAAACAAGGTGGATTTTGTAGAAAATGGATAAAATGAAGTTGAGAAACTCTAATATAGATATGTTAAACATTGAATTAGGCCTTTAGTTTTGTTTTTCTGAATTGATAGTGTGCTAATTTATTTGTTGTAGGGCACTTAATAAAATGGATGAAAATATTGGGTTAAGTTGTGCGAAAGAGTTGTTTTGTTATTTTCATGTAAGGGGAAAGTTTGAAATTAATAATGAAGGTGAAGTTAAATACATTAGAGGTAGTGTGAAGATAAAAATGCTAACAGATGGGATAAGACTGAAAGATTTAAGGGAAATCATATCAACATGGACAGGTTAAATGCGTTAATATGTCTTGTTAAATGCAAAAATGGTTATCTAAACTTGCGAAATACTTAAACAAAATAAAAAACCGGTAATATGAAATCGGGAAAAGCATGCGAGGGTCAGGGGATATTGTTGTGCTAGTGTTGAAAAAAGTGAGGAAACCTACGGAAATACTTATTGGAACTTGCGAAAGTCGTATAAACAAATGACAAACCCTTATTATAAGTTGGGAAACGTATACAACTGTCAGGGGATTTTGTTGTGCTAGTAGAGAAAAAGGTGAAGGAACCTGTAAAAATGCTTATTTGAACTTGTGAAAGACGTATAAAATATTGATACACACTTATTTGAAATGGAGAAAATGTTCATATTGTCAAGGGATTTTATTTTGTAAGTTCAGAAACATGTTAGGGAACTTGCGGAAATGCTTATATGAACTAGCGAAACTCTTATAAAAAATTGATATACGTTTATCTAAAATGGGGAAAAGCTTTAAATTTTCAGGAGATTTTGTTTTGCAAGTTCAGAGATATGTCAGAGAACCTGCGGAAGTGCTTATCTGAACTTGGGAAAGCTTCATAAAAAATTGATATACGTTTATCTGAAATGGGGGGAACCTTCAGATTTTTAGGGGATTTTGTTTCGCAATTTCAGAAACATGTCAAGGAACCTGTGGAAATGCTCATCGAAACCCTTTTAAAAAATTGATATATGCTTGTTTGAAATGGGAAAAACCTTCAAATTGTCAAGGGATTTTGTTTTGCAAGTTCAGAAACATGTCAGGGAACCTGCGGAAATGCTTATCTGAACTCGGGAAAGCCTTGTAAAAAATTGATATACACTTATCTGAAATTGGAAAAACATTTAGTGTCAGAATTTTGTTGTCCACATTCAAGAACATGTTAGGGAATATACGAAAATACTTATATGAACTTACGAAAGCCTTATAACAATATGACAACAGGTTATCTGAAATTGGAAAAGCCATGCCACTTTCAGGGTATTTTCTTGTTTTAGGTGAGGAAAATGTTACGCACCTTGCAAAAAGTTTTACCTAAACATGCAAAAACGTTAATTAAATTTTGTTAAATTGTTATATGAATTTTGGGAAACCAGTTAACTGTCATAAGTTCATAAATGCATTTAATAAGATAACAGGACTGGTGTTGTCAACCAAATGAATTCATACATCTAACAAGGGGGGAAAATTGTCGCCTCCAACATAACAACTGTATACATAATAAGCAGTGAGACATATTAACCAGTCTTATCCCATCTGTCCATGTTGATATGATTTCCCTTAAATTTTCTAGTCTTATCTCATCTGTTAGCATTTTTACCTTTACACTACCTCCAATATATTTAACTTCACATTCATTATTAGTTGCAAATTTTCCCCTACATGAAAATAACAAAACAACTCATTTGCACAACTTGACCCAATATGTTCATTTATTTTGTTAAGTGCCCTACAACAAATAAATCAGCATACTATCAGTTCAGAAAAAGAAAACTAAATGTCCACTTCAGTGTTTCAAAGATCTCTTTTAGGGTTTCTCAATTTCATTTTACTCGTTTCTTTCAAAATTAACCCTATTTTTTCTCTTCACACTCATATCTTTAACTCAACTCATATATCATCACAACCTCCTAACAGATGCAGCTATCATCAACAATTTTTTCCCCAACCGGTCATCAACATTAACGTCCCTCCAAATTCATCATTTCCAAATTAACAACCCAAATACCCAGCTCCGAATTCATCATTTCCTACCCAAATGAAAAGCAAAAAAATTAAAATTGAGGATCGACTAAGCAAGGGAAGAACATTATCGACACAAAAATTACATACCTCAGTTTGGTTGGATAGCGTTGGTTCTTTCCTTCCCTCTCGTCCTGCCTGTCTTTCACACCCCCATGTTTTTTTCCCTCTCACTTCTTTTCTCTTAAGATCAGATGACCAAATGTGTCATTTCCTCTAAATTTTGTAAATTCCAAATTAGGCACTAGCGTCTCTACATGATTATGCAAATTCGGAACACCTTTATGTCTTTTCACAATTTTTGAGTTCTTTTTCAGAGATTTTCCCAAATAATTACATTATGAGGTACGGGTTGGAGCCCATTTCTTTTATCTAGTTTTTTCCTAAAATTGTTTTATTATTTGCCATTTTTGTTATTCTTTTCCACTATTTTATATTGGATTTGTTATTTTTTTAATAAAAAAATAGATGAACTAGGTTTAGGGCCATGCCTTAAGATTTTAAAGAGCACTTGCAAACTTATTTGGAGATTGTGTATCAACAAGGTTATTATATCAAGAGTGAGATTCGAACCTCCATTGTTGTGAGATATCTTTATGGGATATGAGTTGCTCTTTTCCAATATGAAAACTTTTGTTGGCTTTTTTACTTCTAGTATGGTGTCTCATTTTAAAAACATAGGAGTATATGATTTTGGGAGAAATTTTAGTGAGCCTCTGTCTCGTCTAAAATTATAAATGTAGTTGAAGATCATAGTCAAACGTCTGTTCATTTGTTTTTTGAGGGTGAAACAGGTTAAGCTGTCATAGTCAGTTAAGTTCAAAATTATTATGCTCTAAATGTGTATGAAGTTGATAGTATTGTATAAATATATCTAGATTTATTTATTTTTAGCATGTTTTGTCATAGGAGGGTATACAATAATTGTATATTATTGATAGGAGAAAGTGTGAAGTTGACGAAAATGGAGGATGATACTGGCAAAAAAGAAAAAGAAAATGGAGGATGATGGTGACAACATTGAATGCAGCCAACAACTTTTAGTTGAAGGGGAAATTATGAGATGACAACAAACGATATGGCTCACAGATTTAGGCATCTCAATGTCAGAGACGGAGGGGAAGGGAAAAGAAAGGAGAGGTACTCGTGGAAGCTGCTCCCAGAACACACTTTGTAAGTCAATCTGACTGAAGCTCCTAGCGTAGCAGTAATTGCTCTGTCCTATGCTTTGTGCTCAAGGTCAACATGTTACAGGACATTTTTTTTTATATTTCTATTGAGAGAAAATGTCAGAAATTTTTTTTTTTAAAATTATAAAATTATAAAATCTCAAGTGAGATTTGTTATCAAGAATTTATATAAGTATAACGAGATTTTATAAATAATTTATAACTTATTTTATAAAAAATACTTAATTTAGGACTCTTCAATTTCAAAGTTATCTTTCTATCATTTTCCCTTCTATTTATTTCATTCTTTCTATTCAAAATATAAGATCCCTTTAAGAAAATTTTTGATTCATGATACAAGTGACCTAGAGAATTATTAATTACTATCTCCAATCATTGCATTGCAAATTAAGTTTCTATATTTAGGATCAAAGGAGTATCATTTTATAATTAACAACGGGTGGCTAGTTCCTCATAAAATGGTAAATTAAAGTTCAAATCCTTATTGAGATATGTATCCACACATTTAATGTCTGAAACAAGATTATTTCTATTAGGAGGGTACCTATGTTTATAAAAAAAAATTATCGTTTTCTAATTTTATCCCAATTTATTTGGGGTTCATATAGGATATAGATAAAGAGGATACAGTACATATATTAGTATATATATTTGAATAAATAGGAGCAAAGTTAAATACAGGGGAGTAGTAGGAATTAATGCACGCACAGTATTAGAATATATATTTTATCTCAATTAATGCACGCACAGCATTGAAAAATCCAAAACTGACCTGTTTTGCCATGCATTTTTAAGAGCTTCCTCCCACAGCTTCAAATACTCCCACGGAATACTGTGTGCTGGATTGCCCCTTCCCTCATTTAAAGCAATGTGAACTTGGAAATTTATCTTTTTAGCAAGGCACGTTAACACGGATTGGGTATTAAACTGGTTGAGGTATTGGATTAAGGGTCAGATCAGAGCTAAATCAGGGCTAAACCGGTGAGAAATTGAAGATTTTAGGCTTAGTAATATGAAATTCTAAAGAAAATAAAAAAAATGAACTTGGACCGATCTACTTGCCGATTCGTCGGTTTCTGGGTCAAACCGGCTGGTCCGGTTCGGGTTCGCGAACACTGCTTTTTTAGAAGTGATTTTATGATATTGAAAGTAAATATATGAGATGAGTTTTGTCATAACTTGCAAAAAAAGTTATTAAAAAAGGCACTCTCTCATTTCCTTTCTTATACCATACATACCTCGTTTTTTTTTATAAGAAACATTTAAAGAATGTTTTATTTTTTACTTCTTACTTTCCATTTTGTTCTTATTTAATTATTTTATTTAATGTCAATATAATAAATTTTCATAGCCTCAAAAACTTGTTAATCTATTACTTCTACCATATTTATTTATTTTTATTCTCTCTCTTATACAATCCTCTTTACTATAATCATATGGTTTTATTATAGGGCAGAGAGAGAATCTTTTTTATCCTGTATTTAAGGCACTTCATTAAAGTTTTAAGGTGAATATATAATTTAACCCTTTATTTAATATTATGTTGACTTTGTTTCCAAATAGTAGTAAAGGGGTGGGCATGGCAGGGTTGGGCAGGGCGAGACCCCTGCCCGATGCCCAGCCCAAAGGATGAACGGGCTACATTTTGTAGCCCTATGCCCAGCCCTGCCCAATGAAGCCCTAACTATTTCGGGTAGGGTAAGGGTGGGCTGGGTAGGGCGGGCTTCCCTGCCTAAGTGGTAACTTCCTAACCAATGCCATTGTACAAAACCTCCAATTACACTTAATAAATACTATTAAAAACTTCAAATACATTCCATAATTTCATACCTTGAGATATCTCAAAATAAATCTAGAACTTAAGTGTTGAAATTAAAAAAAAACTAACACGTCTTAATAATTACATGACAAATTATGAAGTAATATGTGTTTATATATGAATATTGATTGATATGAATAGGTGCAATTGCACCTATTCATATCAATCAATATTCATATATAAACACATATTACTTCATAATTTGTCATGTAATTATCAATTGCGATAAAGACTTCAAATAAACTAAATTTTTTGTCTTAGATCTCAACTTTTTAATGCTTTGTATCATCTATCCAGATCAAAAAACCACGTCTATCAAAAAAGCAATGAGTTGTATGTAAACTGTGGTGGATTGATATTAAATAATAATATAAAATGTTTCATAAACATGAAATAATATATACACATATTAAATAAAATAATATGTATAAAATACTGTTTATTTTATATAAAATAACATATATTTTAAATAAAATGTATATAATTTTCAGGGCAGGGCCAAATGGGCAGGGCAGTATTCCCTGCCCGATAGTTCGCCCTGCCCAAAGATGCCCAAATTTTTATCGGGCCACTTTTTTTAAGCTGGGCAGGGCAATTTTTGACCGGGCTCGGGTGGACATACTGGGCTCCTGGGCACCATGCTCACCCCTTGTAGTATTATGCATATTAAATAGGGATGGAGTTGAAAAGTTGTTAAATTTTTTATTAGAGTTAATGAGATTTAAGATTTTCTTAGTCTGCATGAAAAATGTTGAAAGTACCTTATAAATAGAACCAGAAGAGTAATAATTTCCTTATTCTCTCTCTTATTTCCTATATCTTCATAAATAAAAATATTTTAATAAAAAAGGTTATAATTTTAATATATCTATTATTTTTAACTGAGTTCTGCTTGGCTCGGTTAAACATTTGTACAAAGCACAGAAGGGAGTACTTTTTTGTGCTTCATGGATGAGCACTCAGGAGTGACGGATAAATTAAAAAAAGGGAAAATCCCTTAAAAATGCGCTCGAAATAGCGAAATCCCGTTTCAGTACAGCGAATTCCAAAATACCGAATTAGTCGTGTGTCAGTACGGAATGAACAGTGCAGGGGTGCTAAAAGACGATTTTGCCCTTCAACCCTCATTCTCATCACTTTCAGAATAACAACACGAGCCTCTTAATTAACAACTTTATCTTTTTGATTAACAACTCCAATTTCATCTTTTTACTTTCACAATAACAATACCGGTCTTGTTATTAATAACACCATATTCTACATTAACAACTCTCATTTCTTATTTCACAACTTCGTAATTTAAGTTTCAGGGTCAATAACAACACCTCTTTCTTTATTAAGAAGATGAAATTGGAGTTGTTAATCAAGAAGACAAAGTTGTTAATTAAGAGACTTGTGTTGTTATTCTGAAAGTGATGAGAATAAGGGTTGAAGGGCAAAATCGTCTTTTAGCACCCCTGCACTGTTCATTCCGTACTGACACACGACTGATCCGGCATTTTGGAATTCGCTGCACTGAAATGGGATTTCGCTATTTCGAGCGCATTTTTAAGGGATTTTCCCTTAAAAAAAAGACAATTTACATACGACCCTTTTGTTAAATTGTTCTGTCTTTTGTGGGATAGAAGTTGAAGTTATATCCATGGTTCAAAAAACCGGACCGGACCGGCCGGTTCGACCGGTTGAACCGGTCCCTGGTCCGGTCCGGTTTGAGCAAAAACCGGTCAGAACCGGTCGGACCGGTCAGAACCGGTCAAAACCGGTAAAATCGGTGGTCCGACCGGTTGACCCGGTTTCTTCCTTTTTTTTTTTTTTTTTTTTTAATTTTTCAAATTTTTATTTTGTGTTTTTTGAGGGTAAAATGGAAAGTTGAAGACTAAAATGAAGAGAAAAATAGATAAAGAAAGAACAAATCTAAAAAAATGAAGAAAATAATGAAAAAAATTAATTAAAAAGATATAATAATTATAGGAAATGAGATATCTTTGTATAAGTATAGGTATTATAACTAATACTAATAGATTTTAAACATTTTTTTTCTAAAAATCTTTATTTTTATCTATAGAAGTTTAAAAATATATTAATATATATTATCACTAATAAATTATAATATTTTAATATGACCGGTTATGACCGGTTCAACTACCGGTTAGACCCCGGTTGACCCATTAACCCTTAAACCTGTGCTGTGACCGGTTCATTGCCCGGTCCGGTTTTTCGTTCCTTGGTTATATCTCTTTTTCAATATGAAAAAAAATAAGTATATTATTCTAAAAATTTTAAATTATTAGTTATTTTGTCCATGTTGTGGAACTCAGATCGGACCGGCTAGTGCGGCCCGAAAACCAGCCGTTAGTCCGGTTTGGGTTCCTATTTAAATAAAATTAATTTTTTTTAGAATATCATATTAACAAGCCTAAAATTTCTAATTTCTCACCGGTTTGATCTCGGTTTAACTCTGATTTGGTCCCGATTTGACTCATTGACCCTTAACCCTGTACCCCGACCAGTTCAATACTCAATCTGGGTTTTAATACCTTATATTTTGTATGTCATAAAAAATCTAGTTAATGAAAAAAATAAACCAACTCAAATTGGTGAGTAACAAAGGTAGAGCTGGGAATTAGGGCTGACCCGGTGTTACAGGGCTAGCCCTTGATGGGTCAGGGCCTAACAGGGCCGGCCTTAAAGGGCTCGAGGTCAGAAAAATTGCAGTTTTTCAAGGCCCGACTCGAGAGCATCAGGGCCGGGAAATCCTTTTCACAATATTTAAGTGTGTGTTCTTTTACCCCCCAAATCGTGGTTTCAGAAGCATTTTTCCGCAAATCGAGACAAAACTCCTCTCACATACTTACCTCATAAACTGTAAAAGCTATTCTCTAAAAGCTAATCAGAACACACACTTAACTATTTTTCCTGCATATTTTCCCCAGAGAGATATAATTAGTAAATAACAACGATTAAAGTTCTAATTTAATACATAAATGTTGTCAACATTAAGGTTTAAATAATACGTCTCTTGCAACAAACAAACACAGTTACTAATGTATAATCAAAGGTAAAATCATGTCCATAAATACAGGACCTAAGAAAAAGCTTTTCTCTCTACTTTATAAATAGAATTAGAAGAGTACAATTTTATTTGTAAATTTTGTTTTAAATTAATTCAGCTCATATAATTTGAAATAACATAAAGATTTAAATGTGCTCAACCAATCATAAAGTAGGTGATGTTAACTCACAGAAACATGAGTATTACGACATTTTTCTGTTTCACTAGATAGTGCTAATCAATTATACAAGTATATGTCAGTACAATGATTAGAAAATACATAACAAAAGAAATATGCTAATGTATAAAAATGGAAATACCACATGGCAAAAGAAACATAATGGGTATATCAACCTTACTTGATAAAGCAAAAGGCATGAGGGAGAGCCAGAGTAATATTTTGGATCTCAACATATTTTAAGAACCAAAAAAAGAAATAAGTGTTTGTTTGGAATAGCTTATTTTTGGGTAATAAGTGCTTATAAATCGTGATTCACAATATACGAGGTAAATATGTGAGAGAAGTTTTATCTCGGCTTGCGTAATAAGGACTTATTTTTTAAAAAATCGTGATCCCAAACATGTAAGCCTAACCAAACACACACTAAGTTCTACTGCATGGGGGTTCTTATATATGCAGGATAGATCTATTATTTTGTTACTATCAACCTTTACCAAAATGAAGTACTCCCTCTAGTTCTTAATATAAGATATATTTTGAGAATTAATCTTGGTCTTAAATATACGATACATTTATCATATTTATCAATCTTTTTTTAATTTACTCTTATTAATGCTCCCTCGACAATAATCAAGGAAGAGAGGGAGTGAGGGAATTGAAGAAAATAATGAGTGTATTTTAGAAAATACATATCATATTAACTAACTCAACTAATTTTCTTAATATATTAATTTAGGCAATATATCTTATATCAGAGATTGGAGGGAGTATATAATTAGTAGAACAAGAAGCCTTTTTTGACCTAAGGTGTGTTCTTATTAGCTTTTGGAGAATAGCTTCTGGAGAATAGATTATGGAGAGAATAGATTATGAGAAAAAAGTGATTTTGAGGTAATGAGGGTGTTTGAATGTTATAATCAGAATAGCTTTTTTCACGGTCAAATTACTAAAAAGGATATTAACTTTTGTGATAATTATATATAAAGATAAAATTATATTTTATATATTATTTAAGGGTTAAGGTCCAAATTTAACAAAACATTTAAATTTCATCTAACGAAATTAAATTATAAGAAAAGAAAACCTTTGACGGGATTAAAAATGATACATCTTAACTCATTATTTAACATTAAATTTCATAATTAATACCAAAAATGAAATAAATTTGTCTATATTAAATGTTAATTAACTTAACTAATTTTTTTAATATAATCAAATTAGATAAATAGGTCTTATATTAAGAATAGGAGGGGGCATTAAAATTTTAAAATTAAAAAAACAACGCTGATAGAATCAGAGAACACCGAAATTCAAAGAAAAGAAAAGTAAAGAAAAGATGAGAGAGAGTGAGTGGAGTGGGGCTCACACAAGAAAAAAGAGAAAAGAATAGGGGCAGGGGCGCAGAGTGGGGCCCAACGGTCAGAATTTTCTCAGCAAAGCAGGAGGAAAATAGCTTCTTGTGATAATAGTTTTTTTTTTGCCAAAACCATGGTTTGGGCCAAAAACAGGATTCTCAAATTTTTTGTAGTGTTCGGCTGCTCACATGACAAAACCAAGGTTTGAGATAAAAAGCACTTTTTTTTAGGTCACCTGAACACACACTTAGCCAATACAGCAGAAGCTATATTTGAAAGACAACAAAACATATGTATTGTTGAAATAACATAAAGTCAATGAATGTTGATTCTACTGGCCAAAATCTAATTTGCACCAAAATTTTAGTCTTGTTATGAGTTGAGGAGAGTAACTTCTAACAATATATTCCATTAATCAATTTTTATTTTCTATGAAAGTAACTTTTGAAGAATAGTTTTTACGATTTACGAGGTAAGTATGTGAGATGAGTTTTGTCTTAATTTGCGGGGAAAAAAACTTCTGAAACCATAGTTTCAAAGTTACCCAAACACTCACTAAAGCATAAATGTGATTATTTTACGAGGTGCCAAACACCCCCCACTTTACTTAAAGTCCCAAGCATAAGTTTTTGATCTACTTTACATATTTATTTCTTTGTTTTTTTATATATAAATAATGGCATGAGAATAATACTCGCTTCCGTCCTATTTATAAGCAACTTTCCTTTTGATTGTTTAAAACAAACCGGTAGTTAAAAGCATTAAGTGTGTCAAAAATGTCATGCTTTTCCATATATGCCCCTATTTATGAAAATAGTATAGAAGAGAGAATAGATAAAAAATATGAGAGATAATAAGTATAAGATATGAGAGAGAATAAGTATTTAATAAGGGTAAAATAGGAAAAAGAAACTTGTATTTTCAGACAAAAACTGAAAGTTGCTTATAAAAGAGACCAGCCCTATGAGAGAGGGAGAAAATTGTTTATAAATAGGACCGGAGGGAGTAGAAAGGAGGAGGTTATCTCACTCAAGTAAAAATGAGAGAATATAAGTTTGAATCTTGAAAAATATATTTATTGATATAAATAAAAATCATTGACACTATAAACCCTGAAAGAGTATACTCTTGATATCATCAAAAGAGATAGGAGGAGGCTAGTTAATAAGCTCTTAGTTGAAGTGATAAGCAACTTCATTCTTGTAAGAACGAAAATACAAATTTAAATAAAAAAAAACACTTATTAATAGTAAACAAAAACCATTTACGTTGTCCTTGATATCATCAAAAAGCATAGGAGGAGGCTAAATAAAAACAGGAGAGTGGGGGTAACTAAAGGACCTACAAAGTCGGCTAGACATTTATATATTGATGGGACGGAGGGAGGGAGGGAGGGATGGCATACCTAATGTCCTAATCTAAGGAAGCAAACCATACAACACAAGTGCCATACGTCCCCAAGTTCCTTGTCTTTCCCAATTTCTTTATCTATTTTGACACTTCCCATTTAGCTAATTCCACTTCCACTTGAACATTAGTACCACTTACATGATTGCTTATTCACCTATGTCATAATGGGACATATCCTCCCCATGTTTATCAATTATCAGGCTTAGCTCCATCCCCCGCCCCCCCCCCCCTCCCCCCAAAATTAATTAATATTATCTCGCATTTTTAGTATAAGAGTCAATTAATTTTTTTTAGAGATTAAGGAAGCTAAATAAATTATTTAATTATATTGTATGATATATATTATTACTTTATTAGTTTGGAGAAAACAATAAATATAATTTATTTAGCTTCTTTAATCTTTCTAAAAAAAGTCAACTTGCTTTTGTATCAAGGACAAAATGTAGTATCTACCTAACTTAATTTAATTGTTGGAAAAAAAAAAGAATCATCCCTGCATGATTTTTTTTACTTAATTAAAAAACCCAAATCTAATGTACTGCTTTTAGTCTTAAATATAAGAGCCAATTGATTTTTTTTGGAGATATTAAGGAAGCTAAATAAGTTACTTGATTATAACATATATAGTGTATAATTAGATTATATGTTACTCCAAGGTATTAAAACTCGGACCGGTCATTGAACCGGTCGGGGTATTGGGTTAAGGGTCAGTGGGTCAAACCGGGACCAAACCGGAGCTAAACCGGGACCAAACCGGTGAAAAATTGAAAATTTTAGACTTATAATATGAAATTCTAAAGGAAATTTTTTTTTTTTTTTTATTAAAATCACCAACCCGGACCGGACCGGGAACCGGATCGGTTTCCCGGCCTGTTTGCCGGTTACCGAGCCGGACCGGCCGGTCCGGTCCGGTTTTCACAACCATGGTTACTCCCTAGGAAAACAATAAATATAAATATTTTAATGTAATTTATTTAGCTTTATTAAAATCTTCAAAAAAAGTCAATTAGCCGTTGTATTTAGGGCCGGATGGAGTAGTATTTAAAGAGTAATACTCCTTCTGGTCCTCAATATAATACATATTTAGAGAGTTGATCTTGATTTTAAATATAACATAAATTTTTCATATTTGTCAATATTTTCATAATTTACCCTGTATTAATACTCTCTCAACAATAATTAAGGAGGAGGGGGAATGAAAGAATTGTGGACGATGACTAGAACATTTTAGAAAATACATGTCATATTAACTAACTCAATTAACTTCCTTAATCTAATCAAATTATGTAAATATGTCTTATACTAAAGACCGGAGGAAGTACTAGTTTTTTGGGTTAAGGAGTAAATTTACCAACGAAGTTTTGTCCGAGGAGCATCTGACACAAATATGTTTTAGAATGGGCAAAAATACCAATGAACAATTAAAAAAGGGCATCCAGCATAAAAACCGTTAAATCCGTACTAACGGCGTTAAATTATAAGAGAATAAAACCCTAACGGCGTTAGTACGGATTTAACGGTTTTTGTGCTGGATGCCTTTTTTTAATTGTTCATTGGTATTTTGCCCCTTCTAAAACATATTTTGTGCCAGACATTCATCGGACAAAACTTAGTTAGTAAATTTGCTCCTTAATCGTAGATTTTTCTTGAGCCTATGATTAATGGCCCCAAATACAGTATTTTGGTTGTGACGGGACCATATTAATTCAATGCACGTGAGCTGGCTTGATCCTAACTAAATAATTAAGTTACAAACTCAGCAAAGTATGAACTACTTTCCACGATTAGCTATCCCAATGATGGTTATATTTCGTCTCAACAAAGCTTGGATTACAATTTGACGAGTTTTGTTGTCTACATATGGTACCACTAATTAAAAAAATGAAGTTTAGTTTATTTCCGCTACCCTCCTCAACCTGTGGCCTCTCTTCTACTTCAAACCACGTTGTTCCATGAGAAAATGACATAAAAATATGAGAGAGCCCTCCTCAACCTGTGGCCTCTCTTCTACTTCAAACCACGTTGTTCCATGAGAAAATGACATAAAAATATGAGAGAGAGAGAGAGAGAGAGGGAGGGAGGGAGGGAGGGAGGGAGGGAGGGAGGGAGGGAGAGGGAGGGGTGTAGGATGCATTCTTGCTCACTCTACTATTTTTATTTAGGGAAAATTACTCCTAGGTTCTAAAGAAGGAATATATTATCAGAAAGGTTCCTCGAGGTTGTAAAACACACTTAACAGGTTGTGAATACACGTTTTGAGGTCATAACCAGAGACCTTTTTAATAACATCTTCCTTCCTTAGGATTTAGAAGTGATTCTCCCTTTTATTTATCCTTTTCTCACATAAAATGATGTCGTTTGAAATAGAAGAGATGGAAGTAAAACTCCAAAAATGTAGCTTCTCGTACACACACACTTTATATATATATATATATATTTTATAATTATGTATGGAATAAATACAGACACACACGTATATAAAATATAAAATATGGATGGTGATTTAGAGTACTACATAATCCTATTTTACATGCATGACATTGGGAAAATTTCCATCTAGTAAAGTAGTTATAGCTTTATATATAAATTTTATACAGAAGATGACATCAGGGACCGCATAGCGCAGTGGATTAGCGCGTTTGACTTCGGATCAAAAGGTCGTGGGTTCGACTCCCACTGTGGTCGAACGTAATTTGTTTATTTTTCTTTCGTTTTTACCCAACGCCCGTACCGGGAAACGCAGATCCAAACCGGGTTTTCTAACGTCAATTTTTCCTGTAGAGTCTTTCGAGTTTCGATTTTCTTACCCATCCTCATTCGGATGAGAAACTGCGAAAGCCATGCTAGGGTTCACTTCTCTCGCCCAACCCTCAATCTCAACTTCATTTTTTCCAGCTTCATTGCAAAGCCCTTCTTGCTGTTCTTACTTCTTCCCTTTCTGTTCTTCTTCTTCTTCTTCTTCTTCGATCCTGAAAACCCAAAATTGGATCTCCAGAAAACCCCTCACACTTGTGGTATTTGCAGAGAACAATAATGGGCCTAACGAACTGAAGGAAGAAGACAAACCAGAACTAGACGAAGCTTCTTCAAATGGGGACAAGGATAATTCGAGCAAAGATCGACCACCATTCTTCTTCAATTTCAACTTGAGGACTCTGCTTGATCCTGACCCTGACAATGTCTTGGCCATTTGCTTGACGGGTTTGCTTACATGGGCAAGTGTTCAAGTTCTCTGGCAACTATTTTTTATCTCATTAGCCATTCTTCTTGCTGCTCTCAAGTATTCTTTCATTGCCGCTCTTCTTGTTTTCACTCTCATCGCCCTTCTCTAGACAATGATAATCACTTTTCCTATGTTCTTCAATAATATTTCAAGTTCGGATGCATTGTAGAATCAACTTGTATATAGTTCTCTTCATTCTTGGTTCAGTTTTTCTTTCTGTGAGAACTAAGATGGGAACCTGTATAAATTGAGAATTGGGTACAACATGTGAATGGATTGAGCAACTTTCATTTTAGTTCATATCTTTATCTTAATTCCCATAAGAATGGAACGAAGAAGCTGGGTTTATACCAATTTTCACTTACCATTTTACTTGTAGGAGAGTTTAACTTTATGCAATCTGGCTAGGGAAATGTTATAACTGCTTTCTTGGTTGAATTTTTCTTTCTTTTTATCTTTTATCCTTGCCGTCTTTGTGTTGATTTAAAATGGCATTATTACATGATTTTAAGGGATATGAAGTCTGTTAACTGCATTTATAAGTTAGGTGGTTGAGCTATTAGAAAATTATAACCACCGTAGCCAGGTACTTCCGTGCACATGTATTGAGCATTCAATTAAGATAAGGAGCTTTACATTTTATTTCATGTACTGTTTTTTGTGCTCCTTTACCCCCCTTTTTGTCTTTGTTTCTTTAATATTTGGATGGAATTAGAGCTTTCAAAATTTACCAGCTCAATGAAAGAAATCTTCTATGGAGACGACAAATCCAAGCAGCCATAAATATTCACAGGCTGCAACTATACATAGCATGTTTAGGAGCTATTCTTGCAAAATTTGAGAATCAAGAATGTGTTTCTTCAAGTTCTATTTGCCATAGCCACAGGTGAAGCAACTCAGCCTGATGAATCTCTAGTTTAAACATCCTCAAACACAAATGTTGCTTGATACAATGTTCTCTAGCCAAGTCTGGTATTTTCAAACCCATGTCTCACAAGTCTGGTATATTTTACCCAATGTCTCGCATCATCAACGAACCAAAATTACTTTCAGTAGATTGTAAACCTGCGTTAACAACAGAGGGGCCCTGTTGAATCTTGCGAACCCTTGAACAAGGGCTTCAACTGGAGGCGTAGATGGATCTTTCTTTAGCCTCCTCTCTTGAGAAGTGAAGTTCAGTTTTGATGTCGACTCAGTGAAGTTGAATTCGAGTGAAAAGTAGTTAGCTCAGGTAGTTTGAACTTTCCTCCCACTAAGGATTCACCTTAGGAGCGAGGTTTTCGATCCAGGTATCCTTTCCCTCTTCTTGACAGGGCTTAGCTTTCAGACTTGCCTTCTCTGTGTGAAGCACTGGAAAACTACAGTGGAGGACGAATGTCCTACTTGACAGGGAATTGAAGCATGGTCTCTAGTCCCCTTGCCACCAGAAAATTACCCATTAACTGCAAACGGTTATTCAAGATTAAGCAGTGCAGATGAGATTGTTCAAAACTATACTTGTAGCCAAAGACTTTCAAAAAAAGGGGGCTTTTTAGGATGATGCAAGAATTGACAGATGTCAAATGTAATGTATGGACTCCAATAAGCTGTTGATTGATAAGGCGGCTGCTTCTCTTGGAGAACACAACTTCTAATCTTGCGAAGCATACTTATTGGGAGGGTTATGCCTTAGATGCTCAAGGCTTGACAGGAATTATTCCCAGAAGTCCCAAGTGACTTGGGGAATATCTTGGGTTCACACAAAAAAATGATATATGAACATGTAAAGGAGGTCCAAGACTTTGATGCCCCAATCTTTTTATTTGTAGATATTCTGGTGAGTTGGCCCAATCTATACACTGTAATATGAACCTTGCAAATTAACCGTTCAAAATAATACTCCCTTCGGTCCTAAATATAGGACATAGTTTGTAGTATAATTTGCACTACAAACTATGTCCTATATTTAGGACCGGAGGTAGTAGCTTGCGATATTCTTTTTCCTTGCTAACCAAATATGAACACTGACAAACGATAACCAAGAGGCTCATGGGACATGATGGACTTCAATGAAATTGCACGGCTCACAGTTCTTGTAATACTTTCAATTCCATGAATATTTACCTCTAAACAAATTAACAAGGAGATGAACGAGAAAGCCCCTGATGAGACAATAATTACGACTGGGTAAAAGGCAATATCAATGTCAGTCAAAGAATTAAGTAGCTGGCTGACAGCTCAATTCATTTCCATTAAATTTAAATATACATTATCCTCAAAAATAATCTTGCTCTTGAAACTAAACGAGTACTATTTATACTGAACAAAACTTGATATTAATGAATAAAGATCCACTCAAGATATACTCAAGAATTAGACGCACTTGATTAACCAGGAGCATCAAAATGAAATCACCAAGCTATGATCTCACACAAACACATTTCTTTTGAAACGATGTTCTACTTCTGTATGAAGTCAGACCTCAGCTTCATGAACTTGTTCACCCTTCAGTATTGGCAATCATTTGCTGCAGACAGTTCATAATATAGGAGAAAGAGGGGCGGCTCGACGGTTCACTACAACATTACCTGATTGTTATCAGAATGACAATGGAGGCAGCTCACTCATAAAAAAAAAAGGGAGAATTACATTTAGGTCCCATGGAAGAGAAAAAATGAAGAAATGGTCCCTGTACATTGCAAAATGAAAAAATGGTCCCATTAACAACTCTATGAGCTTGTATTGACAACTCATTAACAACTCCAGGAGCCTGTATTAATAACTCCATGGGACCATTTTTTCATTTTGCAATCTATAGGGACCATTTCTTCATTTCTCATCTTCCTTGGGACCTGAATGTAATTCTCCCAAAAAAAAAGACAGACAATGGAGGCAGAGACAAAGCAGTCAATTATTAAACATGGAATTACAATAAGTTAAAAAAAGCACATTCTTAGGCACACCAATCTAAATGATAGATAAACCATGAATCATGCAAGCGGAGCTGATCACTTCTCAACGAGATTCACTATAGTATTTTGACATACTTTCATGTTTCCCCATTATTTGCTTGATATACCTATCTATCCATCTTTCGAAACCAGAATAGTCCTTAAAATACCTCGTACAAACAGTACAAGAATCTGTTGCCCCTAAATTTTCTTCTTCTTTTTTTCAATTTTTTTTAAATTTTTTTATTCTACTTACACGGCCCAGCAGAGTTGAATCAAGGCAGCCACTTTAGGGTTCACATAGCTCGGAATCTCTAGTCTTCTGTCCATGAAACCGACAGCTGCAACAACCTACAGTAACGGGATACTGCTTGTCAAGAGAATAGCAAGCCAAACAAGTGGATTTTGAAGCTTCAATAAAATATTTTGTCAAAAACTTCTGAGGAAAATGAGACCAAGTCTCAACTATATATATATATATATATAGAACAGCAAAGTAACGACCATGTTCATATAATAGATAGGAACACTTATATTTTCTTCTGTTCATAGTATTCACAGCATAGCTAACAATCTAAAGCGCATCGACAAGAAAACAACCTGAGATGGGTTTAAAGTTCTCCACGGTTGTTGCAGGGTCACTAGTTCCCACAGGATTACACCAAAGCTGAATATGTCACATTTTTCATTTGATGGTTCACCACGAATGACTTCTGGTGCCATCCACTCAGGCTGTTCATGTTCATAACAGAGACGTATTTAGATTGTGGGATGGCCAAATAGGTGTTTAAATAAGAAAATGTCCAAAAGAATAAAATAGAACTTACCGTCCCTGCAGCTGTTTTAGATGAAAGAAATGTGTTTGCCTTGGTACGTGAGAGACCAAAATCAGATACCTGATACATAATGTTAAAACAAATTGTTGCCAATATTCTCAGTTTCTCACCATAAATTTTTTTATCCAAAAATGTAAGACACCGAAATGATAAGGCTAAACATTTGTCCATGGTAATGTAGAAAGGCAAGAGTTACAAGAATCGGTGCAATAGACCAAACAATTTAAAATTTAAATATGAACTATGACTACAAAACTCCACGCATTTGAGGGCTCATTCCAAGACATCTATGCATCTATATATAATATAAAAATTCAAATTAGTCACACTGCTCATAAACATTACAGTTTATTTTGTCAAACTCTATGCAACAATACATGGGACCTACTTAATATATATAAGAATAACAAGGCACAAAGCATCTCCATCTAGGAATCCAAAATGACAATCTAGGCATTGTTAAGATTTGATAATGGCAAATGTTAGCAAATGGTGAATTGACTAGCCGTCAGTTGACTCTTTCAGCCTTCAATATCCAAGTAATGGATCCATCTTTGAATTTTAGAGTGAATCCTTAAAGGCGGAATGAGAGTGCACACGCGCACACATATAGAGATTATCACCAACACATATATATAGAGAGAGAGAGAGCAGAACAGGGTGAACTCTCTAAGGTTTCTCCCATCCTATCCAATTAGAAGTGTGTCATTTGCACCCCCAAATGACTTTAACAAAACAATGCCCTCAAAGAAGCTGTTTCAACAGCTTTCACAACTCACATTTATCCTGGTCCAGGCATCGAAAAGTTGTTTTAGGGGAATAAGATCCTCCAAATGGGTCTGCTTCGAATATACGTTCTTAGTTTAGTTTGGCAAAAAAAAAAAGTTCTTAGTTTAGTTTCTAAGCACTTGAGTATTAAATCAAATAATGCAGGAAGCTCCAATAAGGTATAGATTCCTAACAATGAAGTCATCTCCTTCTCTGTAGGACCTGAGTTTGAATCCAAGATGAAGGCTAAAAAGGCAATGCATGAGGAACCATTTAGCTTTAGATCAGTGGTATAGGAGTCATCTCTAAGACCAAAGGATCTGAGTTTGAATCCAAGTTAAAGCCAAAACTGTAATTCTATTCTCTGAAAAGTGTGTATATTCATGTATAGACGTAGGGTATTTATATACAAGAGAGGAGCCTCCACATTAATGGCTCATTATAGTGATTGATATCAATCACAATCCCTAATTATGAGGAATCCTAATTATCCCTGATTATATGGGATACTAAGATATTAATTGCCTAACATATTTATTTCCTAACACTCCCCCTCAAGTTGGAGCATAGATGTTAATCATGCCCAACTTGTTACAAAGATAATCAACCCGAGTGCCATCCAAAGCCTTAGTCAAAAGATCACCCAACTGATCACTAGACGGTACATGTCCTGTAGAGATAAAGTTCTCCTTGATCTTATCACGTATGAAGTGACAATCAATCTCAATATGCTTCGTTCGTTCATGGAACACGGAGTTGGAGGCTATGTGTAAGGCAGCTTTATTATCACACCATAGCTTCGCAGGCAATGACGTGGCAAGACCAACTTCCTTCATTAACTGGTGAATCCACACAATCTCCTGTACAGACTGAGACATGGCTCGATATTCAGCTTCTGCACTAGACTTTGCCATCACGTCCTGCTTCTTGCTCCTCCAAGATACCAAGTTTCCACCTACAAAGACACAATAGCCTGTAGTAGACCTCCTAGACATCTTTAACCCCGCATGATCAGCATCACAGAAACACTCAATCTTTGTGTGGCCATGATTCGTATAGAGTATACCACGACCAGGTGAGCCCTTCAAGTAATGTAAGACATGTTCCAGGGCTTCCCACTGAGCAACGGTTGGTGCTACCATGAATTGGCTAAGCCTACTGACAGGAAAGGTGATATCCGGGCGAGTTACCATAAGATAATTCAATTTCCCAATCAGCCTTCGGTATCGTTCAGGGTAGGCAAACGGTTTAATCTTCTCAGGATCAATCCTTTTTTTCATATCCTCAGGTAGCTCATCAAACGGCACACTCTCATCAATATCCAAAAAGGGATTAGGAATCATGGGACAGCTACTGGGTGATGCTCCAAGTTTCCCGGTATCTTTCAGTAGATCAAGAACATATTTCCGCTGGGTTAGGAGAATGCCTTTCTTGTTTCTCATAACTTCGATCCCAAGAAAGTACTTTAACTGACCCAAATCCTTTGTTTGGAAGTGGGAATTAAGAAAGACCTTGAGTGACGAGATCCTTGTCATATCATCACCTGTAATAACAATGTCATCGACATAGACTACTAAGAGAATCATACCAGCGTCTGTCCGTTGATAAAACACAGAATGATCACATTTACTTTGATTCAGACCAACTTCTTAACCACAGAACTGAATCTGTCAAACCAAGCACGAGGGCTCTGCTTCAAACCATATAACGACTTCTGAAGGTAGCATACCTTGCCATGCTCCCCCTGAGCAACAAAGCCAGGCGGTTGCTCCATGTAAACTTCCTTAAGAAGATCGCCATTTAAAAAGGCATTTTTCACATCCAGCTGATGAAGGTCCCAACCATGGGTAGCTGCCATAGAGATGAAGAGACGAACAGAGGACAACTTGGCCACAGGAGAGAAGGTTTCGGAATAGTCAACACCATACGTCTGAGCATAACCCTTAGCAACCAGTCGAGCTTTCAATCGTTCCAAAGTACCATTAGCTTTCGTCTTAACGGCAAACACCCACTTACACCCAATAGCCTTCTTCCCAGGAGGTAAATTAACGAGAGTCCAGGTACCAGCCTTATCAAGGGCCATCATTTCCTCATTCATCGCAGCACGCCAACCAGAATGGGCCAAGGCTTGGGAAAGGTTGGTGGGAATGGTAAGAGAGTCTAGGGATGCAATGAAGGAACAGGATGTGGGTGACAGGTGATGATAGGATACAAACGAGGAAATAGGGTATGTACAAGTGCGTTTACCTTTGCGGAGGGCAATGGGTAGGTCAGTAGAGGAGGCAAGAGGATCTAGAGTATTCGGCACGGACTCAGGCACTAGGTCAGGGTCAGAGGCCATTGGGGGCGAGGAGGCTAATTGCGGATCAGGTGCCGAGGCAGACATTGGTAGGTCAGAGGAACCAGCAGCGGCATTACTTTCCTTAGGACGTCTCTGATAGACATAGTGGATAGGAGGCGGAGCAGGGGCCGGCACAGACGCTTGCATTGGTGAGGAGCGAACCTCATACACTAAAAGATGATCAGGATCAGGGTTAGGGGATGGAGGCCGAGCAGAGACAGGGAAGAACGAGGTAGACTCATGGAAAGTGACATCGGTAGACACAAGATAGCGTCGGAGATCGGGTGAATAGCACCGATAACCCTTCTGAACCCTAGAATAGCCAAGGAAGACACACTTGAGAGATTTTGGATCAAGTTTGGTGACAGTGGGATGAATATCTCGAACAAAGCAGACACAACCAAAGATTTTGGGATCAATAGGAAACAAGGGTTTGGAAGGAAACAAAGTTGAGTATGGAATGTCACCACTGAGAACAGGAGACGGCATACGATTAATAAGGAAGCAGGCGGTGGACACAGCATCAGCCCAAAAGGATTTAGGAACGTGCATTTGAAACATTAGAGCCCGGGCAACTTCTAATAAGTGCCGGTTTTTTCGCTCTGCAACACCATTTTGAGCAGGTGTATCGGCACACGAGGACTGATGAATCATGCCATGTGTGAGCATATAGTCGTGAAACTGGCCAGAAAAATATTCTTTAGCATTATCACTTCGTAAGGTTTTCACAGAGATACCAAACTGGGTTTTGATCTCAACACAAAAATTGCAAAAGTGAGAAAATAACTTAGAACGATTTTTCATTAAATAAAGCCAGGTGGTTCGAGAGAAATCATCAACGAAAGTAACAAAGTACTTAAAACCAGACGTGGACATGATAGGACAAGGGCCCCAAATATCAGAATGAACCAAATCAAAAGGGGACGCAGCCCGTTTATTGACTCGAGGTGCCAGGTGAACACGATGGTGTTTGGCAAACTGACACGACTCACTCTAAGGACGACAAATCATGAAACTGAGGATACAACCTCTTCAGGGATGACAATGACACATGACCTAGACGACAATGAATATCAAAAAGGGAAGAACCACAAGAGCAAGCAACGGAACGCGGCACCCAATCGTCAAGGAAGTAATGGCCGCCAGATTCATAGCCCCTACCAATAATCCGCCTCGTCGTAAGATCCTGAATCACACAATGGTCAGGGAAAAGTGAGATAAAACAATTCAATTGGCGAGTAAGCTTGCTGGGAGATAGAAGGTTAAAAGCAAGATCAGGAACATTGAGGACGGATGATAGAGAAACAGAGGATGTGGGTGTAACCGTGCCAGAGCCAAGGACACGAGAGGACGAGCCATTGGCAATAGTTATAAAAGAGGGGTTGGCATAAGGTACATACGTAGAAAACAAATGATGGTTACCTGTCATGTGGTCAGTGGCACCGGAATCGATGACCCACTTCGAAGAAGAAGTAGCAAGACATGAGTCGCCGTTACCTGTAACAAGTGCACTCGGAGTGGATGGAACATTATCAGATGGATCGGAGGATTGGGTCACATGAGCAGCTCCAGTACGTTGTAGCTTGTTCTGCAACTTACGACAATACCGTTTGGTATGACCAGGTTCCTTACAATAGTAGCAGACAATAGGACCCGGACTCGGAGGATTGTTGCTAGAGCGTGGAGGACCTTGGTTCCGTGGATCAGCAGAGGTCGAGTATGGTATACTATGGCCAGCTTTGACGAAATTCTGTTGATGGGCATCAGGAGGACCACGGCCAGCTAATGCACTAGCATTCGGAGTAGGAGTCGGGTGTAAGAGACTATCTGCACGGAGCACACGAGAGTACACATCCTGAAGGGAAGGAAGTTCAGAACTAGATAGAACCTGGGAACAAACAATCTCATAGGCAGGATCCAAGGCAGTAAGGAAGCTGAGAATCGCTAGTTTCTCCATATTATCAACCTGAACCTTAAGGTCAGTGGTAGGTGGCATTAACATCTTCAACTCTTCATACATTTTCTTGAACTCCACATAAAAATTTTTCAACGAACGCCCCTGCTGTTCAGCACGATAGAATCCCTTGCAGACATCATGAATGCGAGTAATATTTCCTTTCCCAGAGTACAGAAATTCCAAGCAGCTCATAAGTTCCTTAACCGTATTACAGTGACTCACCGAGGGAAGGATTTCACTGTCAATAGAATTCTGGATTTGCAAGAATAAACGGGCATCCGCTCGGGCCCAAGCCATCTTAGGGTCATCCGCGGGAGGCGTATCAGTCAAATGGCCCTCCTTTTCAATACTAAGCAAGTACATGCGGACGGTTTTGCTCCAATCCATATAATTTGTCCAGGTCAATTTGTGCTCAGTGATTTTATTAGACACAGGAACAATTTCGGTAGTGACACTAGCCTTGGAGTCAGCCATCAATGCACGTGAACCTCTTCTAAGTAGAGATAATCAACAATCAAGAAAGCAAACGGAGTGACCTCACCCCCACAACAACCAAACAGCCCTAAGCAAGAGCTAGCAAAGACAACACTGCAAACTCAACCCTCAAAAACAACAAAGGAGTGCATACAGAACCAGAAACAGAGAGATAGATGCCCAGAAACAGAGAAACAGACGTGCAAATGGACAAATTATCAACCAAACCGGAAAAGGTGAGTACCCACGACGCACAACCACGGGGGAAATGACGGCGGAGGTGGGTCGGTCCGAACGGAGCAAACGGCGGCAGCAACGGCGCCGGAAAACGCTCTCACGCGCCGGCGCGTGGATCTCCGGCGGATCTGGAGGCGGCGCGTGACACCCACGCGCGGCTCGGATGGCGGCGAATCTCCGGGGATGGGCCAATCGGACGCCGGCGAGGCCTCCTGTGCGGCGCGTGTCGACAGATGAGCCCGGTCACCGGTGACCCCTGCGCGTGAACAGTACTGACGAAGAGAAAACCAGAACAGACGACAGTGCCGGAAACGAAAGAGAAACAGAGAGCTCTAGTCTCTGATACCATGTAATTCTATTCTCTGAAAAGTGTGTATATTCATGTATAGACGTAGGGTATTTATATACAAGAGAGGAGCCTCCACATTAATGGCTCATTATAGTGATTGATATCAATCACAATCCCTAATTATGAGGAATCCTAATTATCCCTGATTATATGGGATATTAAGATATTAATTGCCTAACATATTTATTTCCTAACAAAAACAAACCAAGAAAAAAAGGCAACGGAGTTAGCAAAGCAAAGATCGTCTGAAGTTACCTTGACTGTGTAAGTATCATCCACCAAAAGATTTGGGGACTTCAGATCTCTATGAACAATGGGAGATCTCATTTGATGAAGATAATTCATTCCACTTGCCTGGACAACACAGACGACAACTTAAAAGTATTATTCTGCGTTTGACCAAAAAAAGACATGGAAACAGCAAGACTACCAGCTTTTCCCCAATGAATGTATACCACATCATAAGCCATACTTAACCGACGCTTCCCACTGAGTACTAATCTAGCATCTGGCATGCGCAGAAGTTCAAACAAGCTTCCTCTGCAATTCCAAAGAGACTGTTTACTTGGTGACACTCTATTTTTAATTTCAAGTAAGCACAAAATTGAGTGGCACTTCAAAGATGATCATTCCAGAAAATCATTGCACCTTGATAAATATTCCGTCACTATTGACAAGTTGGGTTGTTCAAAAACTGCACCCATGAAGAGAACTATGTTGGGATGCCGCAGACGTTTCATGAGTGATACCTAAGAAACAAACTGGTATACTGAAGGGAAATCGAATGGACTGATAAATACATATGTACAAAATCTACTACAAAGCATACCTCCTTTCTAAATTCTTCATATCGTTCTGCATCAAAACCTTGAACCTTGAGAATTTTCACAGCAACGTCCTAAAAAATTACATGTGGATTAAGTAACTATATTAGATGCCATTACCCCTTCCAAAAAATAGAAAGAATGGAGAATGAGATAAAAGAATGGAATAGTGGGAACATAACCAACACAAAGATAATGACATCCTTATAAAAAAAAACATAATTATATTTGATAAGTAGTTATACTGTTGGACTACTTAGTTGACATTTTGTTAAAACTTCCTTTGTATGGTACCTATTTGAAAGAAGTCTGGTCATAGACTTAATTGATGAGCTTAAACCACAAAGCAAAAGCCCAGCTACGGAACTGTGTGACTCTTAAGTCTTAACACTCAATCAGTAGCATAAAATTTTAACTTCTAAGCTCTTGGTTATAGGCCCAACTCTGTCTCTATATCTTAAAAATAATAAAATGAGAACAAAGAAAACTCGATCATGAAACCTTCATCAAAATATCTCTTCAATTATAGCGTCCCTATAATTCCATGTCAACTTAACAGGGTTGCAATTCAGTAACGCTCAGTAAATTGGTCCAATATGCACCATGTCACCACTCACTAGCAGAGCAGGTTTACACATGGAGAATCCTCCTACCCTCATTGTTTGCCTATCCAGAAGCCAAAATGGGGAGGAAGGGAATTTGGATTCATGATTTGCTATTATTGTTGGCTAATCTAGTGATGAAGAAATGAGAGAATTTTTAGGAGTGCATTATGATATTATTCTTGCACAAGCAAGAAGTACTCTTAACAGTACTCATGATGGGACTCATAGTATCTTTGCTAGAGGTGATTTTGTTAGTGTGGATAGAACCCCCAACAGCTGGAGATTGTGATAGGCACCAAGCACCTTTGAAAACCACACCCCAAAAGCTAGTTGTTGAGATGGGAGAGCCAAGGCACTTAAGTATGCCATCAAGCAGCTCATAGTACTCGATGTGAGACTTTGGCAATCTATACTATCTTGGTCCCTATCAATACACCCTCCCTGGAAAGCCGATATCTTGGCGGCTCCACTCTACGGCACTTCACTCGCCGCTTTACTCAGTCACTTGCCAGTCAAAACCCTCCGGTCAGAACCCTCCGTAGGTAGCCTTCTTCGGTCCGTCAGCCACCGGCTCTGATACCAAATGATAAGCACCCAAGCACCTTGGAGAACCACACCCCAAAAGCTAGCTGTTGAGGTGGGAGAGCCAAGGCTCTTAAGTATGCCATCAAGCAGCCCATACTACCTTGGTCCCTATCGGGTTGCCTAACCAAGGATCAATGGTACCATTTCTGAGTTAAATGGTCAAGCCAGATGAGGAGGCCTATGTAGAAATGACAGTAGCTTTTTGTATGCCTTCATTTATAATGGAGGCAACCCTCTCTCGGCTGAAGTTGGCATGGGATCACAATTTTATAAAGGTTCTCTTAGAAACGGACTCAGCTGATGCAGTGGAACTTCTGAATTGTAAGATGTCAGTATGCATTCAGATAGGGAAGTTCTGCAGCAAATCAGGGATGTTATGTCTAGGAAGTGGGATGTTAGAGGTAAATCAATTCATCACAGGGCCGACAAAGCTGCTGACTGGCTGGCAATGAACTCTCTCGCTGTGGTTCCAGAGTACCAAGCCACCTATGATCCTACTTTAGAGTTGTGTTATAGAGTTTGATATTTGTAGTAATAAGCAGCTTGATTCTGATTTAGGCTAAAGCTGCCGTGACTTTTTTTCACTGTTTTATTAAAAAAAGCTAGGGCAATGCTTGCTTCTCTAGCACAATAGCACATCATAGTCAGGAACCATCATTTATGATCCCCTGAACCACGATGTAAATATGAATATGCTTCTAAATTATGATGCACAAGGGATGCATCTTTACTTTAAAATGAGGTTTAGGAAAACATTACGCAAAAGACAAAACAATAAGTTCAGGAAAACAAATCCTTACAGAACCACGCCAATCTGCACGAAGGACAGTTCCAAATGAACCTGAAATGAAGTTGCCATTCAAACTTATTTTCATTTCATGATACATATCACCGACATATATAAAGATGTGTGAAGCATCTGGAAACTTTTCAGTATGAAAATAGGCATCAAATAATATACCTGTTCCAATTTTATCTTTCAAAATAAGTTCACTCCATAAAATTTCCAGATCATCCTCATCAAGATCAACCCTGTGACTCGGACTATCCAATACTGACTGGTTTGCTCTTCTGACTAACGCATACTCTTCTGTAAAGAGAAATTAGCTTGGCATATCACATGGACGCTATACAATGCCAATGGAGTATGACAGCAACAGAACCTCCAGGCAGAGTGTATTGATTATTGAGTTTATTAATTATGACGTGATTTGGTCCATTAAACATTAATCATTTTAATGACTGGGTGATCTGTCCTTTAACATAGAGGTGATTCATTCTCATCAAAGCAGTCAGATGAATTTTCGCACCTGTATAGTTTGCAACATTAAAAGCTTCAGTAGAACTTTGATCAATTCCATCGTTATGATCAGTTCCACCACCTGTCATGATGGAAATCAAAACTTATAGTACTATTTCACCATTAACAATATATAAATAAACATTGAGATTTCTTAGGTGACAATATTATAGGAGACAAACCACACTAGTCAGCAGAATAAATTTTAATATTGTGACACTGCAGAAGAAACCAAGACAGAAAACCCATTGCATTCAAGCAAATGCTATACCACATGTTAACAAGCATGAATCTTAATGCACTGCTCGGTTAAAAAATTCTAAAGCGTCTCAAATCTGACCAGAAAATCCAAGCCTGATTCCAGTCCCTATTTTTATGACAAGAACCCCATCTTTTCTCAATGACATCATGGGTGGTCAGATTTGATACCCATTGGCTAACTCCCCTTTTGAAGCATTAACCCTCCTCTATTCAGCTCTTCCCAATGATTTTGGCTGATCTCATTCATTGTATTAATGTATTTTTTATTTTCCTACATCTATCAGCCCTACATATAAGACTCTCAACTGAGCCATTAAAAAGCAAGCTTATTTTGAATGAAATACAGCATGTTAATCAGAAATATTTGCCCAAACCACAAGGTCCACATCACTGAATAAACTAGAATGTCCTAGTAATTTATCTATAGCCATCAAATTTAGAAACTTCCCTAAAAAACCTCTTCCACATCTCCATTCCAACCAGAAAGTCTAAGTAGACAAGCTGGAATAGCCTTCCATTCAGCTACCTAGTTCCATCACCCCACCCCCTCGGCCTTTTCAAATATAAGACATATGAATAGAGCACATACGGAGAATCAGAGAAAATAACCTGACTTGGAGTCAAATACAAGCTGCAGGCCTTGACAGTCCAAGAAATACAATTGAGCTAATGTTTTTGAATATTCAGCATTTTCAACTGGCTTGAACTTTGGATGACATAGGGGTGAAGCAATTAATAATGAAGATGCAGAATTCAGTGAAGAATCAGGCTGGCTCATAGCCCCTGGCCTTCCAACCAAATCAATCAAATACTCCCTGCGAAAGTGTATACAATATTGTTTTCTTATGATTTCTTCAGAAAAACAGCATTTATATAGCCATACTGAATCCAAATAAGGGGAAGACATTTATTTTTTAGTGTGAATATTATATTCAGATTTACACTTGACATCATCTATATAGAGCTTTCATTAAGGAAAGTTTATCTTTAAAAGTGAACTACATCAAGTTATATGAATATTAGGTCACACAAGTTAGTAAAATTTCAGTGCCAATACATGGTTAGTTTGTTTAATTTTCACTAAGAAATTAAAAATTAAAAAAGTTATGTGATTAATGTATAGTTACCTTAGACATAATTACCACGTAAATTTACTAACCTCTCTGTGCCTTATGATTTTCAAAGTTATACAACAAAAGCTCCTGTAACCTTTCTTCATTTAAATGACCCAGAGGTTGATTTTCAAAGTTATAGAACTACAGTTTTCCTATGCATGATTACTGTATTTATATAGTTGTTCCAAAATGAATAGAGATGCATGCAATAGTCAAAATTTGACACGTTATATATCCCCCACACACACATGTTAAAACCACGAGGGATTATTTTCATCATTTGAAATACCTTAACTACTTATCACTTTATCCCCAAGTTTACAATTTTTTTTCACTTATCTAGTCATTTGTTCCACACTTCAAGATTTCTGTTTGTTTGTTATGCTTCTATTACCTCTTGTTGAATGACACTTTGCCTTGCTTATTTATAAAAGCTTGCTTCTTGTGCCTAATAAAAATGCCTTTAATATACTGGAAAGTACTCTACAATGAAAATACACACACATGAACGAGAGATGTATCACACCAGTGTCAAGCAAGGCTCATATGTTTAAAGAAGGAGATGGTTCAAACCTTATCAATTAAAACATTATTGAAGCTGGATCATTGCTATCCTCTATATATTAAATTTCCAACAATTTTGTGATTTTTATTCCTCAGAACTAGCTAAATCATTCAACTTCACTTATTTCATTTTCACATTGGAGATGCTATAACAACATATAAAATTTCTATCACTTAGAGCGCACCGTACTACAAGGTATTTGTGTCTGTCTATTCCTAGAATTAGTATAAACATTCCTGTTCTCATTCTCCCTTTTGGCACTCCTAAATTTGTTATGAGGAAAAGCATATTAGGTATACACCCATTAATTTTATAGCCATTAGCCACAATGTTATAAAATTCTTTCCAACAAAAAACAATTAATTTAATAGACAGATTCAAATACACTAATTTTTACCCATTTTAATTACTTACTTAAAATAACATTGCAGAACTAATCATTTGAAGTCTACCATTAGTTTATTTAAGCAATTAATCAATGCAACAAACCTGTCAGGGGAAATTTGTACTAAACATGAGGCACCTACATCCATTTTACAATACTTGCAGCCCTTGACAATTCGGCATGGGAGGTTCACTGAGTCAGCTAATGCCTGCAATGTCAAACGTTAATGGTAGGCACTCAGACGCCAAATTACAAGGGGAAAATGATAAACTAAATGGAAGATATATTTTTGGTTGTGAAATTGATGATTATTCCATTGATAATGATATTATACAAAAATCTATCTCATCATAATAATTTTCCTATTATAAGTATGGATAAAATACAAGCAAATGAAAACTTTAGCTGAAATTTAATTTTAATTGAGGGAATGGTGGCAAGGATCGAACTTATGACCCTTTGCCATAGAGACTATGAAAGCATGTCAAAAACACCTCAACTCAAGCATTAAGTTGAGTGAATGTTCATTGAATCAATGAATAGATAGAGGAAAACCGAATACTTTAAAAAGCAACGCTCGGTGGACACATAAGCCAACAGTTAAGCTTCCAATTGGAAGAATGACAGAATGAAGGATGTCTTTTAGAATGTGAGTGCACTCCTTCCAGCGCGACGCTAAAGTTTCTTCAGTCCAGGTTTCACCCCTTTCAAAGACAACAAAAACTTGTTAAGAAGAGGTCAATAAAAAAGTGAATTCTAAGGTAATGTGTTTTGCTTTTTCAATATTAAAGATGGGAGCACTTACCCCAACCTACTGCAAACAAGATTTGCAAGATGATCGATTACATCCTTGTTAGTAATCCAGTTATTAGAAAGACTAACTATGCCATTTAGCAGTTCTCTCAAAACAGGATCTCTTGATTTGTCAATTGCAACCACTACAATTGACAAATCATCACTTGGCACAACTGACATCAGCGATTCAAATGATGGAATCAGGCCAACATTCTGCAGATCAGCACTTATAGTCCATGAATATGCATCCATCCCATGGATGAGATAAAATCCATCTGGAATTTTGTCTGAGTATTGCAAGCAACCATTGACCTGATCAATGTAAAAAGAAAAGGCCTTTAAATCACATTTTTTTAAAACAAGACTAGCCCCATGTGTTTGGGTGTGTGCACCCACAATTGAATGTGTGAGGTCATGTGCATGTGCAACAATTATCTGGTCCAGTAAAGGAGAAAGCATTTAAATATTAAACAAACAATTCAAAGTGTACTTGGTGTTCCCAGATAAGGGGAAAATTATATTATAGGAGTATTACTCCAGCGAACTTACTTGATCTGGTCAACGTTATTAAAAAAAGAATTAAAGTTTAAGCAAACTGTTGAAAATTTACTTCGAGTTATATTATGGATATGACATTACTCAAGCAAACTTAACTGTCAAATGCTAAGCAATAAAACAAATAACCTTCCAACCAAGATTTTAAAAAACAAATAAAAAAGAAATGAGAATCTTGAGTAATATCAGCAAGAAAATGAGAAGATAACTAATTTCCAAATTTCAATAGTTTAGATTAGATCAACATCTTTTCAAAGAGGGGGAAAAAAGCATACCCAAAATCGATGAGACACTGCCTCGGCCGAACTGGAGGAAGAGCTGGATTCCAAGTCCAGGAAGTTGGGATCATCCGCAGAAGTAGCCTGTGATGAAAGACGAAGCGCAAGAGCCTGCTGCAACTGGTAACTCTCCTCGGTTTGCTTGGCCCAACTCTTGAAAGATGCCTGTCCTTTCAAGTGATCAAACTCATCAACCACATTCATGGGTCGCAAATCGCCACCTACCACAGCAGCTGCCGGAGACGACGACGATGACGATTCCCTCACCAGAGCAGTTCTCTGAAACCGATTATAGCTGCTATCAGATAAAGCACCACTCATTTCCATTTCGCACGGACAGAGAGAGACTGATTCAGGAATCAATCTTTCGAAAACAAGGAAAATAAAAGCACCAAATTCAATAGCACCACCTCTTGAACAAGTCACAGCCTCCGGAATCTAATCATTCATTGGAGAGCTGAAATTACCTTTAACAAGAGCAGCAAGAGTTCATAGTACTAGTTTGGGTGTAAGCCATTATTGGAGAACTAGAGCCAAGAGAGATTATGGGAGGGGAGAGAGAGAGAGAGAGATGGGGCTCACAAGGATGCCTTGTAACTTTGTACAAAGTGGTGGGGATGGTTCATCCATTTGAGAGAGAACGAAGGCACAATTGATTGCTTTGATTGTTTCATTCAATGAGTGTTTATAAATACTGATTCATGATATATAAATAAATATATGATAAGAATTTTATTTCAATTTATATAATAAATATTTATTTTTTAAAAATAAACTCTTCCAAAACCCCACGTCAACAAAAACACAAAAGTTGCTCTATTTTTTTTGATGGTTTCTCTTTTCACGTCATAATGAAGCATAACGAACGTTTTTTTAAATTTTTTTTTTGATTTAATGATAACTATATTTAATTACTGCACTTTCCTGCATTTTTGCTTCTGATTTCCCAGATTCTCTATGTCTGGAAATGGGATATGAAATAGAAATATTAGGATAAAGCAAACTTTGATGACATGAACATTTTTAAAAAAATAACTCCACGTCTAACACAAGAAGCCAAACTATAATTTTTTTTTTGAAAATATATTATACTAAAATATTATGAAGCTTAGTAATCAAAACACCCTTAATTATAAATAAAAGAGACTTTAGAGTATTTTTATCATTTCGAGATATTTTTTATGTCGTTCCACTTTTTAAATCAACCTGAATTTAAATTTTGAATGCTTGATACTTTCTATATACATGAATGAAATCATGTAGAATAATGTATTTCTGTTATCAAATTATTCTGGCCAATAAAATTTACGAATAGGAATTTTCACCTATTTAAAGTAATTTTGTCAATAAAATACTCCACTCAATTACACGAGTCAAAATGATAAAAGATAGCTAAAATTATATAAAACGAAATTTAGAGAGAATGAGTGAAAACAATGGTGTGCATGCAGTTCTATCGATCACCCATGGATCATCTGAGGAAAGTATGGAAACGAATAAGGAAGAGGATGACCTTTTAGGAAGTAATATCAAGAAAATGGATGGAATGAAGGGTCTGGAAAAGGATCCTAATGGGGTTCCGAAGACAGGGGAGCAGGAGGATGTTAGGATGGAGGAAGGATGTGAATCTGGAATACTAGTACAGAGTTCCCAAATGCAAAAACCGGTGAACATGCTTATTAGAAGACCAATTTCATATAAAGCGAAGTTGTTAGGGGATGAAGATAAGGCTTTTGAGAAAGCTTTGATGAACAAATGCAGGAGTGGCTGAAGGAAGAACAGGAGACAGCTCCAGTATTGACGGCAGCTCAAAAAATCCTTCTGAACTCTATGCCATGTCTAAATGTTCCAGATGACCAGTTCAAAGAATTATGCCGACCTTGGAAGGATGGCCTCATTTTAACTCTCCTGGGCAAGTAAACGAATGTAGCTATGATGAAAGATAGAGTAAAATGGATGCTGAGGTCTGACAATTTTGAACTTATTGATTTGCCTAATAATTATTTTGTGTTCAGATCATCAGAGAGGGCTCTATGCATGAGACTTCTCTTTGACGGTCTATGGACCATCCAAGGTCATTACCTTACAATTCAACGGTGGAGCCCCAATTTCAACCCCTATTGTAACAAAGTGAAAAAAGTTGCAGTGTGGATTAGAGTACCGACCCAGCCGCTACATATGTATTCGGAGGAATGCATGCTTGAAATCGGGAATCTGGTGGGAAGAGCATTAAAAGTAGACCTTAATACTTTGGCCCAACAGCAGAATAATAGGCATACAGTTGAGAGAGCGAAATTTGCTAGGGTCAGTGTAGAGATTGATCTCAATAAGCAACTTCAATCAAGATTCTCGCTTCGTAATCGCATTTACACAATTGAATATGAGGGATTAGATGCTATATATTTCAAGTACAGTGTGTATGGCCATACAAAAGAGACATGCCCGGTTATTTTGCAGGAACGGTCACCAGCAATAGGAGATGGGTCACCGGAAAGCATAGTCATGGCACAGGGAACAAATAAAGATGCTGACAGACAACCATTAATGAGTGTACCTGGAATAGCAAAAGGGGAGGAGTACGGTGTGTGGATGAAAGCCAAAACTTCGTCAAGGCAGCGCCCCCAAAAAGTCGAATTAGCAAGAAAATCCTTGCCAAAAATGTCAAATCGCGGTCTGGATATAGGGAAAGAAGCAAGGAAAATTACCGGCTCACGCTTCCAACTATTGCAGGAGACTGACCCGGACGAAAAGCTCAAGGAAATCGCAGGTGCTAGCATGAAATTGGGATCTACTCAACAATGGAGAAAGAAAGAAGCAACGGCTAGTGCTAAGGGGAAGATGAAATCGACTGTGATGGAACAACATAGCAGAGCCTCGATTTTTGAAACAGGTCAGACTAGTGGTGCGAAGACTGCCACGGTGCAGGGGATGTATACAGGGATACGAGAGACGACTGTAAAGAAAGAGAAGATGCAAGGGGAGGAGGATCATGTAAAAGAAGTTCTGGGCCAAATCACATCTAGGCCTCGTGCGGGCTTAAGCTTGAACAAAAAAGATAAACTGCAACAGAAAAATAAGAAGGGCCTTGGGAAACAAATACACATGGGGCCGCTATTTAAAAAGAAGCAAATGGGCCGAAATCACCAACTCATTTTTGGGTCAATTACTGAGGAAAAAGTGCCTATATGCTTGGATAGGCTAAATGAGGTTGCCAAAATTAAGGTCAGAACCTCTGCTGGACCTTTTAAGCTGAGAATGGAAGAGAAAGGTTTGACTGAGCTGAGAAACATGGAGGAGCCGAGATTGGATGATGGTAACTGTGGGACCGATATGGTTAAACCTCCTGACTCTAGCGCTCTGCACCTTTCGATGTGTGTTGCCGAGGATATGACTAAGGAAGGTTTTCCTAGAGTGGGAGATATTGAGGATGGATGCGTTGTGTTGCCAGGCAAGGATGCTTCGATGCAGCTCTCAGACTCCAGCCAATAATGGTTTTCATCCAGGTATGGGTCTTTCCTTTTCTATGCTGGTTTTATCATGAATTTTCTATTTTGGAACTGTAGGGGCGCTGCCTCAAAAAATTTTCCTGGGAGAATTTGCGACGTTCTTCATAGGAATAATGTTAAGGTCCTAATTTTGTGTGAAACCCGTATTAGTGGAAGGAAAGCTGATTTTGTAATTCGAAGAGTTGTATACAACATTTGGCTTAGATTAGAGGCTACTGGGTATGCAGGTGGTATTTGGGTCCTTTGGAATAGAGCAGAGGTCTCTGTTCAGTATCTTTGGTCATCTACTCAACTGATTCATTTAAGAGTGGGGATCCTAAATAAACCTGATATTTTTCTCCTATCCTGTGTTTATGCGGAACCAAATGTTTTTCTCCGGCAGAATCTCTGGGATGATCTAGAGGCTCTAAATGAAAATGTGAGAGAACCATTGTTGATTATGGGTGATTTTAATGCGTATTTAACAAGGGATGATAAAATAGGAGGTGCTAGTCCTAATATCAGATCTATGCAACAATTTGGAGATTGTATCACTAAGATGCAGCTTATTCAAATGGATGTGGTGGGAGATAATTTTACTTGGGAGCGAGGTCTTCTAAAGGAAAGAATTGATTGGGCTTTTATGAACCCAGAATGGAATAGGGGTTACCCTTTTACCAAGGTTCATCATTTTAACAAATTCGGTTCTGATCATCAACCAATCCTGCTAAAAAGTACTCCGAAAATGACAACTATTCATCCTAGAGCCCCCTTTAGATGTCAAGCGGCTTGGTTTCTTGAGGAGGATTTTGAGGAGGTTGTTAAGAAATGATGGGATCAAGGCCCTTGGAATGAAAAAGTTCCTAGTTTTGCTCAGGCTGCTAAGGAATGGAATAAAAATAATGTGGGGAATCTTAATAACAGGAAGAAGAAGATCATCAGGAGAATTGAGGGTGTTGAAAGATCGAGGAGGAGGCGTGATAGTCAATACTTAGTCCAAACAGAACAGGAACTTTGGAAGGAGTATAATAAGGTCATTGTACAAGAAGAACTCCTATAGTACCAGAAGTCTAGATGCAACTGGTTGAAATGGGGGGACAGGAACAGTAAATTTTTTCATACTGCTGCTTTAATCAGAACAAGAAAGAACAGGATTGAGGGGCTAAAAAAAGAAGATAGTGAGTGGACCTTCGATCCGTTGGAACTGAAGCAAATAGCCCTGGATTACTATAATCAACTATTTCTTAGAAGTGAATCACCCTATTATGGCTTTAGCACTCGGACTCAATTCCCTGGTTTGGAAGATTTAGATAGGGAGCTTCTCCTTTCGGAAGTTCTCAATGAGGAAATCAAGAATGCAACTTTTGATTTGGGTGCTTTCAAGGCACCTGGACCAAATAGACTTCAAGCGATATTTTATCAACAATACTGGGGTGTGTTGGGAGAGTCTATTTGCAAAATGGTGAAGGAATTCTTTGCTTCTCCCGGGATAGTTGAAAGCATAAATCAAACCAATATTGTACTAATCCCGAAGATAAATAGTCCTCAGACGATAATGGACTTTAGGCCAATTTCCCTTTGCAACGTGAGCTATAAGATCATTACCAAAATTATTGCACGACGGCTCTGGAACATAATGGGAAAGGTGGTTGGCCGTCATTAGTGCAGTTTCATAGCTGGGAGACAGGGTTCTGAAAATATTATAATTACTCAAGAAGTTATTCACACCATGAAGAATAGAGTAGGAGCCAATGGTTGGATGGCAGTTAAGGTTGATCTGGAGAAGGCTTATGACCGACTTGAATGGCCTTTTATCCGCGATACTCTTATGGCAGCAGGGATAGATAATGGATTGTGCGAAGCAATAATGGCTTGTATTACTACTACATCTTTTCGGGTGTTATAGAATGGGGAGCCTACTATATCTTTTAAAGCTACCAAAGGCTTACGGCAGGGTGACCCAATCTCTCCATATATCTTTACTTTATGCATGGAGCGTCTGAGTCACGTTATTCAAGATGCTATAGACGATGGTGTGTGGACTCCGATTCGACTCACTAGAGGAGGTCCTCTACTTTCCCACCTTTTCTTTGCGAATGATCTCATTCTCTTTGGCGAGGCTACGGAATGGCAGGCTCAGGGAATGTTGAGTTGTATTCGGCGGTTTTGTGAAGTTTTAGGGCAACAAATGAATAATATGAAAACTAAGGTATGTTTCTCTAAAAATGTGCATTTCTCCAAAGCTATGGCGCTTAGTTAAAGGCTGGGGGTTGGTCTGACGGGTGACTTGGGAAAATATCTTGATATTCCACTAATTCACAAGAAAGTGTCTAAAGTTACTTTTATGTCTATTCTGGATAAAGCCAAGAGGAGGCTTTCAGGGTGGAAGAGAGGATGCCTGAATCTAGTAGGGCGAACAGTTCTCATTAAATCAATGCTATCTGCCTTACCTTCGTATCATATGCAGACGATGCTACTCCCAAAAGGGATCTCAAAAGAGCTTGAGAAGGAAACCAGGAGGTTCTTATGGGGTGCAAATGAAGAAGAGAGAAAGATTCACCTGATGTCGTGGAGTCATGTGACTAGGGATAAGAAGGGAGGGGGTCTGGGAATAAGAGATATGGAAAGCCAGAATGAAGCATTCTTGGTGAAGCTATGCTGGCAACTTATGAATGATAAGGAGTCTTTATGGGTGCGGGTTATTAGAGACAGATACAAGTGTGGGAAGTGTCTCATGCCTAGAATCCGAAAGAAGCAAGGATCGTCGATGACGTGGAGAGGAATCTGTAAAGTCTGGGATAAGTTTCAAAAAGGGATAGGTGTCAAAATTGGTAATGCGTTATCTATGTCTTTCTGGTGTGACAACTGGTCTGAGATCAATAGACCTTTAATTGAACTTGTTCCAGGCTATGAAGCTTTCATTGATAGGGAGGAGAAGGTAGCGGAGTTTGTCATGCCGGGGGTGAGTGGGACAAAGGGCGGCTGGAGTTATGGTTCCATCCTCGGGTGATTGAGAGAATTATGTGTGCACACCCTCCTTATGAGGAGAGAGGAGAGGATAAATATTTCTGGAAACCTTCGTCCGATGGTTGCTTTTCTGTTTCTTCTGCATATCATTTTCTCTTTGCAAGTATTCATCAGCAGGCGGAGCCTTTGTGGAGGAGTCTATGGAAATGGGTGGTTCTAGAGAAGATCAAATCCTTTTTGTGGTTGGTTGCACACGATCGAGCTCATACGGCACAACTCCGGCATAGACGAGGATTATGTGACAACAGCAGATGTCCATTTGGTTGTGAGCAGGCATAGGACTCGATGCACTTACTACGGGAGTGTGTTAATGCGCGGGAAAGGTGGATTTCTGTTGTCAATCCTGCCTTATGGGCATCCTTTTCTTCTTTACAAGGAAAAGAGTGGATATATTGGAATCTCAAGCACGAAGGGGGTAGAGACTTCACCAGGAAGGTTCCTTGGGCTACTCTGTTTGGGTATGTTTGCTGGGATATCTGGGTAACTCGCTGCAGGAGACTTTTTGATGAGGAGGGAGACATGACTTGTACTGATGCTCTGTCTAGTTTATTTCAAGCTAGTTGGGACCAGGACCTAACCTCTCATCTTCACTTCTATAATCATCATTACACTTCTGTTGGTGGTAGTAGAAAGTGTCCTACAGGTTATGTTAGACTGGAAGTAGATGGTTCAGTCTTGGAGTCAGGTCAGAGCGGTTGCGGGGGTATTATTCTTGATGAGGACGGTGGATGGGTCTGTGGGTACAGTTCCAAGCTTATTTTCGGTTCCTCCAACAATTGCAGAGATCATTGGAATTATTCAATGCCTTCAAGTTTGTTGGAGTAAGGGTTACAGGAAGGTTCTGGTCCTCACGGATTCTATTGAGGCTATTAACATGATTTCGCGGGGGTGTGAGAAGGATCATCCCTTTGTGGACGTGGTAGTAGATGCTAGATTTTAACTATGTAAAGATTGGCATGTACTAGTTAACCATACTCCGAGGGAGGTGAATTTATTGGCTGACCATTTAGCAAAACTATTCCATAGGTTGGTAGAGAATTTTGTGCTTCTTGATCAACCACCACCTTCTAGTTTGGGAGTTGGTGGTGGGTGATGAGGAAGTGAGTTTAGATGTTTTTGTTTTAGGAGTATTGTATGTGTGGATAGTTATTATCTAATTGAATTCCAGTTTCATTCAAAAAAAAAAAAAAGATAGCTAAAATTAATAGTTTTGGTATATCAACATGGCGAGCTTCACAGTCAAACTTACTAAAATGTTTAGCCTATAAAAATTAATTATTATGTTCAACATTGTTTTATCATAGGTTAATATCATTTTATATCCTTGAAGTTTCACCCAATTTTGGTTTTGGTCCCTTAAGTTTGAAACTGGTGGTTTTAATCCCTCAAGTTTACTCTGTTTATAACCGTTAGTCTCTAAAATTTGAAAAGAACATGGAGCTACATCTAATGGTGTTAAATCATATTTCTTAAATAGCATGCCATATATGCTAATTTAATAGAGTTAGTTCCGCGTAGGATAAATTAGCACCATTAAATACAGCTCCAAGTCTTTTTTAAACTTCAAGGATTTGTGGTTATAAATAAAATAAACTTGAAGAACCAAAACTACTGGTTTTAAACTTATAGAACCAAAATCAAAATTAGGTGAAACTTCAAGGATCAAAAGTGATATTGACCCGTTTATCTTTTAATACGTATCCTTAATTAAACGAAATCCATATTAAAATAATTTTATTTATTCCTCAATCTCTCTCCCTTCACCTAAACTTGAATTTGAGAGTATTTCACTTGGGTCCCCATGTGTAAACCTATTTTTGTTCTTTTTATTTTTTATTAAATTAAGGTGCTAAAATAAACTTTAACTTTTATCAAAAGTATAACAATATTATAAATTATTTTTTCGAACAAAAGTAACTATAAATTTTTAAAATTAAGGCAAAATTATTAAACCCAACTAACTTTCATCTATTACAATAGGAAAAAAAAATCATCTCTTGGCCCCTGAAGTTATGACTCACTTATAATTCAGTCTTTGAACTTTTGACTTACTTGCAACTCAGTCTTTGATGTTTCTGAATCATTCTATGTGACAATAAAATGTTAAAATACTGTAAAAAATTGTTTGAGTGGATTTTACATAAATTAAAAAAATAAAAAAACAGCGTCCCCTTCCCCACTAACTCGCATCCCCCTCTACCTCTGTTTTCCGGAAACCTCACTAAAAATCTACGGTGTCCATGACAGATCCTTCAGGTGCTCCTTTCAAGCATAAGATGATATCAATTTTCTTATATTAAAGAGCTTCAAAATTATGAGCATCATATAAAGGATCCATAGCTCCATTTGTTATTATAAAGAGAGATTGTGTGCCAGGTATATTGTGAAGTGGGTGTGTTTCGACTTTTTCTAATCTCATCCTCTTTCAAGCTCTGTTTACCATTTATCATTCAAAAGTTAATAAATCTATTTTTTCACAATGGTTTTTTCTTGCATATTTGGATGCTTTATCAGAGTTAAAAGCATCAATAAGTGCCTTCAACCCATTCTCCAATATAAGTCGTTCACTGCCCCTTAGTGCTTTAGAAATATCTGTCATGGATGCCACGGGTGCCTAGTGAGGTTTATGGAAAACAAAGGCAGAGAAAAATTCGAGTTGGTAGGGATGAGGACACTATTTTTTATTTATTTTTTAATTTATGTCAAATCTACCTAAGTAAATTTTAACTGTATTTTAACATTTTTTTGCCACATAAATGACTCAAAAACATTAGGGACTAAGTTGCAAGAGAATCAAAAGTTCAACAACTGAGTTATAAGTGAGTCATAACTTTAAAGCCAAAAGATTAATTTTTCCCATTGTAATAGATAGAAAGTTGGGTCTAACGGTTTTGCCCCACTTTTAAAAGTTTATAGTTACTTTTACTCCAAAAAAAAAAATTATATTTACTTATGCATTTTTGGTAATAGTTGAAGTTCATTTTAGCACATTAGCTATTTTTTATTCCATCATTGTACAACATTCGTAATAATTAATTTCTTCAGTTATCAGTCACTATAAAAATAAGAAGTTTTGTTCCTTCGGGAACATGTGATAAAATTGGAATGATCCAGAGAATATTAGCATGAAGGATGACACGCAGAAATAAGAGGTTTTGTCTCAACCACATCCGCACGCCGTCATTGTAGTCACGTGACTGCGAGAGGCTCACGTGACATGACACCCTACAAAAAGTAGCGCATAAATAAGAGCACACTTTCGAATCTTTCCCGCTTTTTTCTTCGTTCTCCCTACCATACGAATTCTTTTTTCGTCCTGGGTTCCCGATCCTGGATCGCTACAGGTATGCTTTATTTACAAACCAATGTTCTAGTTTTGTTAATCCAAATACTGCTCTCTTTAACTCTTTTTGTCCTTTTGGTGAATATCAAGTATAAGAATTTAAAGGTAAAGAGAATCTATTATAAAGAATAAGCTTCTCATTTCATTCAAATAATCAAATTACACAGTACATGATCAATTTCTACCTTTGAATGAGGCTTTTTATTAATGATAAAGCAGGTAACTACAATTGCTTTTGGTATAATGTCAACTACTTTTCAAAGAATTGCTGTTTTGGGCTTCAATGAAGATGATTTACAGTTCAATACCACACTGGCTTTGAGGTTCTGAATCTTCCGTTAAAATTTCTTCTATTTTCTTGCTGACTTGGTGGCTTCTTTCATATCAGCGTCGACCGAAAAAATAATAAATAAGGAGCAAAGTATGTTACCCAGCAATCTTCTATCACTCAATCAGCGACACGAACACTTGCTGGTAAATTCCCTGTCATCATGTCCTATTGTTCTCTTTTGCTTTCACTTTCTCCCCTCTATTTAATCTACTAACTGGAAAATGCAATCTGGCTATTAGAGGGCGAGGCGCGCGCTTTTTTTGGTCAAACCCTCTGACGCAAACAAACCCTGAAATGCAGGATCAACTTGGTAAAAGATATGCTATATAGACTCATAAGTAACTTGGCTTCTTTAAACTTGAGTTAGCATCATTTGTGTAATTGGCATCTATTAGAAGAGACCATTGTGGAGTTGTTTTTTAAGCATGCATATGCATACTGAACATATAAACATACTTGCAATGCACATGCTTAACAAGTTGGGTTTAGGATATAATGGATTTGATTAGATTATCTCCCTATCTAGCATCTTAGAAGTATGTGTGAGTGAATCAAATGGCCTCCTCTTATGCACAATTTTTGTAATTTTGCTGAATGGATAGATCAGACAACAGTTTTTGCATGAGTTAACAATTTCCTTCTTCTATATAACATCAATGTGCCTAGCATGGTAACAAGATACTGTAACACTGATAATTGAAGGAGATCCGCGTACCTCTCCAAAAGCATTGTTGAATCGCTTGAGTTGAGAGACCTAGAACACATTTATTTCTGGTGAGTAATGATTTATATAGTAAAGGAAGAGATATGTAGCAGATAAACATGTAGAAAGTTTTTACCTCTGAAAATGCTTGAAGCAGATGTTCCAAAGTACACAGTCCTCCTTGGCAAATTCCATATCCATTCCCTAGGGACATCAATGGGTTTAATGCTGGATGCATGGTCTGCAAATACCTGCGTGTTTATAAAAAGATTTATGGACGTTATGGATGAGTAATGAATTTAAATGAGTAGACCTCTGGTTGAGGTGATTGAACGGCGACAAAACCAACATTACACTTGCCTCGTTAACTTGAAAGTAAGTACCATTTAGTGGAAAGCTCCCTCTTGTTGCTGTTCTACAAGGTATCTGCATATGGATTAATTTTAATGTCAGTTAAGGAAAAATACAGGCAAGAAAACAATTATCTCATTCGCCTGTCAGCACAAGTTAGTCTTACCAGGAGAGTTCCCCTGACTGTTTGCGAATTAGCTTCCCTAACGCTATTGCATGAAAAGCATGTCTGGTCATTGCATAGGTTGTTTGAGTCTTGGGATTTGCATCTTTTCTCCGGTTGCTCAATCGAATTTGCAGTTTCACCTAAAGTTCAGTGTTGCAGAAGTGGTTATAGGTAGATTTTGATGATTCAAAGTTATCTGTGTCCTTAACATGCTGCAAGAATAGTAACATAGTCCAACTTTTGGTTCACTTATATATTCCTCTATGGCTTTCTTTAATATTTTGTCCAGTGATAATATTTCTTTGATCTCACATAAGAAGTCCCGACTGTTTTCACTTCTAATCATTAAGTTCACCATTTTAAGGTTTTTAATTTAAATAAAAGAAGTTAACTTTTTGATACTTTATTACAGGTTTTCTGGTTGACATACAAATGAAAGGGAAAGTCTAGGAAAACATCATCTGGTCACTAATAGAGATAATTTTACGTGTTTTTTGCTTACCTGGCGTCCAAATTGCAAGAAGATATGGGCTTGGGTCATCAGGTTGGCGCTCATCCATCTGTAAATTTTAGCGAGCAAGCCAATATAAAACTGAGTCTGAGATGAAGCCCACTACTCATTTTAGCAGTACAAAGTTAACTGACCTTTTCCAAGAGAGGATGAGAATCTGGAAGCTCATATCTGCATCAACCAAGTTGTAAAACAATCATTTGTGATTTCATTGAAACAAAATATGGGACTTGTCAAATACTCAGATAATGAATCATGCTTAATATCCTTATGGCTGGAGCTACAGTATGGCAATTTCTACCAGTATATGTATTTTGATTTATGCACTACTCATGGATATAGCTTCTGGACATTTGCTAGGTTATAAAACATGGAGAGATGTTAGACATATTTTTACAAGGTCATAAGGAAAGTCACGCTTATTTTATTAATAACTAATGGCTGAGCCCTACCCTTTCCTATGGGTGATTCAGGTGTGGCATTGGTGCAAAAAGAATGTCTTGAAGTTGGACCCTTTCCATGTGGTGATATCTTTTAACAAATATTTTAAACTTTTCATTTTTGGAATTACGTTTTCCTGTTATAAATAAAACCAAGCCATACTTACACTTGGTGTTCTGTCCGTAGCCGACTCACATTCTTCAGTTTTGGTGTGGGAATAGAAGCTGTAGCTGGATTTAAAGCAACGAGTGCCTTAGACAAGTCACCTTCCACAAGCTCCATGTTTCCTTGCAATATGTTTTGTATATTGATTGCAAACTCTTCGGTATTGAGCTTGATAGTTGGAATTTCATCAGGATCCTCGCAGTACCAGTCCTCAATGTCACTTTCCAATGCCAATGTGTCTGTGCACTCTCGTTCTGGTGATACCGGTTCTTCAATGATTGGCTCACACCCACGGATTACAGAAGTTGCTTCTCTAAGCAAGTTGTTGTCAGGGAGAGGTAGTACCACTGGATTCATATTGAGAGTAGGATTTCTCTCAGTTGCAATGGGAACTGGATTACTCACCATTCCTTTCTCTTCTGGTCCAGGCAATGCAAGCCGGGCACTGTAACAAATGGTTAGTTTCAGCTTAGAAAAATATCATTGAAGCCTAAGGAAATAGAATTAAATGATCGGACTTAAGGAGGTGTAAACAATCCACCCTTAAAAGTGCTTTGTCAAGGGTAAGAACCATCTATAAAATATCACAGCAAGCATCCTATACTAGTAGATGCAGGACATAGACATCCCATAGCGCATATATCAGCTTCTTAATTATCTGTCCTATCAACTTCTTAGCTCCCTGGATGGCTTAGGAAGAATATGTTATCTTTTACTTTCCTCATCAAACTCCCAAATTGATATGCTTCAGATTTCACACGTGCCCTATTGGATCTCTTTTGGGCCAGAGGAGACAGGTAGTGGCAGGTATTGCTTTTATTTCTTCATTTGGAGCAGCAGGCTTTTTAAATTGTTAATTGTTATTTATACCAATGCATGATATTGTGGAAATTATTTAGAAATTATATGTCTTAATTTATCTCCTTTTCTTTCCCTACGTAAATTAGTCAGACTTGGGATTTTATTCTTTCTTCCCTGATTTCCAGTAAGTGTGATTCTGCCATTAATGTGCATGCTGTATATATTGTGATATTCTCATATCAACGAAATCAGAGCATATTCAGATCTCCACTCACAAATATAAATCTAGTACATGGTATAAAATGTATAGGAAACCACATTATTCATATGCCATGAACAGTAAAGCTGATCTCAAACTCTGTGCTAAGCATGGGGGCTTATGAGTTTACTTTATAGTTTTGACCAAACTGGAATAAAACTTGATAACCTTTTTTGTCCATTTATATCTTTGACCTTTGATTTCTTGTAGATCATATAATAACTAATTAATTTTAACTACGGGAATTTTTTGAATTAAATTGTCTTTAAATCTAACATGCTCAATATTTTGAAATTACACATTTTTCTGGCTTAAAGAATGTATCTCATCTCTCAAGCAACCAAAAAGTTTCATTATTCTATATGCTTCCATTCCTGTAAATTCCTCAAGGTGGAGGGTGTATATAATGAAACCAATGTAATTGAAGTAGCTAACCTTGCAAAAGCACTTGCAAAGTGTCTGCACTCTGCACGCATAGGACATGCATTGCAATTCGGTTTACTCTTTGTACAGAAAACCTGCATATTTGGAGCATTAGTTAATTTAAAGTTCTCCTTCTCTGCTCATGAAGTAGAGTTATGGCAAGTTGGCAACTTTGATTCTGCCTTTCTCTTCTGAATGCAGTATTACATTGAAAGTAAATTATAACTATACCTTTCCAAAGGTAATCATTTGGTAGTGCAGCTCATACCTACATTGCGTAACGTACGCATTAGTTACAGATTTTTCTATGCTATCAAAGTAGTAATGCCTGTTAACATGACTAATGAATGAATTGTGATAAATGCAAATTTTGGGTGGAAGTAATGTTATTACAGGGTTCTCTGATCAAGTTTGCACAATCTGGGCCAGAGATACTTCTGAATTGATTCCAACACTGGATACCTACAAGCACGGTAATTAGCAATGTTCATTTGCGAAATACATATGCTTAGTGATTAGCAAAATAGACTTACAATTCAAGGAGGTGTAGCTGAAGTGATTCAGGAAGTGGTTGAAGAGGGACCCATCCAAGTCTAACTGCTATCCTTCCAACATTTGTGTCAACCTGCAGAGATGTGTCATTGTAACCCAATCAGTTGCAAAACTTCCTGATGATTTGGATTATCTGGAAGTAGCAAATGAATTTCAAGTAAATCTTACTGGGAAAGCAAGATGATGAAGCGTTAGAAGCCGTACACACTCCACACTCTTCAGCCCCAATCCACGTATGCTTAGCAAATAATCTCTGCAGTTGAAGGTTTTTATGGAAATCAAATAGAAGGACATGATTAAAAGATATTATATGTTGCCTGTGTTTTTGGTCAGTTGTTGTTTTTAAATGTTTTAAAGACAAACTCTATTGATGGAAGAAATTATGGCTTTGGAATTGGCATACTTTGTTTTGTCAGGAGGAACATCTCTTAACCACTCCAAATCAATACTTCCATGTTCCCTAACCAGTCTGTCCAAAAATTCCTGCAACACAATAAACATGATTTTTCAAGAAATGTCTTGAGGGAAGAACAACAATGGCTTTCAATTAATGTCCGATGATGAACATACCTTCATTCGTTCTGCTAGCATATTGTTCATTCCTCTTTCTTTAATAGTTTCAGATATTTCTTTGACTGAGGCACGTCTCACTGCTTCGTAGTCCAGTGAATCCATTGTTTCCTTGCTCCTTTCTTTTTTTGTCCCATTGGCCTGTGCTTGCTTTCTTAAATCATCCCAATTAACTTTCTTCATCTTCTCTGTCTCGAGCTTTATTTTCCTGGGTCTTGAAGCTTTCTGCTTGCTCTTTATATTTGTGGTGCCAGAAGAGCTAAGTTGTTCCTGCAGCTTCGGTTCAGCAGTTCTAACATTCAAGTAGGCTTGTCCATTTACCTCAGATATTCTTTTTTCAGCATGAAAACCTTCCACAGAATGACAAATGTTGGGAGAATCCTTCACTGAATCATACTGCCCTGTACTCAATTTCTGAGTAGTACTTGCTGATTCTATAAATTGCATGCCATTGAGTTTTAAATTTTCCTTACCTGAAGGATGATGATGATTTGTATCAGATCCTGATGGAGAGTTATCTTGCAGTTGAACAACATGCACACTTAATGGTTCGTATGGGTTAATTATTGGTAACTCTTGAGACTTAAGTGGCCCATATTGCTTCTCATTCGATTTATCTACGCTTCCTCCTACATCCTGGATGCTGACTCTCCAATGGTCAGTATCTTGTAACTTGTTGATGAGGGAAATAGTTCCTGGCCCAGAAGGCTCCTTACCATTCGTTTGAGAAGTTTTCAGCATCTCACGTGCCTCTAAGTCATGTAACTCATAGTCTGTTGAATAAACTTCAGGCACTTGCTTTTGTGAATTTCCAAAATTGATCAGATGATTAGATGCTGAGTGCGAAATGAGATCGTCAATTTCACCTGATCTTGAGTATTGATTGGCATATTTTGCGTGTAGAACCTGTCCATCTTTGGTTCCCTCATCAAACAGTGACAGTCCATTTACACTACTGTAAAATTCTTGGAACAGTGTCATCTTTCCTGCCTGTGCAGAATTTGTTGAATTTAAAAGTTGAGTCTTCCAGGGTTCACACCCAGTTGTGGCGCATTCTGCATCTGAATTGGAGCCTGAGCTGGATCTTCTCCCTCCGGTGGCTTCAGAAAATGAATGATCAAGAGAATCTTGTGACAATATGATTTCATCCTTTGAGTTCTGATTATATGGACCTTCTAGACTTGTTTTTATTGTTGAGGTCTCCCAGTCTCTCCGGTGCTCAATTGTATCATGAGGAGGCACAAAGCCTTGATGGTAGGTTGGGTGACTTAATCTTTTATCGGATAATATCATGATGTCATCTCGATTTACCATGCAGATTTCTGGTTTTGCAACCAATTTTTCTGTACCAACAATACAGCAAGATCTATCGTCACTTTCTAACTTCAGAGGAAACCTTGCTGCTAGAGACATGAAGGCTGAGCTGAAAAAAGAAGCAAAAGAAAGCATAAGCTTTTTGTCCAATTTCATCTCATACATTGCTATGATGGACAATTTTGGTGTGAGTCTTGGATTTTTAACTTACCTTGAAAGATGATCTGAAACATTCTGAGTAAGGAAGACTCCCATCACTGAATCCACTACAGATCCCTTCCACCGTGAAAAGCGTCTATCTCCTGCAAAGGCACGTTTTATAGATGAATATTTCTGAAAGGAAAATAAAGTAATGAGAAAATGAAAAATAATAATAGAATATTGACTTCTTTTGCTCTTAATCTGAATTGAGAGCCAGTATCTGTTACTGAAGAACTGTTATTGAGAATCTTCCTATATATGTTTTCAGCAAAGAAGCCCATGAATATCTAAGCGTCTCTCTCCAACCAAATATGCCAAAGGATCACAAGAACAGCAAGATTCTGACCTTATTTTTGTGACAATGTTACGTGTATTATAAGAAATTGCTCCTAAGAGTTGAGGCAGATGAGCTGCTACTCAATAACTAAAAACAAACTATTCTATAAGGAAATTGATATATGACAGTCCTGGAATAAAGAATACAGCATGTAATCCACATATGTTCATATCTTACTTTGTATTAGTTCCCTTTGATTCTATGGGTTGACATTCATGTACGTTTGTACCATGTTCTTCTCTTTTCATAGTCTTATCATGCTTTACATTTTGTTTTCTTCTTTTCAGGTAAAGATAAGCTTTCTGTATAATTTATTTATTATGATGTATTTTAAGGTTTATAATGACAAGTTTAATCTCGAACTTGTTAGACATTATACTAAAACTATCTATGAGCCTTTAATTAACAGATTATGCTTTTTGACTTTCCTTGGAACTTACTATTAGCCAAAAAAAGGTGTCTGTGAACAGAATAGAAAGTAAAATATGGCTGTTTATAGAGACAAGGTAACAACAAATTGTGATTTTTGTTATATTATATGTTTGGGCTCAAAATATGATGTGTTGTACCTTGAACAAGATGCATTCGTGCAATGAAGGAATCGACTCTTCCACGAAAAACTTCTCTTTCCTCTTCCCACCACTTCTCCTTTTCCTTGTCATTTCCCTCAAGGCCTTCACTTCCTGCCTTATCCATCAATAGTTTCCAGGTTCTCTCAGTTTCTGGGTCAAGATCCACTTTGGGCCGTGGTTTGCGTTTTTTTGTGAAGTCAAACCCCTCATATGGGACAATTGAATTTTCTCCCTTATATAGGACAATTGCACTTTGTTCATCGATTCTTGATATAGTGCTATCCCCAAGGTTGAGATCTTTGAATCGACAAATGATCTCATCAATTGGTGTGGGATATATCTTTGGGAGTGCGTCTGCAAAACAATAAAAAACCATTATTCGTCTGCCACAAAAAAAAAATCCTCCTGAAGAATCCATTGCTTAATGAAATTTACATCACCTGAGCTAGTAAGGCCATCACCAGCATAGCAGCTTGGTGTCTCATCAGCCAAATGGGTTTGAGATTTATTTTTACCTTTTCTTCTTACTTTTTGTGAAGCAAGTTTATTCTGAGTTTTCCTCCTTTTCTGAGTTTTCAATACATGTTTATCCGGAGGTGTGCCATTATAATTTTCATCCACCTGGAAAATCTCTTGATGCAATAAGGAAGAATTAAGTGGATTTGTGGCAGAGACAAATTGTTTCTCATCGGCATGGTAATATTTTCTCTTCAAACTGCTTCCTTCAATGCAATTGGACAACATGTTCGGCAACAAATGAAGGATATTTTGGGACCTTGGTACTTGGGTTCTTTGAGGGAACTCTAGACATGTCACTGATTGCAAGGGGACATTTTTAGTTCCATCTGCATGAATACATTGATCCAAACATCCTTTGTTTCTTTCCTTGCTTGAACCAGCATTACCTTGAGCTGGACCTTTCTCAGTCTCTGACAAATTTTTAACCTGCATTTCTGTATTTGCTGGCAAGGGTACATTTACTTGCTCTTTCGGCAGGTATCTGTCACTTAGCTTTTGGTGAAATAAAAAGGCACCATCATCTGTGCTTCTGGGTTGCTGGTTTTCAATAGTAAATCCATCTTGCTTGCTGAAAAGCAAAGCTGAATTTGTATCATAACATATGCTCGCGGCATTGAGCAACTCTGTGAACAACCCATTTCTGCCCTGGATTTCCTGTTGATCGACAGTTTTGTTCTGGTCTTTGTATCGACTCTCTTCTAAATCAAAATCTAGAGCTTTCCTGCAAGATTTTCTAGTTCCAGTTGCAAAATCTAAAGTTTCTACAACATCAGCTTGCGGTGTTGCTCCTTCCTTCAGGACTTTCTTTCGTACATACTTCCTTTTTTGGGGTGGATTCTCCTTGGATCCTCTCTTCTTTCTAGTTTCAGCATTTGGAGTTCTTTTAGGCTTTCCTTCTACAATTACCTTCGGCCTATGTTTTCTTCGTCTAGATGGCTTCTGCTCAGGTGTCTTATTCAGATCAATATCCAAGCCATTTCCACTACGATGATCATTTTCAGAACCCTCATTTTTGTTGTGTGACTTAGAAATTGCTGCAGATGTATCAACAATATGTTGTAGAAGTCCATTGCAATAATCATGGTGATCATTTTCTGTGGATGCAACCAAGTTGTCTAGCCTGTCTGTCACCTGAATTTGACTTTCAGCTGTTGCATACTTCATAAAGTGGTTGTCTGTAAACTTATTGAGCTGATCCATTGATCCTGGCGCTGACTGCAGGGAGTTGGTGAAACTAAAGACATCATCAACTTCTGTGACATCTGCAGAGTTTTGATCATAGTTGGGTCTGCAAGGTGTGTAAAAACCACCTGTGAAAGTATTTTTAGTCATTCATCAATTAGTTGCAAAAAATTATAACAGCAAGGTATTGTTTAGGCAATAAGAAGAAATGGAATAATTTGTTTTTGTAACATTGAAATCTTCATGACAGTTTTTCATAGTTTTGAGGGAGGGATATCAGTTTCACATAATTACAATCTACAGAAAAATTGGGAAAGTAAAAAATCAATTACATTCCTTGTAAGTGCTTATAATTTGAAGGATTTCTATGTTTTTTTTTTATTATTTAAACAGAAAGCTTTTAGCAGTGTTTTAAACAATAACAGATTTTTTCTGCGTTTCCATCAATGACAACTGATGCTGATCACATATCCTTTTCTCTTTCCTTTGATTGCATTTCAGCAGACATTTCAACTATTGTAATTAAAGTATAAATGAGGTTTTCTCTGAATTAACTGATATGCAAAGGATGTCTGCTTAATCAATATTTTTATGCAAACTGAAAATTATGTTATAAACCATAAAACTTCCCCAGGTATTTACTTCACTGTCAACTGCTCAATGCTTTAGGGGAAAATCTTGCTAAAAACGTTATTAGAATAGATATGACATGAAATTCATAATTTCTACATTTCCAGCTGTCAGTCAAATAAATTCCTTTAAACTAGAAGAATATTAAGAAAGCATTGTCGCCAATAGCTGGAAGGATTTCTCTTCCCTCAATAATTTTCTATTGAAATTTAAATTGCAGGGGAAAAAATGTATGAATTTACCATTGGGTATCTCCGACTCAGATAGGCTACTATTCAACAGGCTTGAGAATGAACAGTTAATGTCATTGTTCAGAAAATCGTATAAGTTGCTGCTGTCACATTCAGAATTCAAATTTGGGACAGAAAGATTTGCGTCTGTGCACACTGAATCCGAATCTGCATAGTTATTGTTTTCGTTGACAGCGAAACCATCTACATAGAAATCTCTCCCATTACTTCTTGTGTGAGGATGATATTTTGGCAGCACTGGTGTTCTTACTGCCATGCTTATACTTTCACTCAAGTTCCTGTCAGCATAACCATTGTTACTTTCATTGTTCATGAAGAGAAGTTCCAAAGTATTCAATCTATTGCTGTCAAAGCCCACATCATGGTGATTGATGACACCGGCTCTCTCCGAAGAACCGCCATCAAAATGATTGTACTCCTCAGTTTGTCCTACTAGATGGACATTTTGATCTAGCCCATTACACTGCAGCACCTCTTTCATGTAGCCACTTCCAGGAACAGTTAACTTATTCAAATTCCCTCCTACCATTTGGTTTTCCTGCCAGCCAGCCGATATTGTATCTGATCTTATTTGAACTGGCTTCTCAGGGGTGACAGGTACCCAAGAACCATTCATCTGAACTTGTTCCCCTTCCAGACTAAAGAGGTTTCCTCCCAAGTTCATCATTGAAATCCTGGAAATTACAGACAATATGACAGTTCAACGTTTCTTTCACCAGTGCTTGATGTATTTGTGGTAAGTTTGATACCACCTTAAAATTAAAAGGTAGAAGGCACCCCAAACAAGATCAGTAAACAATTAATATATACATAAACACAAACAAGTCAGTTGTGCTTTCTGCATTTGCATTTGACACACACACACACACATATCATTCAATATCTATCAGCACAGACATATAATTGAGCAGGGAATAGATAAATAGTCAACATTGAGTACATCAGGCTGACAAGTATGCTCTGAAGAAACAACCACCAATAGTTGATGAAATTTCTTAACAGAAGGAGAAAGCAATAGAAGATCTCACCTACAATCTGTTGCTAGGTCCTCAACTTTTTGAGACAATAGAATGTGAAATAGCTGCAAAATGCTACAGACTCTAAAGTAACTCAGACCAAATTCCACCTCTTGCTAGATTCTGCAAAAGATTGCAGAAATTACAACGCATTCATCATCATCTTCACTGTTTAATCCCAATGTGTAATCCCAAAACCTGCCAAAAAGCCCCTCCACACATTTCTCACCATTGCAACAAAATTGAAGAGAAACAGGGTAAAAAAATAAAAAAAAAACCCCTCTCACTCGTGACTAATTCAATAAATTCATGATTTAAATGCAGGGATGTGAACGGCTTTGACAAATTTTTTTTTTTCTCTTCAGGTGGGAATGTTGGCTAACAACCAAAACCAAAAGAAGAATCAAGGGTGTTTATGAATGTTACTAAATTGGCTGATTAAAACCCTGTATTAATTACACAGGATTTTTTTTTTTTTGCCCACAATCTTGAGAAATCTTTGACATGAATGATATATCAAAAGACTTTCTGGGTTTTGCCTATTTTCTGCCAATTAAGCTTATCAACTTAACTGGTAGAGAGAAATGGGATTAGAGAATTAAATCCCTTGCGGCTAAGCTCACCGATCCAAGGTGAGTCATCTCACAGGGTATAGTCAATGACGGAATAAACAGAGTCAGTCTTTTAGAGAGAGAAAGAAGAAGAGTGAATGAGAGGTAGGAGAGAGAGGAAGAAGGAAAGAAACCTACCTGATGGGATGCTTATAAATATTTTAATATTTTTTTTGCCAACAATATAAATATTTTATTAATATTACAAGTACTTTTTTTTTTTTTTTGGAGCCCTCTGAGTAAGAATTGGGCACTCCTTTTCTACTTCCGTTGCTTTTATTTCTCCCCTTTATTCTCCTGCCATACAAAACAACTGTTGTAAAATTAAAATATACGTTAGGACTTAGGGTAATATGTTTATATATAAATATACATATAGAGAGCACAGTATAACGTTTTTAAAAAATAAAATAAGAGTTTTGCCAACAGGTTCCCATAAAATGCACTTTTTGTTACGTTGAACTCCGTAAAATACACTGATTCTGATGTTTTGCTCTTTTCGATTTTAAATATAAGATAAATTTTTTTAAAAAATATTAAGAAAGTTAAGTGAATTATTTTGAAATATTTATATTTATTTTTTTAAAAAATATTTTTTCTAATACATATATTAATATATAATCTAATGATATACAACATATGATATAATTAAGTAATTTATTTAATTTCGTTAATCTCTCATTAAAAAGTAAAATCTATCTTATATTTAAGAGAAGAGAAAATATTATATATGCCGCTTTTTAGGCAGGTCAAAATTGCAAACATGCTTTTAAGGCTATTTCATTACATGGCTCAAAAATTGATTTAGTATTTAGTGAAGTTTCATTGCTTACCTTTTTAGTTTAAGCCTTAATTAAAAGTATTATGTGGTTGAAAATATGACTTTCTAGAAGCAATTATTGATCAATAAGGGAAGTGACTTAGGGAGTTATTAATCGTTATTTTCTTAATTATCCCTTTATTTATTGATATACATCAAGAAGAGGAGAGAGGTAAGACGGATTTAAATATGGGTAAAGTTGAAAAGTTTTTTTAATTTAAGATAACTGTAATTGGCTACTCTTTTTTAATTATACTAAGTTGAATGAAAGCAACTTATATTTTAAAACACATTTGGTGCTTTATTTTTATTTCCTTTTCTACTAAAGAATGTTAGTGCTTTTTTTTTTATAATAAAAGATATTCTACAAATGCATCAGAAGTTATCCTCCTGAGTCAACATGAAAATTCATCTTGTTTACATCGTTAATTAAAAGGGCTGTAATAGCATCAGGGGGCAAATATGTGATATGAAGATCAATCGCCATCTTCCAAGCTTCTTTTGCCATAGCGTCTGCAACCGTGTTAAACTCCCGAATGCAATGTGAAATTTCCATGTCCCAAACTCTATCCAGTAACGTTTGAACCTCCACAATAAGCTGAAAATCAGGGTGTTCCCGAGAAACGTTACCCTGAATTATATCGATTACTTCACTACAATCAGACTCAATCATGATTTTTCTGTATCTTCTATCCCATGCAACTTTTAGTCCCCACAAAACACCCCAAGCTTCCGCAGATACTACCGTTCCTTGCCCAATCTGATACATAAACCCCATCAGAAATTCACCATTGTGATCTCTCAACACACCTCCACACGTGCAAGTCCCTAAGTTGTCATTCCTAGATCCATCGGTATTAATCTTCACCCACCCAAGCGGTGGTGGCATCCATTGTTGTTGATTCCTTTCTGCACTCTTATTTTGAACCAAACTTGTATTTCCCCATGTTAAGCAGGCACGAGCACGAGCTAATATGGCATGACTACTCCAAGTGTTGTTATTAAAACATCTGTCATTTCGAGCTAACCAGATATGTTAAAGGTATAACCCTACACAGTTTCATTTTTTGCCCGCAATTTTATAAATTATCTTTTTAATCATTTAATCTTCATATCATTATCATTAGTTATTAACAAGAAATTAGGACATTAAAACTTTAAACGTGGACAGTATCTTAGGATTAAAGAACTAACAAAACTGTAATAAAAAGAGAACTAAAAAAACCATTTTTAAAAATTAAGAGACAAAACTAAAACTTAATATAAGGTTAGAAAATAAAAACAGACCTTCCCCCTAATTAATATTTTGTTTCTATTTTGTAGCAAGGGGCAATGAATCTCTAACGGTTATTTTTACCCAAGTGATAATTTAATTACTTTTTTTATACAATGTAGAATAAGTTAATTACTTTATCTTGCTAGTGAGGGGTTATTTTTTTTATTTTTGACCTAATAGTTGGAGGATACGTTACATAGATATCTGTTGAATAAATCAGGCACATTTGTAGTGTTTTTTGTGGATACATAAAAAAAGCTAATTCATCTAAATAAATTGAATCCCATTAAAATCGTCCCAAATTCCCGTACGTGGCTCACGTGAATTATATGATTTCTTAATTTAAAAATTAAATACGTAGAAGTAAGTTGTTATAATTACCGTATAAGGAGAAAATTGCGAAACAAATAAACAAACGACTTACATATTTACATTTTTTTTTATTTGTCTTCTATCAAAATGATCAGGACTGTTTATTTGTTTCGCAAACTTCTCCTTCTACGGTCTATTTGTTTCGCAAATTTCTCCTTATGCGTTTATTATAAGTTATAACATAATGTTTTAATTTTTAAATATTCAGAAATCATATAAATTATGCGAGCCACGCGCGGGTGCAGGTTTTATATTTTAATGTCGTAAAAATTAATCTTTTGATCTCTATAATTTTGATTAGGTTATAACTCAATCCCTATATTTTAACTTAGAATAACTCAATTCCTATAGTTTTAACTAGATTGTAACTCAATCCATGAAATTTGATTCACTGCAACTCAGTCCCTATAGTTTTAATCATTTTATAATTTATTCCTTATGTTCTATAATAAATGTGGGGGACTATATTATAAAATAGTTAAAACTATAGGGACTGAGTTGCAGTGAATCAAAATTTAAGGACTGAGTTACAACTTACAACCGAGTTAAAACTATATAAACTGAGTTGCACTAAGTTTAAGTATAGGGACTGAATTACAACCCAATAAAAATCATATGACCAAATGTTTGAGATAGCTTATTTTTTATTTATAAGTGTTTTTTACATAAGTCGAGACAAAACTCCTCTCACATACTTATCTCATGTACCGTCAATCATGATTTAAAATACTTATAAGCTAAAATTAAGCTATCCCAAAAGCCTTTATTTGGGATAGCTTAAAAAGCACTTATAAACAAGGTAATTAAACCCGGACCGGTCAGTGAACCAGCCGGTGTACTGGGTCAAGAGTTAGTGGGTTAGACCGGAGTTAAACCGGAACTAAACTGGGACCAAATTGGTGAGAGATGAAAAATTTTAGGCTTATAATATGAAATTGTAAAGGAAAAATATTAAAAAAATGATTTTTTTAAAAAAAATAAAAATAAAAAACCTGACCCGAACTGGGTCACTGGACCGGACCGGTTTACTGGCCGGGTGGCCGGTTTCCGGTCCGGTCCGGCCGGTCCGGGTTAGAGAACTCTGCTTATAAGTATTTTTTACGTAAATCAAGATACAATTTCTCTCACATACTTATCTCGTATACCATAAATCACGATTAAAAAACACGTATAAACAAAAATTAAACTATCCAAAAAAAACACTGAGTTTATGTATAAAAAAAAAACAGAGTTTCCTTTAACGTTTCTCCATATTGCTCTACGACTCGGTTGCTGATTTAATCCGTTGTTGCACTTCTTTCTCCTTTTTTATCTAAACGAAAACTGTCCAAGTATTTTAAATTTAGAATTTAAAAATATAAGAAAATGATTACTGACGACTTTAAACGGTTCTAAAATTAAAACATATTTTATAGTTGCAATATGTTTCTATATAAATATATATGCTATAATTTTAGTTAGTATAATGCTGAAATAAGAATTTTACCAACATGTTACCCCATAAAATACTATTTTTCTTCCTCCATTACTTTTATTTCTCCCCTTCATCCTCTTGCCATACTAAAAATAACTTTAAAATGTTCTAAAATTAAAATATATGTTATAGTAATATGTTTACACTTTACACACACACACACACAAACACTATAATTTTGCAGTTTTAAAAATAAAATAGAATTTTACCAAAATGTGACCCCATATATAAAATATATTTTTTTGCCCCAAACCCCATGAAATAAATACAATAATTCTTACGTTTTACCATTTGCAATTTTGGACTTGTTTGGGATTACTTTTGAACACTCTAAAAGTACTTATTTATACAAATCGAGATAAAATTCTTCTCACATATTTACTTTATATATTATAAATTATAATTGAAAAGTTATTTTTGAAGACTTTAATCGCTGTTCTAAAGATGAAAATTGCAAATATCTTTTTATGGGCATTTCATTACATGGCTCATAAATTGATTTAATATTTAGTGAAGTTTTACTAGTTCCCTTTTTAGTTTTTTTCCCCCTGGGTTCCATTTTAGTTTAGACATTATATTAATTAATATGTAAAAATGTACTCCCTCTTCTAGAAGAAATTAAGTTATTAATTACTACTCTTCACTATACACAACGTTCGTTCATTTTAGTATTTTACTAGCAAAATTGGCCACATTAAAATTTTAAATGTTAAATGAAAATATTTTAATTTACTGAAATACTAAGTTTAATTTTTAAAATAACAATGACCAACACAAAAAAAAAATCATTTGAGATTAATGATGCTAGGGTTTAATAAATGAAAAACTACTTTATAAAATTAAATGTACTCCGTCGTCGAAAATATGACTCTTTCTAGAAGAAATTACTACTGATCAATAATTAGAAGTGATCTAAAGAGTTATTAATCATTGTTTTTTTAATTATAACTTTATTTATTGATTGGACACTAAAAGAGAGGAGAGAGGTAAGACAAATTTGAATATAGGTAAAGTTGGGAAAAATTTAACTTTCTTATGAGTTAACCACTCTTTCTTCTGATTGGCAAAAAAAATAAAAATAAAAAAACCACTCTTTCTTCTTATGAGAAAAAAAAATCATTCTTTCTTTTTTATTCTGTTAGGGGAGAATTGTGAAAAAAGACCTCATGGGTAAATTAATTGTCAAATAAGACCTGAAAAGATCGTCTGCACATAGGGGAAAGATATTGTGCACATGGGGAAAGATCTTCTACACACAGGGGAAGATATTTTATACACATATAGGGAAGAATATTGCACACAGGGAAAATCGTCTGCACACAGGAGAAGATATTCTGCACACCTAGAAGATCGTTTACACACTAAGATCCCATTTAACAATTACGTTGCCATTAAAGTTTTTTTTCACAATTCTCCCTCTGTTGTTGGGGTGATTGAACATGACTTATATTTTAAATAAGATGAAGTACATTTGGTGCCTTATTTTTGTTTCCCTTTTTTCTTTTGTTTTTTTGTTTTTTTTTTTGCCAAAGAACATTTGGTTCTTTAGCCCTACACAAAGTTTCTTTCTTGTCCTTTAATTTTATAAATTATCTTCTCAATCATTTAATCGTAATATCATTAGTCTTATTCATAAATATTTTTTTCTTTAATCCTTCTCCCTAATTCCCTTAATGATATTAGGATTAAAGACTGAAAAATTAGCTTTTTTTATACAATTAGAGGATAAAACACAAAGTTGATATTAACTTAGAAAATAAAAATACACCTTGACCTAATTAATATTATGTTTCTATTTTATAGCAGACTACAATTAATCTCTAAAGATCATTGTTACCCAAGTGATAATGTAATTACCTTTTTTTTACCTGAGATAATGTAATTACTTTTTAATACCATGAAGAATAAGTTAATTCCCTTATCTTGATGGTGAGGGGTTACATTATTTTGTTGACCTCAATCCTCATAGTGAGGGGTTACAATGCATGCGTATCTGTTGAATAAGTTGGTTGTCAAAAAATATCTGTTGAATAAATTTGGCACATTTGTAGGATTTTGTGTGGATAGGAAAAAAAGAAAAAGATAATTCAACTAAATAAAATGAATCCCATTAAAATCCTTCCACCTAAGAATTTGTTGGCTGGAGTTATCTGACTGGTTAAGCATTTATATATTGTCACCCAAAGAGCAGGTATTTAAATAAATTAATTGAAAATCTAAAATTTCTATATTTTACTGGTTCGTTAAAGCATAATTTTTATTTAGTAATTAAATTTTTTTATTTACATATTTTAAATATTCTTATAGATTTTTAATATTTGTATAGGTGTGAAAATAAAATATATATTTTAATCCTAAAATTTTTTCCATAATTACCGTCTTCGTAATTTTAAAATGTATAATTTACTTATTGAAATCTCAAATAAGCGGATAAGTTAAATTTGTAAAATTTTCTTGATTTAAATAATAATTAAATATTAAAAAATATTTCAAATTGCATGGGAATTATACTAAATTCTCGTCATTAGTATGTAATGCAATTACTTAAGGCTAATTATCTTTTGTCCAACAAAGTTAGGATTTTTTATTGGGAGAATGACAGAAAAATGCCATTTGAATTTCAAAATCCCGCTGACAAGAATAGTAATGGGATTGACAAGAATGGTAATGTGATTGACAACGTAAATCTTTGTCAAAGGACTAATTGGGAATTTTAAAGTTCAAGTGATATTTTTTTGTCATGCTCCCTTCTTTATTTGCTTAGCAAGTTTCTCCCTATAGTTTTTTTTGCCAACAAATTTCTCTCTATAGTTGTTACTCCCTAATCATTTTTATAAGGAATAATATCTTTCTTTATAAGGAACAAATCTATTTTGTTTGAAATTTTAAACTAATTTTTTCATTTGTACCCTTATTAAATATATGTCACTCATTAACTCTCTACAGTAAATTTTCACTCCTTATCTCTCATGTATCCTAATTATAAACAACGATATAAGTAGAAAGAAAAATATATAATCCTTCCCGTCCTTTTTATAAGGAACATTTTCTCATATGGGTGGTTCTTAATACGAGGAACAAATCATTTTTGTCTAAAATTTTAAAATGATTTTTTAAAAACTTTTACCCCCATTAAGGGTTTGATTGGTTTGAAGGGAGGGGATGGAGAAAAAGGATAAGGAGTTATCTTGTTTGATTTGGTTGGAGAGAAAAGAAGAGGATAGATGTTTAATGATCATTTGTTTGGTTCAAGAGGGACGAAATGGGAGATAATAACTAATTTACCATTTTACCCTTATATATTTACTTTTTTTGTTACTTATATAAATTATTTAAATTAGTTTACATCTTAATTTAAATTGCATAGTTTATGAAAATTCACTTTCATCCCAACATAGTGTTAATATGTATATAAAAACTTATATAATAATATTTTTTTATCTCTAATTGATATGATAATATATTTTTAAATACACTTAAAGAGTTATAAAACATGGCTTCATAACCGGTTTGGGGGATACTCTTGTCGCGACCTACAGCTGCTTCCTGTGCTGTTCTTTTTGCAATGTCAGATGTCCTTTGGTATCGAATAATGGGTCTTCATTTTAACGCTAAGAAAACAGCTGCAATACTGTCAACAGACCAATGGCATAAGCGGTACAATGTTGAAGGATCTACCACTGCTGGGACCACTGTTGGAGTTGATGGCAGGAGACTGGGATGAGGATCATATAGAAGCTCAACTTCTGGGACAAGTTAGGCTAATGTTGGAAAGAAATTGGGAGATATCCATGGAATGGTGTGGACGCAGATCAAATAGTGTGGCTGATGCTCTAGCTAAAGAATCTATGAGAGTGTCCGCAGGATTGATACGGTTTCAGGATCCACCAGAGTGTATTAGAGTTATGTTACACGAGGATTTGAGAGCAGGGTAGTCTTTTTCTTGTTTTCATATTGTTTTTGTATTTTCTATCGAAAAAAAAAAGTGCAACAAAGTCTGCATGAAACTCCGAACTTGCTGTAATTCAGTTGGTTGAAGGAAGTAAACAACCTTGAGATGCGACATAGATTCCCTTGACACCAAAGCCATTTTTGGACGAATCATGTGAGTTTGGCATCAGATCTGAAATATCTAAATGTCATGGGAAGAAAACACCGAGCAGATAAAGATGAAGGAACCTTACCAAGGTCAAGCACAGAGAGAGAGAGAGCGGCGAGTAGAAGAAGAAAGCGCTAGGTGAGAGACCACGAACTTGTGATGAAGAAGCCAACTTTGAACATCCGAAGAAGCCTCCATTTTATTTTTTCATTGAGGGCATTGATGGGGTAAATTAGTCAAGAATTTTGGCTTTCTCCAAAATATTCTAATTTGAAGGGAATCAAAATAAGGAGAGGAAAGGGGAGGGAGAAATAGATTTTTGCTTGCCTCCCTTCCAAAGTTTCAAACCAAATAAGGGAAAAGGCTATTTTTTTCCTCTCATTCCATTCTCTCCCCTCAAACCAAACAGACCCTAAATATGTCTTATTATCTCAATGATAAATTTTCACTTGTTATCTTTCATGTATTCTTTTTATAAATAAGGTTATAATTGAAAAAAGAAATATATATATATGTGTGTGTGTGTGTGTGTTTAAATCCCTTTACAAGACAAATAATGTAATTCATAAGATAAATATGAGCATTTATAAGACAAAAAATGCTTATGCCTCCTTTTTGTCCCAACAAAAGATAATTGTGTTGGGTGCTGATAGCAAAATAATTTATTGCTAAATTTGCATATTTACCTTTCTTAAAATATATTAAAATAATAGTGAGTGAAAAGAATAATAGGACCCATAATACAAAATATAACGGAAGTTAACCAAGTTAATAGTGTTTTTATATATGCTACTAAAATAATTAATTATTTCCACTTTTACACTCCAAAATAATTAATTGTGCTGGGTGTCTATAAAAAAAAAATAGTTAATTACTAAGTTTACACAAGGTATTAAAGACCGGACCGGGTATTGAACCGGTCGGGGTACTGGGTTAAGGGTCAGTGGGTCAAACCGGGACCAAACCGGAGCTAAACCGGGACCAAACCGGTGAGTAATTGAAAATTTTAGGCTTATAGTATGAAATTCTAAAGGAAAAAGTTAAAAAAATTTTTTTTTTTTTTTTAATTTGGGACCCGGACCGGTCTAGTGACCGGTCCGGCGGGTTCCGGGCCGGACCGGCCGGTCCGGTCCGGGTCCGTGAACGTTGAGTTTACATCATCAACCTATAATAATAATAGGTCATATCATACAATTATTCATCACCTTTATCCAAAATAATATAGTGAATATTTGGATGGGCGAAAATATGACTTATAAGCTGTTTTTCATGTAAATCAAGATAGAACTCCTCTCACATACTTACCTCATATACTGTAAATCACGTTTGAAAAGTCACTTTTAAGTATTCCTTTCACTATTCTAAATGTCACACCCTCATCTTATTTTCACATATTTCAGAGTATTTACGAAAAACGATATGCAGTTCAGTGGGCAATACAGGAATAGCATAAATATACTGATATTATGTGCACGATTATATAAATTCCCCATAGGGGTTCATACATGATAATTGCAATTAACATAGCTTCACAGCGCTACGTGGGTGTCTAAATCCATCCCAATGAAATGGAGACATCTTCCTGTCTTTATTCCACCACTGCAATCCCTTCATACGGTTCTCTTCTTTGTTCTCAGCATACGTTCTGTCTTTTCCTGTCTCAATTGTTGGTAGGGGAGGGTGAGATTCCAGGGAATCTCAGTAGGAAAGCAATATCAATATGCATGCAAGATAAGTGATTAATGCATGACGTGCTTGTATTACATAACTCATACTCACATAAAAACATATCTACGTGCTCAATGTTTCAAACAACATACGTATGGTCATAGCATAAACAGAAACAAAGCTTCAATTATTCATATATGTTTCACAAAATCAAGCAAAGTAATAACATGCATCAATACACCAGCATAAATATCAAATACATGCAGGAGAGGTAAGTTCCCTACCTTAAACCTTTTTCCACCTTGAATTATGTGCCTCGTAAAGCGTGTCGCAGCTCAGCTCTCAACTCGATCCTACAATGCTAAATGTACCATTTAGACACTTCCACAATGTTTCTAGGGTTTATATGGGTCTATATTGAAAATGACCAAAATGCCTCCGAGACCCCGGCCAGGTCCGGCCCCGCCTACCGTACCCGGTCTGACGGTACTTTTCCTGAAATTTTAACACGGGCTATTCTGACATATTTTTTCTCAAAGAATCCATTTTTTATCTTGGTTTTCTCAAATTCCATCCTCAATTACGAATTTACCCCTGACAGCCCCTATGTGAGGGTTTTAAGGCTATTTTTGTTATTTCACTTTCTTGAGCTTTTCTCACTTCGCACCCAACATGAACCCTACATAATTTTTCATTCTAAACACAATGAAATCATCAAAAATACCAAAATCCAGTTCCAACACTGTCCAACACAAATCTAGACGAAATTCTTTAATAATTGGAGAAAATGAAGTTTTATGATTTCTATTCATAAAACACTTTCTTATAACCTTTAATTAATTGTTTAACCAGTTAATCACATTCTAAACATGATTAAACTAAATTTGGACACCACCTCCCCTTAGAGTTTGCCATTCCCAAAATTACAAAATCATGAAAATAAGCCAAACAATCTAACCAAACACCAACAACACCACAACTACAAGAGATCAAGTTTATGAAATTACTTTCTTGCTTCCAAGCTTAGCACCTTAACTCCTTCTCTTCTTAATCTCAAAGTGTGTCTTCACCATCATGGATTCATGAGAAACAAGAGTTTAGAAAAGGATTCTAGGGAAATGCCACAAGAAAAACTAAAAAAGCCAACACCTACCTTAACTTCTTCTTCCTCTTTCTCTCTAGCTCTCAAAGAACTCTCAAGCTCTCTTTCTCTCTTTTCCTTGGGCTTGGATGAAATATGGCATGAAAGAGGAAGGAGAATGTTTTTATTAGTTTGGTCTTCTTTCTTCCTAACCTTTAATCTCATCAAGTGTTGAGATTTCAACACTTGTCAAAGACACCATCCCTCCTCCCATACCTCCAACCATACCTTTTCCACTTTATGCCATACTCCCTCATTATTTGAGTCTTCTTGCCTCTTAACCCTTGATCTCATCAAGGGACCATAATGTGACATTTGTCACAAGCATACATCTACCAAGAATAATCTAATTATGCAATTTCCTTTATTTTCTTTGATTGATTGAAATTAACTTTAATTGATTAAAAAATAATTAATCTTGGGTTAAATTGACAAAATTATGATTTTGCTATCTCCTTTACAATTTAATTCCTTTCATGAATTAATTTACTCATTTTATTAAATTTCTCAATTAATTCTCAATTAATTATAATATATTTTTAGTGAATATAAAACTTGGATTGTTACACCAAACACGAGCTATAATGATAGTCTACAATCTTCCAAGGCTGATCCCCGCGATTAATATATGCAATGTTGCATGTCAAATCATTTCAAAAGTACTTCATAATAATGGCAAAAAAAAAAAACGGAAAATCATATAACACTTGAATTAGTCAAATACTAATTTGGGTTAATGAAATCAATAAATTATATATCAAATTATACGTCATAATTAAGAATTTAAAATTTAAATTAAATTATCTCTATTTTTTAATTATTAAAACATCAAAATTGAAACTATAATTCTATTATTTGCTTGCTACCATAGCCCTAAAGGTAGGAAATTTATTGAGACGTTTGCAAAGTCAAAAATTTGGTAAAGGAGAGAATTGTAATTTGGTACAATCTTCCTCCCTTAATCCTTTTGCATTCATCTACAAAATCCTAGAAAACGAATTGATTTCCTTGTATATATTATTCACAAAATCCTTCGCATTCATTTATTATTATTCGCACGGCAAAAGAGGCAAGTGTAAGTCGGTTTAATCTTCAAAAAGGCCCAAAAAAATTCAGTTCAATCTTCCATTCGGTTCATGTAATCCGATGTCTATACTCTATATGATGGATTTTTGTTGTTTTCATGCTAATCGCCAATTTACTCACCTTTGTAGCAGAATACTACTGTGGACAAGGTAATTTAAACTGATTAATGGATTCATTTTAACATTTTTACTTGACTTTTTCTTGTAATTCCCATTTGTATAATTTAAATTGATTGATGGATTAATTTTAATATTTTTTATTCCCAACCATACTTTCTAAGGAATTAATTGATAGAGTAAATAATATAGTTATATTTTCAATTTTGCTATTCTAATAACTACAAAATATGGAGGTAATTTGACCCAAGTTTTAAATCCTTAATTATGACGCATAACCTAACATATAATTTATTAAATTCAGTAACCCAAATTATGATTTGGATAATTCAACCGTCTTTATATAAGATTTTTCATTAAAAAAACAAAAGTGCTACATAATATACTTCTGTCCAAAAAATAAAGTACTACATAATAATAGGATCAAGACTTAAGATCATTCTCCATTATTTACAATATAATTCAGCTAATAAGAGTCCTTTTCTTTCAAAAAGGAACACTTATTATATATAAACAACATATATTCTATCACTGATGAAAAACCCATGCATAAAATCAAATCAAAGCTTATAATATGATCTCTTACGATCTTTTATCAAAATTGTTTCAAGTATTAAAATATGCTTTTAGTTCGTAAGTATTTCTATAGTAATGGGCCATGTAAATAATCTTTTAAAAACTCATGCGATGTTAGAAGGCAACATCTATGATAAATTAGGAGCAATGTGATAAATACTCTCTTAACTTATTACATGTGGTTTAGTTTTTTTTTTTTTTTTTAAGATTGACTTTGATCAAGCTACCACTAATTGGGGGTTGAATATATATGGAAGACTGAATTTAGGACCAAATAAAAAAAGAATTGATGAATGTGGCAAAAAAAAAGAAAAAAAGAATTGAGGACCAAATATGGACAATATAAATCCCTTGTAATGTCTTTTGAATTGATGAATGTCACATCTGTAATCATGAATACATGAACATGATTTTTATCGATAATATCCTTATCTATTCTAAAAATAAGAAGAAGTGTATAGAACATATTAAGATAGCTTTTTTCAAGATGATTAAGAATTCCTCCTTTTAAGATTTATAGCGTAAAGTGTTTTCGTCTCTCCTAATAACTGCGTTTCTTAGAATTTGAATTTATGTTCTACTCCTTACGGGACTGATTCCATTTAAAGCTTGTTGATAACATCACAGGATAGTCTATCATACTCACCATAGACGATAAAATAAATCAGCAATTTAGGCCATTAATTAAAATGAATATTATGGCAATTGCTCAAGTCTCAAGGCTCTCTTTTGGGGATTATACCTTCCCGACTTAGTACGCCAAGTATTAGCGGAATCTTGGGTTGGGATGGTGATTGGCTAGCCCAAAGAAAAGCTGTTATCCTACAATGTTGGGCCAAACAATGGAGATGAGATTTTGTTAAGGGTGAATATAATTTTTGATTTCTCAAGTTTTATTTCGTTTAAAATATTAGTCCCTATCATTAAATAAAAATATGGATCATTTTATCCTTTATAGGCACTCAAACCTCTAGTTTAATAATTAAGGGATCAAAACTAAAATGATGACAAATTTAAAGATCTAAAGATTATATTAACCCTTTTTTAATTATAAAGATAAGCACGAAAAACTTGAGAACTAGTCAGTCAAAAGAAAATATATATACAACTATTACATCGAGCAGCGAGTTGAGGCCAATGACCTTATAACCTAGTGTCATGAAATAAGCTGGGACAAACAACAGGGATAATGTATGAGTGTGTGTGTTTTTTTAATTATAAGGTTAAGCACTAGCAGCTTGAGGACTAGCCGAATGAAAGACAAGCTATATACAATTATTATTCAAGGCATGGAGCTGGGGCCAAAAATGGAGGCAAGCCCCAACCCTGACAAACCCTGGGACCCAACTCGCCTAAACAGCAAAATGAAAGACAAGCTATATACAATTATTATTCAAGGCATGGAGCTGAGGCCAAAAATAGAGGCAAGCCCCGGCCCTGACAAACCCTGGGACCCAACTCGCCTAAACATTTTTGTAGGAAAAAAAATTACAAGGGTAAGCCCTGACAATTTAATGCTACAAGTGTGATCAAGCACTAGACCTCCTGCTCATAAGATAGTTTCTATGCTACTATGCCATTAAAACATTGGTAATGAGGTGCTTGTTTGTTCAAGGGAGAGGTGCATTGTATTAAGAATAGACAATATATGAAAGAATTACACTCAAGTCCTAAAGAAGAAGATAAATGAAAAAATAGTCTTTTAAAATTGTAAAATGAAAAAATGCTCTCATTAACAACTCTAAAAGCATGTCATTGGCAATTTCAGGAGCCTGTATTGACAACTTCATTGAACTATTTTTCATTTTACAATTTCAAAGGATAATTTTTTCATTTCTTTTTTTCTTTTGGACCTGAGTGTAATCCTCCCAAGATATATACTCCCTCCGGTCCTAATTATATGACATATTTACCTAACTTTGGAGAAATTAAGAATAGTAGTTAAATTAGTTAATCTTATTTATTTTCCAAAAATGCCCTAACTTTGGAGTATTAATTGGAGCACTTCTTGTATATGAGGAAATTGTAGTTAAGGACCTCAGAACTCATTGTTTGATTAACAAAGTCAAATTTGATCCATTCATTACAAAAAGATTGAGAATTAATTTCTCTAACTAGTGCACCGGAGAGCCAAGAAAAAATCACAAACAACATGTATTGCTCTCTATTTTAAAAAACTATCAAAAGACGTTAACTTAAAGTTTCTAAGGGTTTCAAAATTATTTTATTAAAAAAAATAAAAGAAACGGTAGAATTGAGATGTATATGACATTAATGAATTACAAGTATTACTCACTTTATAGAATACATAGGTGTATTATAAAATTATTATTGAGAAAGTATTAATTGGAGGTATTTTGGGAAGAAATTGACAAAAATTAAAACTTTATCCTTTAATTAGGATCAAGATCAACTCCTAAATATTGTCTTATAATTAGGACCAGATGGATGGAGTAGGATAATACTTGGGAGAGAGAAGCTACAGTTTACCGTCCGATTAGAACTACATCACCACAATTAATTTATATTTTATATGATAATAAAATCAAATCTATATGTTTCTTACATGTGTCCACCTTTTGGTGGGACATATGGTACTGACGTTAAAATGTGAAACGCTAAAAGAAGTTCCAAATTAAAGTAATATTATTTCACTGTATAGATATTTTTTTTTAATAATAGAACGAAGCAGTAAAGACTACCTTACATTGCAAGAAAGAAATAAAGAAAGTCATTTAAAAAAAATCAACATAAAATTATGCTGATATTGATATTAATCAACATACAATTTAAGTGTTATAGTTAGAAATTAAACTGTGGTCAAATTAGGGAGCATGCCGTTTTTACATTTCTAAATTATAAAATCATATTAAATTACTCTTAAACTCATATCAACATCAACTTTAACTAAACTTGTAAGTGACTTTGTTAAATCTGATAAACTCGTTGATTTTTTTCACCGAGTTGAACGAGACCAACATGTACAGGGTAAAACTCGATTTACAGAATGCATAGGAGGTCAAGTCTAATGAAAAATAAAAACAAATAGGAAAAAACTAATATTAACAAAAAAAAAGGGAAAGTTGCCCAAAAATGCTTTTGGGGCAAATTAATTGTTGAATGTTATCATGGAAGATCGATTGCACTTTAACGGAAGATATATTACACACAACGGAAAATATTTTGCACGTTTATATGGAAGATTTGTGCACACACGGAAGAGTATTTACACACAACGGAAGTTCTTTTACACACACGAAAAATGGCTTACATGCTTGGTAACATTCAGCAATTAATTTACTAAAAAAGTATTTATTCCCAATTCTCCAAAAAAAAAATATCAACGATAAGTTGTCCTATTTTAAGCTGTAGTTAAATTAGTTGTGTAGCGTTCTTCATTGTCGTCTACTTTCTTCTATTGCCACATATGAGTCAAGACTCAAGAAGAAGGAGAAGGACAAAAATAAGAAAACGAAAGGATATAACATGTACAAAAAGAGAGAAAAATGTAAAAGATTTTATTTTAATAAATGGTTGTTGATTGATTTAATATTTTTTTAACATTATCAAAGAGACTTGTGTTGTTGACTTGGTAAATAGAGAAACTGAGAAAGAAAAGGGGATGACCATTGAAAGAGGCAGGTGTGGAAAAGAAGGAGCCGTGTAGGAATGACATACGTTGGCATCTTGAAGCAAAATTAGAAGCCTATTTTCTCATTTTTATCGTTAATATGATAAACTATAAATCAAGGCAATATATCTCAAAAAATATTATAGGATTTAATATTATAATATTATAGTAATATTATGATTTTATTATTAACTAATATCATATATATTAATATGGAGATATGATTGTTACAATATTATTCATTAGGTTACACATGTACTAACATTATATATATGCCTCTAACCAATAAGTAAAAGACATGCAATTTATTCTCATTTATATATTTCACAATAAATGATTGATAGATTTAATTTCAATAATTTGAATTTAAAATATATTTAAATGGAATTTTTGTTTTTTAATTATTTAATCATATACTTTAATATATATATATATATATATATATATATATATTTATGATTGAATTTACGTTCCTAGATTTATAAGTTTCATCATTTTAATGTAATCAAGCTTTTTAGTAAAAAGACTAGTGAGTTTGACAATTTTTAACTAAAATTGTTTGGGTGTATTTCAAAATGAATGTGATTGACCATTTTTATCTATGGTTTCAAAACAATTGAACAAGGATACAAAATAAACGAAGACAAGAAGTTTGGTGGAATAAAGTAGGTCCATAAAAAACATAAAAAGAAAATAATTAAATAAAAGGGGAAACAAATGAACACCAAAAAAGGGGTTGGGGGGTTTGCTTGAAAAAGCGTCTAAATGATAACTCAAAACGAAACAAGTAATTAATTCTAGGGAAAATTATGAAAAAATCCCTCATTGGTAACTTATTTGTTAAATGGGACCTTCGAGTACAGATTATCTTTCACGTGTGTAGAATATCTTTCCTGGTGTGCAGATAATCTTCCCTGTGTGTAAAATTCTTCCCTATACGTGTGCAGAAATCTTCCCTATGTGTGCAAGATATCTTCCCAGGTCCCATTTAATAAATAAGTTATTAATGAGGTCTTTTTTAACAATTCTCCCCTAATTCTATTGGTGCCAATTAGGTTTGAGAATATCATATAAATGTTGTGCTTTTGCTTGCACATCTCTTATTTCTTGAGCACACGTTTCTTCTTGCTCACAACCTTCCACGTTGAAATATCCTTCTCCATATATATATATGACGGTTTTTGTTTTTTTTTAAATAAATATTTCTTGTCAAACTCATTGACTGAGCCAATTTAAATGGTAATTCTGCAATTAAATGTTAATAAAACATGTTAAATTTTAATCCTTTAATATAATCAATTTTTATGTTATGCATCATTTCCTTACATTTAAAAGTTTACCATAATATTTTGTACTTGCCATTTGATATAATTTTAAGTATTTTTTAACTTAAATTTATTATGGTGGTTCTACGCTATTGACTCAAAGTTTAGGAGTTGTTATGTATTTCAACCTTAAAATAAAGGGAGAATTATATTTAAGTCACAAGGAAAAAAGAAAAAAAATGAAAAAATGGTTCCTGTAGATTGTAAAATAAAAAAATGGTCCCATTAACAATTTCAGGAGCCTGTATTGACAACTCGTTAACAACTCTAGGAGCCTGTATTGACAATTCATTGGGACCATTTTTTCATTTTGCAATCTATAGGGATCATTTCTTCATTTCTCTTTTTTTTTGGGACCTGAGTGTAATTCTCCCTAAAATAAACATGCTTAAACAAGGCAACTCATTGGTTACAGGTGATTCGAAAATCCTTGTCATGGGATAAACTATAAAGGCATTTTTGGAAGTTGGTTATATACTCCCTCCGATCCTATTTATAAACAATTTTCTTTTTCATATAATTGATTTCTTTTATAAGTAACTCTCACTTTTTATCTGAAAATCTAAGCTTTTTTTTCATAATTTACCCCTATTAAATACCCATTCTCTCTCATATCTTATATTCATTATCTCTCATACTTTTTATCTATTCTCTCTCCTATACTTTTTTGATAAATAGGGGCATATATAGAAAAAAAATATGACATTTGTGACATATTTATTATTTTTAACTACCAGTTCGTTTTACACAATCAAAAGAAAAGTTGTTTATAAATAAGACAGAAGTGAGTATTAAAGATCTATGGACAAGTTTTATTGCCAGTATTAGAGGGAATAAAATAATTTCCCATGTTATGCATGAATTTCACGGGTCAAACTTGTATAAATTGAAGTAAAATACTCTAAGCTTTTTATTCATTCAAAAGACTTCTGATCTATTTCAAAAACTTATATTTTTATCGTATTTCTAATTCATTGTTGAATCTTTAAAATTAATATAGTATAAATTATACTGATCGGTTTACTCATCTCTCATATTAAATTTCTAATTCATTAAATCTGATCGTGTGTATATATCTGCGTGTTGTTTGAAAGATTGTTTAGCCACAATGTTTAAACAAATAATAAATAAATATGTTTAAAATACTTTCCTTTGCGATACGTTGTTTTAATTAGTTTAGTAGAAACATATGGATATTATAAAAATAAAGTAGAAAAATTTAATTTTCTGAATAAAAAATATTTATTATTATTATTAAATATAAAATAAATGTAATAAATAATATGTGTATTGTTTTATTTTGTGCTGAAATAACTAAATATTTTTATAATAAAACCAAAAAAGGTATTAATATTTTAATTTATTTTTAATTAATTTTCTCCAGTTAACTAATACTAGTATTAAATATCGTGGAAGATAAGGATATCTCTCATGTTTTCGTTTTCATTTGGGGGGCATATGTTCCCCAGTCGTTGCTTTTTGGAAACGTAATTGCTTATTTGTGGTACCTTATTTTTCACTTATAAATATTTATAAATCATAATTTACGGTATATGAAGTAAGTATATGAAAAGAATTTTCTCTCGACTTACGTAGTAAATACTTATATCTCAAAAATAAACTATTCTAAACATAACTTAAGACTATGAACCATGTTGAGCATATTCCTAAGATGTTTGAATTAGTTTATTTTAACTTGCTTGATATAAAATATATATATGAGAAATCAGGTCAAAATATAAATATGGGAGAAGTTTTATCACATAATTAAAACATTAAAGAGATTTTTTAATTGATTCTTTTGTTTTCCAAACACTATCTTAATTCAATTGCGAAACTTTTTAGAGAAACGCAATGCTTCCTAAAAAGCTAGCCCTTCATGAAATTAACATATAAGTTGCTTGGTTAATTTTGCATTTTCTCATAAATTATCATTATTTTAATATATATATATATATATATATATATTTATTTATTTATTTATGTTAATTTGAAAGACAAGAATAGTGTTTTTTTCTCATAAAGTCATGTCCTCCCTACCTTCTAGGGATAATTTTTCGGAAAGTTAAAAATTTCAATTAACCAAACAATATAATTCACTATTTTTCAAGAATCCTAACTTTCCTTTAACTAGAGGTGGAAAAGCAGATCTGTCCGTATCTAGAGGATCGGTCCTTGACGGGTTCATGTTTAAAAGAGTTAGGCTGAGCTCAATTAGTCTAAAATTATGTTTTTTTAAAAGTAGCCCCCAATTTAAATGTTGGTGTGGAATAGTTTATTTTTAAGCAATAAGTGTTTATAAATCGTGATTCACAGTATACGAGATAAGCATGTGATAGGAATTTTATCTCGACTTGAGTAATAAACACTTATATTCAAAAAAATAAGTATTCCCAAACATGCATTAAGTAGACTCGGCCTATTTTATCAACTCCACCTCTTGTTTACCTCGTCAAACCGAGGGTTTATGGTATAGATTAAAACAAACAAATTGGCATAAAAATAAAATTAAATATAAATCAATAAAATATTGAGAAAATGCTGAGATTATTTTGAACTAAAATTCAAAACGTTGTAAAATCCAGACTATATTTAGCCTAATAAGCATGTAGTATTAATTATGTTGGTGAGTTTATTTAGTTTTGTATTCAAATTTTCAAAAAAAAGACAAAAAGACAAAACAAACTGTGAACCTCATTTTAATGAATAAATATTTATTTTTAAATAATATTATAGGTATCTATTAAATTATAGAAAAAGATTGACGGCCAAAAATTATAATAGTCAATGTCAGAATTCATTGAAATTGATATTTTCAAGCTTTTATGTATGTATGGTGGTCACGTTACGACAGGAAAGAAAATGACGTAAAAGAATGAGAATTTGATTTCATCCAAAAAAAAATGAGAATTTGAGTTCAAACAACTTTCTTCTATTTGAATGTTCAAATCTGATCTTTTATAAGCCCACATTGACTTTTTGTCCCATATTAATTTTCTTCTATTTGATACCTCTGCATACAAATGTCATCGATCTCCATAAAAATATATCTATGAAGGACACAGAATTATTTTATTCATTATTCAATTTAGTCTCAATTGAACTGCAATACCCTGAAATTTGGGATAGAAGATTTGAGAATAAACTTAAATTAAGTGGACTGCTAAGCTCCAATTTAGTAAGAGCCCATAATTATCCCCTAATGATTCTTATATCTTTGGGGTATTAAGAAAGTAAAATGGTGAACTTTGGAGAATATAATTATGTTTTCGGTGGAATCGCCTATGAGGTAGTGAATTTGTCATATGATTTTGAATGACCAAATGATGATAAAAAATTATGAAATTTTACAAGATGAAAGTATACATCCTAAGCTTTAATTTGATAGGTTATATGACTCAATTAGAGCTATATACAAAAAGATATGAATTTTTGAAGTCAGCACAGCAAAACTGTGAAGTTTCTGGAACAACATGCAAAGATTGAAATTTTGGGAATTTTGTGCTTCCAGATAGCAAAAGACTATCTTTTTTGTTGAAACTAGACTCAATAAGGGTTCCATAGCCTTTAGAATCACTCTAATTCGATTTTTCTAAAATTAGTTATGATTTTTCAAAGTTTAGGTAGAAAATCTGCCAGAATTTTGTAAAAATTCAAAAATTTGGAAAATTGATAAAAAATAATAATATAAGCTCATCCTCTTCCTCCAGCTAGCAAACCACGTGAACATATCTGAAATTAGAGAGAGAAAGCTTGAGAGAGTTTAGAGAGAGAAGGAGAAGAGAACTCACAAGGTAAGCCAATTTCTCCGACGATCTCGTCCTTACAGTATAACTCTACTCCTAAGTTTTTCTTTCATGTTCTTTAAGGTTGTAAAGCTCATATTTTGGTGTGGAGGAGTTAGGGTTTTCAGCCATATTTGGGAAAAGCCAGGACGAACTTGAGGTAACTTCCAAACTTTCGTATATTGCTTATTCTGGCTGCTATGGGCAATTTAATAGGTGAAATTTCACTGGATTGCCATTGGTTTTAAAGTTTGGAAATTGAGTTGCTTAATGGTTATACTGCCAAAATTGGGTCTAAAAGGTAGTTGTAACATAATTAAATAGTTGATAAAGTGATTAGGAGTATAAAGGAACACATCTGCGAAGTCAAAACTCAAAAACCCCGATTTTCCCCGGCGAATCCATAAGTTTCAGCCAACTCTAGTTAAGGGTTTTAAAGTTGGATTTTCAATGATTTGATGATTCCATTGTGTTCAGGGTGGGAAATTAGGTGGGGTTACAGTTAGTCACTTTTTCGGAAAAGGCCAAAAAAGCATAGTTACGAAAACGCTCATGAAATCCTTAAAGTGTGGCTGTCAATGATAATTTTGTAATTTGACATTGAATTTGATAATTATGAGTCCGGAAATGGATTCCTTGGGTAAAAATATGTCAGACTAGCCCATTTTAAAATTTCGGGAAGAGTACAGTCAGATCGGGGTCGGGCGGGGTCATCGAGGGTATTTTAGTAAATTTTCATAATAGGCTCATATAACCCCCAGAAACACTATGGAAGTGTCTGAATGATACATTTGGCATTGTAGGATCGAATATGGAGCCTAAGCTGTTGGCACGCTTTACGAGGCACACGTTTCGAGGCGAAAAAGGGTTAATGTAGGGAACTTACCTCTTCTGCATGTATATGTTATTTGTGTTAGTGTGTTGATACATGTTATTGCTTTGCTTGATTATGTGAAACATGTATAAATGATTTGAAGCTATGTTTCAATTTATGCTATGGCCATAAGTATAGTGTTCGAAACATTGAGCTTACAGATTTATCATTGTGTGAGCATGAGTTATATGATGCAAGCATGTCATGCATTAAACATTTATCGTGCATGCATATTGGTATTATTTTCCTACTGAGATTCTCTCGAATCTCACCCTCCCTTACCAACAATTTAAACAGGAGAAGACAGAAGATATGTTGAGAACAATGCAGAGAACCATATGAGGGGATTGCACTGGTGGAACGAAGATAAGAAGATGTCTCTGTTTCACTGGGACGGGTTTAGATACCCAAGTAGCCCTGTGTGGCTACATTGATGGTAATGATCATGTACGAACCCTTATGGGGAATTTATGTAATCATACACATATTATCAGTATATTTATGTTATTCATGTGTTGTCCACTGAACTGCGTATCGTTTTCTGCAAGTACTTTAAAATAGGTGAAAAAAAGGAGGGTGTGACATCTATTTCAATGTAGATGAAAAACTATAATATGAGAGCCACTAGTGTTTGACAAATTGCCAAACTTAGGTTTCAAACCTAGGTTTGAGCAACCCAAGAGAAAACTCTTATCACACACTTACTTCGTAAATCGTAAAAGCTATTCTCAAAAGCTAATCCAAACACACAAAGATATGATAATAATTAAATTGATAGCTAAGTATTAAATTCCATATAATTATATTAAGAAATCGACAAAGAGTTTCATATTCATAAGTTATGTGTTAGGCAATATATTACATGAGACGTGATGTGCAACACAAGTCCTAGTGAAAAAAAGGAAAAGGGTTAAGAGGCGATTTGCTTTGAAAGTAACTACTAAGAAATGTTGGATATCCGGAAGTTTTTTGATAAGAAACTTTGCTAGGAATATAATCAAAATGTAGCAATTTTACCTCTTATCATTACAAAAATTAATGGTTAACATCAATTTTTTAATGATCAATGTTAGTTTTTTTAATAATTAGGGTGAATTTACCCCTTTTTAACACTTCTAGATCAAAATTGATTTTCAAAAAACTTTCAAATACCCAACTCTTCTAACTGATTACTTCTAAAAAAAATTATATCTTAACTCAAATGAAAATTAAATTAACAATCATAGCAATAAAAAATAAAATGAATAGAATTTCTCTGAGAACCAACCATTAAATTTGTCTCACATCTTTCAACTTTCTCGGTGTCTAATATGTATCACCAATAACTAAGGATAAAATTAAAAAATGGTACTCCCTCCGGTCCTAATTATAGAACAACATTCGAGAGTTGAACTTGGTCCTAATTATAGGAAAAAATTCTAATTTTTATCAATTTCTTCCCAAAATATCCCCTATTGATACTTTTTCAATAATAATTAAACACAATAATAATTTAATAAGAGTAGATCAGAAGTCGTTAAGGGAGATTGACAACGCCGGATTGTGTGAGAGCTTGGAGAAGTCGTGTGTAAGGCAGGAGAGATATAAGAAAAAACAGAGAATTAACGTAATTGGATGTCATTTTAAATTTTAAATAAGGGTATTTTAGAAAATTAAATATGATTAACTAATTTAATCACTATCTTTAATTTCTCCAAAGTTAGGTAAATATGTCCTATAATTAGGACAGGAGGGAGTAGGGGTGGAAACAGGCCAAGCGGCCTGATAGGGGCCTGTGGCCTGGCCTGTTTCTGACCTGATCAAGCATGGCCTGTCAGAATAAAAGGTCAGGCCCAGGCCTATTTCAAAGCCTGTTTAGAAAAACAGGCCAGGCCCAGGCCTATCAATAAGCCTTTTAGGCTTAACAGGCCGGCCTGTTTATATTAAAAAAAAATATGGTAGCATAAAAGACCAAACACCCATTCCTCATCTTTCGTCCTCATGAGTCAGGCCCAATCTCAATTTCAGAAGCAAGTCTCTAACCCTAACTCTCCCTCCCTACTCTCTCCCAATCTCATTTGGCCAACTCACGCTCACCCATTCCCAGTCACTTCGTTTCTCCGTCAGGCTTCAGATCGTCGTCACGCTCTCACCCACCCTCACTTCTGTCTTCATCTTCGCTTGGTTGCTCTTGAGTCTTGATTCTCTGTATTTCATCTACGCTGAATCGCCGATGAGCCCTTGATTCTTGCACAATCGAGAGTCACCGTCTATCGGCCGGTCGTCTTTCATCCAAGAGTCACTGTCGCCTTTCTCGCCATAGCCGTCCTTCCTCCTACTTGATCTCCAGATTTAGTTAGTCCGATAAATTGTTCCGTCCTTTCTCGTCTTGCTCTGATATTTTTCTCAGTTTTTCTACTGGCATGCTGCTCAGTTTCGTCTATCTCCAGATCTGTTGCTGCTTTTTCTATCATTGTGATTATCTGTAACGAAATCAAATTCCAAGAGACGTAGGCAAATGGTCATCTGTTACTACTCTGTTCCGACATTGTTTTTTTCCCTCAAATTGTGATTATCTTTTATTGCTTTGTGGTCATCCATCATTTGATAGACGAAACACTACGATAGTCTTATCTATTTTTTTCTCCAGATTATCTGTTGCTGCTCTTTCTTCCCATATTTTTTAGATGGTGGTTATTATCTATTTTTTTTCTTAGATGGTGGTCATTAGATTGTGCTCTATTTCTTATATTGTGGTCATTAGATAGTGTTCAAATATATTTTAATTAGAGGATCTTGCTCTTAAACACTGTGATCTAGAAGTATTAAGTTGCTAGTATTAATTTGTGTTTTTTTTAATTGGAGGATCTTGTTTTTTAATTCATGTTTTTTCTGTTGGTATTAAGCTTCCAGCAGAATGGGTTATACTTATACTGTAATTCCCAAATTGTGATTGCATAGATTAGTTTGTGTTATTAGTCAATGGATACATTATGTCAATGCTTATTAGAATCTGTTGTTGGTCATTGGTTAATCTGTGGCCTCTTGGAGTAAACTAGAAGAGTTAAAACTTTTGCTGGTTATTCGTTTCTTTGTCAAAATTCTGATTGCATAGATTAATCTGTTGCTGGTCATTAGTTACTTTTCAAAATTTCAGTCATTTTATATCTTCTCACTCATTAATGGAACACTTTGCATTTCACTTAGCAATTACATGAGATATTAACTACTACCTCCGGTCCTAAATATAGGACATAGTTTGTAGTGCAATCCGGTCCTAAATATAGGACATAGTTTGTAGTGCAAATTGCACTACAAACTATGTCCTATATTTAGGACCAGAGGGAGTATTAGATTGAGTGAAAACTTTTTTTGGCCTTATGACCATCCCCTTTGTTTTTGACATCTTAAAGCTTTTTGGTTGCAAATGTGTTTCCTATCGCTACTATAATCTACAACATTGTTTATGTTTAATGGCTACAGGGCATGTGCACTGCACACACCAGGATTAAATATTTAAGGTTATGTTGAGCCCTATATAGTATATACATGAGCTTCAATTCAGCATAATTGTTTCATTGTATCACTAGCCTTTTTAGGTACTTGATATTTGTTTATTCTGTTGAAGCTTTCATGAGTTTTTCACGGAAGTTGTTGCCTTGTTTGTTTGATATAATGCTGTAGCGTGCAGCTCCATTGAACTTTAGCATAATTGTTTCATTGTTTTTTAGATTGTGTTATGCTCTAATACTATGCATTTGATTAATTTTTTCCAAGGTCTTCGAAGGAAAAGAAGAAATTATATTAAAGATTTGATGTGAAGGTGAGAAGGTCCTTTAATTTTACATTGATTTGATCTAAATTGGTGAACTTAGTAATGAAAATTATCATATTATTGTATTTGGTTTCATATTTTATGATTTATCTTGGATCATTATTGTAATTAGGCCTATTTTCGGCCTGTTTGTAGTTGGCATGTTTTCAGCCTGTTTGTAATTGGCCTGTTTGTAGTGGGCATGTTGTTAGGCCTTTGGCTTGTTGTCACCCTTACCAAGACTCCTTAATAGGCCACAGGTCATGTCAGGCTCAGGCCATCATGTTACAAAATAGACCTGGCTTGTTAAGGCAAAAGCCTGGCCTGGCCTAACCTGTTTCCACCCTTAGGAGGGAGTAATTGATTACTCTTTAGATTACTTATAATATGGATGCAGATGATTTCTTCTAAAAAGAACTGTAACATTCCAAATTTTATTCACCAAGAGTATATTGTGATTATTATATATATATTCAATAAAACGGTGAATATTTAAGTGCAAAGGAATTAAATATTAAAAATTGAAAGGTGAATAGTATTTTCAGTGAAATCGCCTGTGAGGTAGCGAGACTGTTATGTGGTTTTGGAAGACCAAATGATAAGCAAAAATTATGAAATATAATATGTAGAAAGTAGACATCATAAGCTTTAATATGATAGGAACATATGAATCAATTGAAGCTATGTACAAAAAGATATAAATTTTTGAAGTTAGCCCAGAAATTCTGGAAGGTTTCTGGAGTAGCGGTCAAAGATTGAAAATCTGGGAATGATATGATCCCAGCCAGTAAAATTCCATATTTTTCCTTGAAACTAGACTCAATAAGGGTTCATAGCCTTTGGAATCACTCCAAAATGATGTCTACAAAATTAGTTATGATTTTTCAAAGTTAGGGCAGAAAATCTTCCAGAATTGGCATTATTCCGAAAATTGAAAATAAAATGTGCTAGAAATTGACTTAAAATGCCAAGTGTTATGCTCATATAAGGAGGGGATTAAATTATAATGGATTTGTGTCACGCCCTTATTTAATTTTCACCTTTTTAAGAGTATTCGCGGAAGATGATATGTGGTTCGGTGGGCAACACAGGAATAACATGAATATACTGATAATAAGTACATGATTACGGAAATTCCCCTCAGGGATTCGTACCTGATAATTACAATTAGTGTAGCCTCACAGGGCTACTTGGGTGTGTAAACTCGCCCCAGTGAAACGGAGACATATTCCTGACTTCATTCTGCACTGCAATCCTCTCGTGTAGTTCTCTTCTTTGCTCTCAACATATCTTTTGTCTTCTCCTGTCTAAATTGTTGGTAGGGGAGGGTGAGATTCGAGAGAATCTCAGTAGGAAACAGATACCGTAATGCATGCATGATTGATGCTATGTGTATGACATGTTAGCTTTATCTAGATGTATGCCCCATAATGACATTTCTGCATGCTCAATGTTTCATACAACAAGACTATGGCCACAACGAAAACAAAAACAGAGCTTCATTTATTCAAATATGCTCTACACAATCAAGTAAAGCAATCACATACATCATTACACAAGCAAAGATATCAAATACATGCAAATAAGGTAAGTCCCCTACCTCCAAATCTTTCTCCTCGATTTGCGTGCCAACAGCTCGGGGCTCCATATTCGATCCTACAATGTCAAATGTACTATTTAGACACTTTCATAGTGTTTCTGGGGGTTATATGAGGCTATATTGAAAATTTACTAAAATACCCCCGGGGACCCAGCCCCGCTGTACCCGGCCCGATGGCACGTTTTCCCAAATTTTTGACTAGGGCTATCCTGACGTATTTTCATCCAAGGAATCCATTTCCGGACTCAAAATCATCAAATTCAATGTCAAATTATGAAATGGCCCTTGGCAGCCCTACTTTTAGGGTTTTCGGGGCGTTTCCGTAATTATGCTTTCTCGGCCTTTTCCGAAAAAGTGCCCAACTGTAACCCCACCTAATTTTCGCCCCTGAATTCAATGGAATCATCAAATCATTGAAAATCCAACTCTAAGACCCATTTATAGCCCTGACCGAAATATATGAGTTTTCCAGGGAAAATCGGGGTTTTTCGGTTTTGGCTCCGTAAACACGTTCCTTTCTACTCATAATCACTTTATTGACTATTCCATTAGGTTACAACTAACATTAAGACCCAATTTGGGCAGCATAACCCCTAGGCAACTCAATTTCCGAACTTTAAAATCATTGGCAATCCGGTGAAATTTCACCGATTAAATTGCCCACAGTAGCCAGAATAAGCAATATACGAAGGTTTGGAAGTTACCTCAAGCTCCCACTAGCTTTTCCTCTTCTTGGCTGAAACCCTAACCTTCCCAACTCCAAAAATCTTGCTTCAAACACCTCAAACAACATAGAAGAGAAGCTTAGGAGAAGGATTATACACGTTAGGTAAGAATTCACCGAAGAAATCGACCTATCTTGTGAGTTTTCTCCTCTCCTTCTCTCTCTAAAACTCTCAAACTTTCTCTCTCTCCTTGGCTGCAGCTCACGTCTGGAATGGTCTCAAGAGGAAGAGGATGATGATATATTATTATATCATATTTTACTTTAATTTTCCAAAAATTTCGGATTTTACAAAATTCTGGCAGATTTCTGCCCAAACTTTGAAAAATTATAACTAATTCTATAAAAATCGAAATGAGGTGATTCCAAAACCTATAGAACCCTTATTGAGTCTAGTTTCAAGGAAAAATATAGAATTTTGCTTTCTGGAATCACAAAATTCCCAGAATTTCAATCTTTGCATATTGTTCCAGAAATTTCACAGTTTTTCTGTGCTGACTTCAAAAATTCATATCTTTTTGTGTATAGCTCTAATTGATTCATATGACAATCAAATTAAAGCTTAGGATGTCTATTTTTATCATGTAAAATATCATAATTTTTGCTCATCATTTGATCATTCAAAATCACATGACAAGATTACTACCTCATAGGCGATTTCACCAAAAACGTAATTATATTCTCCAAAATTCACCATTTTACTTTCTTAATATCCCAAAGATATAAAAATCATTAGGGGATAAATTTGGGCTCCTGCTAAATTGGGGCTTAGCAGTCCACTTAATTTAGGCTTATTCCCAAGCCTCAAATCCCAAATTTCGGGGTATTACAATTTGTATGAGCACATGTCAAATTGCATTAAAATAATGCCATGAGTGCATGGAGGAGTGTAAGATTGCACTTAGTTGGAAAAAGCAATTAATTTAGTTAGGGTATAGAAGGGAGCACGTTTTTTTTTGTAACAAGAGTGGAAAATCTAGCTCAAACTCAATTGAAAACAAGTGATGAGAATGCATGGCATAAAGTTAAGAGGGTATGGCATAAAGTAGAGGGTATGGTTGGAGGTAAGGGAGGAGGAATGATGTGCATGTTAGGTGGTGCAATCTCAACCCTTGATGAGATCAAGGGCTAAGAGGCAAGAAGACCAAGTTAATAAAACATTTTCTCCTTCCTACTTCATACGCATTTTGTCCAAGGCAAGAAGCAAAAGAGAGAGAGTGAGTTTGTGAGTCCTTTGGAGGTTTAAAGAGCAAGAGGAAACAAGATCTAAGGTAAGAACTTGTTGTGCAAATGATTAAGCTTCCTATCTTGTGTAGTTCATCTTCTAATTTCTTTTTCTCCATGAATCACCATGCTAGAAATCTAATATCAAGGTTAAGGAGAAGAGAGAGAGAGGACACCTTAGAGAGAGAAACACCAAGAATCAAGAGGTAATCCCCAAAACCTCGAACCTCTTAGTGTATTGATGTTGTTGATGTGATTCTTGAGTTGTTTGGTAGTTTGTTGTTAGTTTTGCAAATTTGAAAAGCTATAATCCTAAGGGGTTATGCTGCCCAAAATCCTTTAAATCATGATTAAGAAATGTTTAAATGAGTTAATCAATGATTAGAAATGGAAGAGTACAAGTTTTGAAAACTAAAACACAAAACTCCATTTTCTATTTTTTTTTCTTGAATTTCGGCCAGAACTAGAAATGAGGTTAGGAGTTGGATTTTCATGAAATAAATTATTCCATTGGATTCAGTGGGCAAAAATAGGTGGGGTTACAGTTGGGCACTTTTTCGGTAGAGGCCGAAAAAGCATAATTACGAAAACACCACTAAAATTCCTAAAGAGGGGTTGTCAAGGGTATTTTCGTAATTTGATAATGAATTTGGTAATTTCGAGCCTGAAAATGGATTCCTTGGGCGAAAATAAGTCTGAATAGCTTTGGTCAAAATGTTGGCGAATGTGCCATTGGGCCGGGGTTCCGGGGGCATTTTGGTAAAATTTCACTATAAGACTAATATAGCCACAAGAAACACTATAGAAGAGTCTAAAAATGATACTTGGATAAGTTATGACCTATTTCTGATACATTTAATTTTTTAGGACCGAGTCGAACGCCGGAAACGACATGTTTTACGAGGCACATTGAAAAAAGGGTTTACAAACTTCGAGGTAGGGACTACCATCTTTCATACATTATGTGAATAATTATATGTATTTGTTACTGTATTTCGTGATATGATTGCGTGCTAGAGGCACAATACTTAATTGTGGTTCGCTACCCAACAACGATATATCAGAAAATCCTAACTGTGGTCGATGACTTAATTGAGATATATTATCGGAAATCCTCACAGTAGTCAGTGACTCAGCTGAGGCAAATATATATGAATCAAATCGAACTTTCATTTTTGCTTAATATAGTGCATTGCATATTTAATTTTCACATTTTATATATCGATCGTATGTTTTTTTGGGGATTCTTTGGAATTTCACCCTTTTTCAAAAACAAATATCTCAGTGGGTACCAGTGGGTCAAAGGGCAAGGACGTAGACACAGGAAAGTGAGCGGCACGTGTCTCGAGGTGAGGACAAGATAGTGGTTATATTTAGTCTATGTTTTGGATATTCTGAAAAAATTTGTAAATATTAAGTTTCCGCTGTATTTTCTGTATTTCGCCGACGAACGATATCGGTATTGTAAACGAATATTTTTATTAATAAAATTATACTTTTCTGTATACCTATTGAATACCGTCTTTATTACTCTATGATTATCGAAATGGAAACTAGTGTTGACAAGAACCCTATATTTTAGATTAGATGAACCTCAAAGGATCAAAACAAAGTATTTAAAAGAGTCATATGTTTATGACCGCAAACTCAAGAGATTGATTAAGAATAGATGGACTACTTAATACTCCACTCAATCATAAGTATATGAGCTAGTTGATAAGGAAAAGGAAACTGCATCAAACTTTAAATAAAGGTAATTTTTAAATAAATTAAACGTAATTAATACCTCACTCCTTGAGACAAAAAAATAATAGTACTCCCTCATTTCCTTCTTGAAAAAAGTGCCTTGTAACGTAACCAACTCTCCTTAATTCTAAAGTGCTTTATAATATGTAGGAGCCGGAGGCAGTATTAATGGGTAATCAACTAAGATAGTTTTCAATATAAATAATTAAAAGTGGTTTTTAATGTAAATGATTAAAATGGAAGTAGATATTCCATCTGATCTTCTATTATAAAGTACTTCCTAAAAGGAATGAGCGTTCCTTATTATAAATCACCAAAAAAGGCATTAATTACATTTTTCAAAAATTGCTCCTGCACAAAGTTTGATGCAATTTTCTGCAAATTCGTCGTTTTATTTGTATACCGGTAAATTTGATTTTTTTTTTCAAACAAATTCAATGAATTAACCACTGCTTATTGATTCTTATGAAAATTTTTAAAAACAAACATATACATTTTATAAATAATTTAACTATGTTTTTAATTTGTGTAAAGCTCTTATGCTCGAAGTTTGACATATGGGCAATATGAACAAGCACAGGGTGAGGATGAAGCATGATATAGCAATAGAGTCATGAGCAATGACCCCAAAACCTAGATTTCAGAAGCGTTTTTCCGTAAATCGAGACAAAACTCCTCTCACATACTTACCTCGTAAACTGTAAAAGCTATTCTCCAAAAGCTAATCCGAACACCCCCAAGAGTAAATTCTTGTCCATGTAATTCCAAAAAAAAAAAAAAAACAATAGCGTCATGATGGTGAACACGTGGGAAAAAGCTCTCTCTGTTTTTTTTTTTTTGGGGAAAATTGTACTGCACCCAAGTTAGAAAAAATATTACTCCCTCCGATCCTAATTATAAGACAAAGTTGACTTTTTTGGAGAAATTAAGGAAGCCAATTAAATTATTTTAGAGTATTTATATTTTTAATATCCTTACATTATATATTAGTTTAGTAGTCAAATTAATTAGTTTAGAGAAAAAAATAAAAATAAAAATACTCTAAAGTAATTTAATTGGCTTCCTTAATTTCTTCAAAAAAATCAACTTTGTCTTATAATTAGGACCGAAGGGAGTATTAAAAGGTTTCCTAAAATCTTTAATTTATACATAAGTCCTGTACGACTTTTGGATAATATAATCAAAATGTTAAAAAACTCAAGTATTCTTAATGTCAATTGTCTCACTTATCAATAGTCACTCATGGACTTGTCAATGGTTTTTTCTATTGACAAGTTCATGGACGGCTATTGATAAGTCTATGCGTTTGCACTGATAGGTGAAGCAGCTCACGTTAAAGGTATTTGGGTCTTTTGATATTTTAATTATATTATCTAAAAATCTCACGAGACTTATTTGTAAATTAGAGATTTTAAAAGATTTTTTAGTAGTATTTTTCCTAATTTGTTTGTTTGTTTGTTTTTTTTTTTTGTGATAGGATGGACGCTCTTGTCGTCATGCAATACAATGGTGTAACGCTGCATGGTGAATGGTGATTGGGCGTAACTTATAGAGTGTTTGGAATAGCGTTTTTTCCCAATAAACCCGATTTTTGTTTAATAAGCCCAATTCAAAATTTAATACGTTTTCTGAGTGTTTGAGATAGTATTTTGTTAAAAATAAAAAGCTTAAAAATGCAACTTATTAAATAAGCCCGAACTATCCACTTATTTTTGGAAAAAGCTGCAGCGTTTTTTTTTTTTGTTCAGAAGTTGCAACATTTCAAACTTTCAATGCCTCTGTGTTGTGAGCTTTGCATACTTCTCATATCTCTTTTTTTTTTTTTGCCATCGTACTTCTTAGATCTCATATATATATATATATATATATATATCCCTTGCAACTTTCTTCATATAATACACACACATATATATTATTCTTCTCTCATATTTACGCATCTTGTGTATATATTCTTCTAATTTGCCACCTCCTAAATATGATAATATTTCCAGCAAAATAAAATAGGATATGAATGGTTTTTATATCGAAATATCCTTTTATCCTATAATTAATTAAATGACTGAAAAATATATAGAAGATAATTAGAAAAGGATGAATAGCATTCGTAACATGATCAGAGATCAACTTGTACGAGACATATGATTCAATTAGTTATGTAATATTTTTTTGTGAAATTATGTATTTTGACATCAAATTTTCTAACTTCATTTTTCCATTTATTTTTAATTTTAAATATCTTGTTTTCTTATAATTAACACAAGTTTTTACCTTTAAAAAAACACGCATATAATCACACATCCAAACAAATTTTGACTTATTGAAAATCACTTATTCAATCGTTTATCCAAACATAAATCACATTATAAATACTGATTTTTTTATTAAGTCATTTTTAATAAATCAACATCATAATAAGTCATTTTTCCTATCGTTATCCCAAATACACACTTAATATTATTGGGCTGTCATAACTTGAATATTTTTGTTTGTTACCCCACCATTATCTCTCTCATTCAGCCTTCCAAGGGCCAATTAATGGATACTTGTCGAATCTTTTTCGGCATATCCACACCTTAACCCTCCTCACCACCAGTCTCCTACACATTTTTGTTTTCGCCATTTGGGATGTATAATTTATTATTTTTAATAAAAAGATACATATACCTAACCAAAAAAAAAAAAAAAAAGATATGTGGGGGTGTCGTTGTTTGAGCTAATATAAAACAGAAGAGAAAAACCTAACACGAAAAGGTAGAAATGAGCTGAAGAATATTGAATTATTTAAAACATTCAAAACTTGGAAAATAGTTAATAAATGTTGATATTTTTTTAAGAATCAAAGTCGTCACTAAACTTTTATGAGTCTTATTACCATCATTAGATTATCGTAAAATATTAAATAAAATATTATGAAGAAAAAATTGCTGAAAAATCTTTCATTATAAAATTTGATTAAAGACCTACGTAAAACATATATATCTTCAAGGGTAACCCTTCTTCAACTGCATCCAAGTCTAAGCGATCGGTTGCACTTAGTCACTTACTCAAGAATCTGGGTTTTGACGTGAGAAAATTTTTCAGCAATTTTATTAAAATAAGGGTTAATATAATATTTGGTATCTTAAGTTTGTTTTCATTTTGGTTTTGGTCTTTTTAAGTTTCATTCTGTTCAAAACATTAGTCCCTATCATTAAATAAAAATCTGACCTATTTTATCTTTTGGTGTTGTGTAACCCAAACCGGACCGGCCGGTCTGGTCCGGAAATCGGCAAACCGGCCGGTAAACTGGTCCGGTTCCCCGTCCGGGTTACAATTTTTATAAATTTTTTTTTGTTTAAATTTTTCCTTTATAATTTCATACTATAAGCCTAAAATCTTCAATTTCTCACCGGTTTGGTCCCAGTCTGATCCACTGACCTTTAACCCAATACCCTAACCAGTTCAATACCCGGTCCGGGTTTTAATACCTTGCTTTTGAAGGACCAAATCTTCTTATTTGAAATTTGAAGAACCAAAATCAAAATGAAGATAAACTTGAGGGACTAAAGATTATATTCACATTAAAAATAATTTTAAAACTTAATCACATTTCTTAATGGGAACTTTTTCACAATTTTCCCTTAATTAACCCAGAAAGAATTAGATGGCCTCTCACGGTCTCACCAAACAATATTTTGTTTTAGATGCAAAATGGAGCAAAACCCTATGACCATACTATTTTACTGGTACTGCAGCACGGCATCACCACATTTCTTTTCCTCTCGTTAAAAGCTAATTTGATTTTGCTTTTTCATCCATCGATTCGTCAATCGTCATCATCATAGTCTCTCTCTCTCTCTTCTCTGTGCTTTTTTCTCCCACAAGGATGGTGCGTCCTCACAGGGCCTCACCAACCTAAAAGTGCAGGCCTATTAAAATGCCCAGCGTCATGAGTTTCTGAGCCTCATGGATGCGTAGGATAAGCCTGGCAGCGCATGTTAGCCTCAACCACTTCTCTCATGCTTGGAGTACTCTGTAGTACCCGCCCAAAGCCTTGGATTCTCAACTCTCTCTCTTCATTCCTTCACGGCTCCGCCGCTCACCACCACCACGCTCGACTACCTCCCACCTCCGTTCATTTCGGCGCCGATGCTGCCGACGCCTCTCGTCGGCGCCATCACTCCAGCGCCTGTAAGCTTGACTGTGGCTCCGCCGCCGCCGCTTCTGTATGGCACGTCATATTGCCGTCTGGAGGCACCGCGGGGTTTCGGAGCGATCTCCGTCGCTCTCCGCTGCTTCACCAGGAGTTGAAAGGGGAGGGCTCTTGGAATGCTGCCTGGGACGCACGCCCTGCCAGGTGGCTTCACCGTTCAGACTCGGCCTGGCTTCTCTTCGGCGTTTGCGCCTGTCTCGCGCCGCCTATTTGGCTTGAAACGAATCCCGAAGCTCCGGCTTCCGATGAAAAAATTGACGGTGGTGAAGTGAAGGACGTCGGCCGCGACAAAGTAAATGAAGTCTCTTCCGATTACAGAGTCACAGGTTCCTTACACTTCACTTTCCTTTTCTTCTTCCAAACTTCAAATATTTATCTCGACGTGTTTTTGTGCATGGATAAACATTTCTTGGCAATGATTTTTGTGCTATTAGAGATTAATAATACTGCTCACATGCCTAGAATTCACATTGAAAGCTTATTCAATCATCCAGTAACATTCTAAAGAGTCCTGTGATTGTCTGTTCTTGTTTTCAGAACAAGATTTTGCGTGATTGAAATGTTTTTAATGAGCTATGTTCTTGTGACGACGATAATTTATTTTGACGATAATTTATTTATTTTTTGAACGAAGACAATGAAATTAAACAAATATAAGGTCTACAAATTACATATTGTTAGAACACCAATAGAAGAACTAAATAACTAAAGAAAACAAGACAAAGTAATAATCTTACCACCAGTGAAAGAAAAATCATAAAGTAAAGCCAATATCTTCTGCCAAGTGATGGTCAATGAATGAGAAGATTGAGCTGGTAGACGAACGAAACATTTCTTGACACAATCAATGGTGAGAGTCGGCTCTTGATTACGATAATAATTATTCAAATTGGTGAAATGCGTCTGGTGCAGGGGTGCCTGCTGATGGACGATGCTTGTTCAGAGCCATAGCTCATGGAGCTTGTTTAAGAAATGGCAAAGAAGCGCCTGATGAGAATCGCCAGAGAGAACTTGCTGATGAACTAAGAGCTCAGGTAAGATCAGAACAAAAAGCCAGTCCTATTTGCTTTACAATCTTTCTCCCTCAACATATTTGTAACCTCATGTTATTGTGCTAGGTTGTGGATGAACTTCTGAAAAGACGTGAGGAAACAGAATGGTAAATATTTGCAATATGTGACATTTTACTGGTTCATATGCTTTTGTTGAGAACTTGTGATTAATTGACTCGGATATGTATAGGTTTATTGAGGGGGATTTTGACGCGTATGTGAAGAGAATTCAGCAGCCGTATGTGTGGGGTGGGGAACCAGAACTGCTGATGGCTTCTCACGTTTTGAAGTGAGTTTTTGATTATGTTTCTGTATACTGACTTAAGGTACAGGTATATATGTTGATATTAATCACCCATTTATCTTGGCCTGCATTGCTCCTCTCAATTAGTGAGACATGATATTTCATATTTATACTGATAGAAAAAATCAACATACGTGAGCTTGTGAAGTACTTGCATTGTTGCCCACCTTTATGAAACTTTAAATACTATTTATTTTGACTTTCAACTTGGTAATCAAAGCTTTTATATGCATTTTAACTTACACCTATGTGGTAAATACTTAAAATCCAGATAGTTATAGACATATAGTTGAACCTTGTAAAATTGTGAAGTCAAATCCTAGAGCTTAAACTGTGGGAATAAAATGGTCTTAATACCAAGTCAAGGACCATATGGACCTTCTCGTCGATGTAAGTGTAGTTTTTCGTTCTTCATTAGCCCTTATGATGAACTCCATCTAATTTGTCAGGACAACGATCTCGGTCTTTATGAGGGAAAGAAACTCTGGTGATTTGGCAAACATAGCAAATTATGGTGAAGAGTATAAGAAGGAGAAGGAGAATCCCATCAATGTGCTTTTTCATGGGTATGGTCACTACGACTTACTAGAGACCTTGTCAAACCAAACTTGCCTGCAAATAAACCCGCAGGAGTTGCAAATAAACTCACAGGAGTTGGGTACATTAGGACCGTATTTACCTTAATCATACTGTTAAGATTCGTCTGGAGAAGAGCTCATTTCAGCCTAGAATTGGCTTGTTAAATTTAAAAGCCTTCTAAACTTCAGTTTCTGCTGCAGCAACTTAATTTTATTCAAGCAATAGGCTTGTGCAATTTTTGTAGTTTGCTTTCTTTCTCTCACTTTAGAAAGTTCAGTATAGACAAACAATGGGAATAATCATGATAATAAGTTTTGTGGTAATAATAATGATCCAGGACTTGTGTTTGGTATTTTCTGGGCATAATTGATTCTTTAATCCGACTTTATTCTCTTTTACTTAGGCACAGCGTTCATGTTATTCTCAAGAATTTGGTTATTATTCTTTTGGTCCATAAGGAATTGTATTATTCATTCTTTTTGTTACTTTACATTCTCCTCATGGATGGTGAAGAATAGTGTGTATGTTACACAATTCTTAGCTTTAGGTTGTGTAGTGTGTGCCTAGATTCTCAGAAAAAAACAGTTGGAATATTTGTATGAATTTATAGTAGGTGATTTGTCCTTCCTATGAACGGAGCATGTTCTTTTAGTGATTAAGGTTATCTTAATAATCTTCATTTTCTCCTATGCTTGTGGAAGATTTTGTTTTATCTAATTATTAGCTTTTTAATAATGAATCACTTAAAAAATTAATGAAATGTTTCATTTTTTTGGATGGCTGAGGCTGTAGGCTTTTAGCTAGCACGCCATACCTAATAATCTTAGAAGAATCCAATAATTTGCTACCACTTTATTCTTTATGGTAAGTCCACTTGTAGAATAAACGTGTGATTTTAAATACAAGTCTATTTAGAGGTTTTCAATATCTGATTTTCAACTTTGCCCTTATTTTATTTTTGTTGGAAAGAAAGGGAAGAGATACGAGTAAATTTTAATAAGGGTAAATTTAAAAAAATTCATCTACTTAAGGCATGATAAATGACTTAATATGAAAATCAATTAAAATAGACTTATAAGAAGGACGAGAGAGTATTATTTTTTATTTGTTTATCCTCGTTTATGCCATTGCCATCATAATTGCCAACAACTCTATTGTGTTTTTTGTGATATACATCTCTATTGTTTGTTTCATTTTGTCATCTTTATTTCAATAACCCAAATAGCCTATATATTGAGTATCTTAGGATGAAATTCCGTGGGTCAATAAAATGTTATATTTTCATTTTTTTAATTTATAAACTAACCTAATAGTTAATGCCAAAGTCCCGGATAATTTCTTCACTGATTCTAGTCTTAACATGTGCAGAGTAGATTGTCTTTTTTTTTTTTTTTTTTTAATTTATTTGATTAAGGGTTTCCCCCTCGACTAACAAATACGCTTCTCAGAATTCGAACTCGTATTTTCCTCCTTACGGGGTGAGACCTCTTACTACCCCAACAAACAGTTTGTTGATATAGTAGGTTGTCTTTTAACAGATTTGAAATTTTATGTAAACAAATTAAAATGACTTTATGTAATAAAAATGTTTTATATAGAAAAGTTCTGTGCCTGCCGGCCTTTTACCAAGGTATTAAAACCCGAACCGGGTATTGAACCGGTTAGGGTACTAGGTTAAGGGTTAGTGGGTCAGACCGAGGCTGAACCGGAGTTAAACCGGTGAGAAATTGAAGATTTTAGGCTTATAGTATGAAATTCTAAAGGAAAAATTTAAAATTTTTTTAAATTATAACCCGGACCGGACCGGTCTACTGGCTGGTTCGTCGGTTTCTGAGCTGGACCGGCTGGTCCGGTTCGGGTTACACAACCCTGTTTTTTACTTTGAATCAAATAATTTGATTTTCTAGGTATACTAACCTAAACACATGAGAGGAGGAGGAGAGAAAAAAGCAAATGTTGGTAGGTGAACACATTCGTTGTTCTATTTGGTTCAAAGTGAAAAGAGAAAACGGATGCAACTTACTTTGTTCTTATCTTTGATGAACGGGAGAATATATTCTCCTTTGAATTTCCCATTGCAAGCTTGCAGACACAGCACGGCCTTGAGTATCCAAGGACATATAGATGGCGATTGATGTCCTGGAAAACATATTTATTAGGAGGGGTAAAAATCTTCTGTGCTCTAAGCCTTAAAAGGATTTAAATCCTTAATCAAATAAGAAAAAAGAGTTTTGTAAATAATCTTGTTTATTTGGGATCATGTTTGGACACATCAAAGGTGTTTAATCATGTAAAACAAAATAAAACTCATTTCACATACTTATCTCATATATCATAAATTACAATTAAAAAGTTGTTTTTAAAAGTTCCAATTATTATTCCAAACACTAAGATAAAAAGCTGTTTTTAAATGCTCTTATCACCATTATAAACAAGAGAAAAAAATAAAGAACGATTTGAATTTATATTTCCCTTTTGAGGCTTAGAGCGCAACTCCCAACAAATATGTCATGTGATTCAAATTTGTGTTATTTTCCTCACAAAGTGAGACTACTTATCATTTAACCAACAACTTGTTGGTAACATGTGGAATTTTATTAGGCTTTCTAATTTTTTTTTTTTTTGCCAATATTAGGGCCCGTTTGGTACGCTGGAATTGATTTTGATGGAAATGGATTTGGATATGAATATGGAAATGGAAATGGGGATTAAAAGTATGTTTGGTATGTCATGGAAATGAGATTTAATTTTTGTATAAAAATACCAAAATGTCCTTCAATTTTTTTTATTTTTTGAAGGTAGTGGAGGGTAATAGATGGAAATGATCACATGGAATTGTAAATCTTAGGTATTTTGATGGAATTGATTGGGTGGAATTGAGCCTATTTGGCTTCCACATGGAATTGAAAAATTTTCCAATTCCATCATACCAAACAAGCATCATGATGGAATTGATCCTCAATTCCATTTCCATCACCCCTAATTCTATCATACCAAACAGGGCATTAGGCTTTCTAATTCAAGAATTAGTACTTTACTTGTTTGTAACCCAATATTTTAATATTATCTTGATTTTAAATGTAAGACTTAGTTTGCATAAGACAACAACTTCGGAGATGGTTCAGACAAGAGATCGTTGCCTGTATCACCTGCGCTCACCCACCATGTTAGGAGAGAGGATATGATAGATTCTATTAGAAAATATCATTGAATGATTGTTTTTTTTTGCAAAAGCTGCCTATTTTTCTTTGTCTGCAGTACAAAATGAAAATGTTGACATCATATGGAAGCTTTTATGGAGATGTTTGGCTCTAGAGAAGATCAAATCTTTTATTTGGCTATTTTCACATGGAAGAGCCCACACAGCACAACTGAGAGCTAGTAAAGGTATTCAGGAATCAGGCTCTTGTCCGTTTCTTTGCAACCAAAACGAAGATTCCATGCATCTATTACACGATTGTTCAAATGCTATAGACACAAGGAAAGCAGTGGTATCTCAAGACAATTGGAATATGTTTGCTTCTCTTGAAGGTATCGATTGGGTTAAATGGAACCTAACTCATGAAGCTGGCAAAGGGCATACAAAAAAGGTCCCATGGTCAACTTTTTTTTGGATATATATGTTGGGACATTTTGGTGGCATGAGGTTACAAGCTATTTGGAGGCACGATCTAGGATGAAGACCAACTTTCAACATCTAGTTTCTTCATAACCAGTGCTGATCAAGACCTTCTGGGTATGGGCTTCTCACAAACATAGGATGCCTACATCAAGGGACTAGACCACATAAGCTTCAGAGTTATTTCTCCTTGAAGGTGGATGGTTCAGTCTTTAGAGATGGAAGAAGTGGGTGTGGTGGGATGATCAGGGACTCAAATAACCATTGTACAAAAAATTGGACCGGACCGGCCGGTTCGACTGGTTGAACTAGGAAACGGCTAGTGGTCCGGTCTGGTTTGATGGTTAAACCAGGGAACTAGTCAAAACCGGTGGTTCAACCGGTTGAACCGGTTTCATTTTTTTTTTATTTTTTTGTTTTTGCTTTTTTTAGGGGAAAATTGGAAGTTGAAAACCAAAATGAAGAGAAAAATAGGTAAAGAAAGAACAAATCTAAAAAAAATGAAGAAGATAATGAAAAAAATTATTTAAAAAGATATAATAATTATAGAAAAGGAGATATCATTGCATAAGTATAGGCATTATAACTCATACTAATAAATTTTAAGTATTTTTTCTCTTAAAAATCTACATTTTTATCTATAGAAGTTTAAAAATATATTAATATATATTGTTACTAATAAATTATAATATTTTAATATGACCGGTTCACTACCTGTTTAACTACTGATTAGACCCCAATTGACCCATTAACCCTTGAACCTATGCTGTGACCGGTTCATTGCCCGGTCTGGTTTTTCGTTCCTTGCAAATAATCAATGGATTTGTGGATTTACCTGTAAACTTATTATTGTTCCCCTGCAATAGCATAGTTGATTGGTATGATCCATGTGCTTTACTTATGTTGGGTTAGGGGAATCTGAAAGGTAGGTATTTGCTCTGATCATATAGAGGCTATTAACTTAGCAGTCAGAAGATGTGATGTTGATTATCCGCTCAAGGATCTTGTGGATGAGATTAGGATTCTTAATTATAGAGAATGGCAGGTAAGGTTAGCACATGTTCTTAAAGAGGACCTTACCCTTACTGATAGATTGGCACAACTTGCTTATAGTATTTTGGGTAATTTTTGTATTTTTGATCATCCTCCATCTCCTGATCAAGCGGTGGAAAATGATGAAAGAATGTAGGTTGTTATAGAATCTTTTATATATTTTGATTGTAAGAAATAATATTCCGTTCATATTTAAAAAAAGAAAAAGAAAAGAAAAGAAAGAAAACAGGTGATTTGTTGGCCCCTTTAAAGTCAAGCAAAGAATCAATTCTTTATACGGGAAAAAAGAAGAAGGAATCTTTCGAATAATCAAAGATTAGTAAGCTTTTGATTAAATACCTTTACCGGATCTTTGCCACAACAAGAAAGGACAGTACGGCAAAATCATATCCTAATCCATTGTGATAATAAAACGGATCTGAATTCTCTCCCCTACCCCTTCTCATCCTTCTCTCTCTCTCTCTGTTTTTTTCTTGTCAGATTAAGATTTTAATAATCTAAATTTATCATATTATAAAAATATTATTATAATTTTATCTTAAAAATAAAAATATAATTTTTTTTGATATTAGATGTAAAATAAATTTAAACTGTTAAAATTATTTTTATATGTTTAAGGTAGAATGATATAAAAAATAAAATAAAAAAGAGTATAACAAATAAATAAAGTACATTACGGTAAATCCATTAATCCAATACTGCTGGAAGAACAAATCAGGCAAACCTTCTGTGCTTTGAGCTTGAGACTGATGATTCATCCTCATCTTCAACGGTCCAACGCATTGTTACGAACGTAAAGGAAAAATGATAAATCGTAAAAGTACTAATTGGAGACAATATTATTATTTTTTAAAAAAATTTTGACTAATTACTGTATATTATAACATAAATTGTAAAGCAGGAGTGTAGGAGTATTGATTTTCACTTCAACTTGATTACTTTCGATCAAGAACCTGGCTGAAGAAGAACAACTGATCTGGATGCGTTTATGGTGATGGCACTCGACGTTTCAACCTTTGAAAGCATTTGCCCTTCTCGATTCATCACCTTCACGATTCCCGACCCCACTTATTCTGATTCACTGCTCCGAGTTGCCGTTCTGGACTCACCGATTCCAACTTCTGATTCACCCCTTGTTGCCGCCATGTTCGTCCCTGAAGCCCGCGAAACCGATTGGATATTCTCTACTGAATGGGGTCATCTCCAGCTTCTCTTTAGTTCTCCTGGTGTATCTCGCCTCATTTTGATGGGAAACCAATTCAACGAGGATGAATCTTCACCAACCATTTATCACCGTCGGCTAGTAACTTCGCCGCGTCGGAAGGAGCTTGAGGTACGCTCAAAGCCTCTTTTTCTTGCCTTGTCTCCGAGATCCTTATTTAAAAACGGCATTCCGGAGGTACCTATTTTGAGTTATGAAGATAATTTGGTTTCTAGTGTGGTAATACATAAATGTGCGGGTTGTCTTGTTGGTGAAATGTTGGTTGAAGATGTTGAAATTGAAAGCGAGAGCAGGGCTGATGGTTGTTGTAAACGGGAATTTCGGAGGCGTTTGAGGTTCAAGAGGATGCCTAATTTGATTCAGACTGAAATTCTTATTGTTCCTGGTACAGAAGATTTTCATTTGAGTAGCTTAGGGATTGGAGAGGTGGAGTTTATGCCTGATCTTCGGGTTTTGGTTCACCCTTACTTGGCTCCAATGGTGGCAAGCCTATCTTTGATCAGTCAATATTTAGAGTCACGAATTCAGCTTGGGTTTAGGCCAAAAGCTTTATGTCTTGGGGTTGGAGGTGGGGCTTTACATTCTTTCTTGAGAAACCGATTGGATTTTGAGGTCATGGGCGTGGATGCTGATAAGGACGTTTTGAGTGTTGCAAGACGGTATTTTGGATTAGAAGATAGTGAGTTTATGCATGTTGTTATTGGAGACGCCATTAAATTTGTGAAGAAGCTTTCACCTCAGGCAAATTGGCATCATATGTGTTCTTCTGCCACTTGTGAGCACAAGGGGCACTGTCACTTTCCTGATGGTGAAGATGTCAACCATAAATTCGATGTCATTATGGTTGATCTAGATGCAAGTGATGTAAGGAGTGGTATAAGTGCCCCACCATTGGAATTTGTTGAGAAGCATGCTCTTCTGGCAGCTAAGTCACTTCTCTCTGAACTCGGAATTCTTTCTATAAATGTCATTTCTCCTAGTAGGTCCTTCTATAGCAAACTGGTACGTCATTTTCAGGAAGATTTTGCAGAGCTGTATAAGATAGATGTGGGAAATGGTGAAAATTTTGTAATTATTGCATCAGTATTGCCACAAGTTTCTTCTGTTGGAGACCTCAATAGCTCTTTTTTTATGAGACTGAAATCAGTTATACCAGAAGCATACATAAATTCCATAACAAAGATATCTAATTAATTCCAGTTCGGCTAGGCAAATGCATTTTTGGGATTTCATTTGGAGCCTCTTTCTTCTCTAGAAGACTGATGATTGATTGAAGTTGAGTCTATGCTACAAAATGATACAATTCCGAAAATCTTCTTCATGCTTATTTTCTCCTCCGGTGAGATCCACCTTCAAAGAATTGAGCAAATACTGGGATTAAGGGTCATTTCCTTGAAGCAGTAGCTTTGCCTCTCTATAGAGATCCAATTGCTTTGATGAGGTATTCACATGGTTTCAGACTGTGAGCTTCAGCTGATTGGATAATTGTACCCAATAGATTTAGCATTGAAAAAGCTGTGCTTAGCTGATCATATTTAATTTTTGACATTGAAGAGGTTATCTTTATTTATAATGGCTGCCGATTTGATAATGATGATGTTTGAGAGAAGCGTTCAAACTTTTGATGGGATGATAATTGGTAGTCGTCAAGGTAACATTTACCCACACTTACCTGACCAAAATGCTTTCAGTTGCAATACATTACATATGTTGTGATTTTATGGTTGAAACTTAGAACAAATGTGAGTGGAGTATTTCTTCTCACTGTGCACCTTGGACATCTGGATTTGTTGACTAAGCCACGTTTTTGTGCTGACCTTAGTCAAAAACTAGCCATACTACATATTCTCCAGGGTTGGTCTGGATCCTGAACTAAGTCAAACTTGAAATATGACCACCTCATGTTAGAATTGTGATCCTCTTCAGTTTTTGTGCTGATTCTGTGTCTGCGCCTGGATGTCATTCACTGATAATGTTTGGTTTGGTTTCTATAGGTTTAAAATTTCTGATAATATGCTTCATTTTTGAATTTTGAAAAACCTGACCTTTGATCTTTACATGGTCTAGGTTAAAGGTCCTCAAGCATTTGACTTTGTACTCTGCTGTATGCACATACACTCACCCTGGAAAAGTTGTGATTTTTGCAAGTAGCTCGCTAGGTGGCAAGAGAGTTGTTCTATTTTTTGTTTGGAACATAGTTCTTCCTTAAAATATTTTCAGGGGAAATTAGAAAGAATGAAGAACTTTATTTCGTAAGGGAACATGTTAAAGGGAGGTTGAAATGGTTCTTTGCTTTGAAATCTCATTTTGCTTGATCTGATTCAATTCCTGTATCTTTCTTGACGGCTCGAGGAGATAATTCAAATTTAGTAAAAGTTCTCACTTCACTTATTTTTGGCTGTGCTTGCTTCTGAATTCTAATTTGTTGTTTTCTGTTTTGTATTGGCATTTCATATATATAACATTCAATTTTTTTTGTTTCATTTCCTTATCTTCCTCAACTACTTCCTTGAGGAAACAATTCAACATGGAAAAAAATTGATTTTTGTAAAAGTATGTATAATTTGAATAGCAGCTTCCTGCCGAAGTTGATTTATGATCTTTCTTGTGATGGGCTTGATGTCAAATGACAGATACTTGAGATCTTACTGACGGAAGAGATGTACTAAGAATTGGAAACGAAGACACCAATGTAGCCAACCCCTGCAATAAAGAAGGCAAGAGATTGTGCGAAGAGGTATATGAAGTACTGGTTCTTCCCAAAGGCTAGGTCGTAGCTTCCACAGACGAAAAGGTAGGCCCCAACGCCAAGTTCGAGCAAATGGATTCTGATTTTAATCATCATGAAAGAAGAGAAGGTTAAATGAAAAAAAAAAATGCTAGGTATAGAAATTATTTGTGGATTGTTTGCAGGATGATTATTATCTTGATAGCTTCTATTTTTTTTTTTTTTAAATGGAGGTAGATATTACATGAAACTTATTGAACAGTGGACGTTGACTATGTTGATGGGAGCTAAAGACATATTCATTCGTAATCTTGTAGGAGCATTTCCAGTTATACCAAATGATGGGTTGACAAACTAGATTTCTTCTCCATGCGTGAGGAACTCCTAATTACAGATCACTTTGATGGTTACACTTTCTGTTGAACGGAAGGGAAACTTGCAGGTCGGCTACAATGAAGCTATCTAATTTCTACTACGTATAGTGGTTCTGTGCACTAGTCTACAGAATTTATTTTGTAAATTTTGCAATATATCAAGCACTACTTGATCAATCATAGTTCCACTGAAATGTAAAATGTATATGAATATAGAGCTGAGAATTCCATTTTGCTGATCAACAAAATTATGGAATCACAAGGTAGCGTACACTTCTTTTCTTGCTTTTTCCTTTAAACTACATTAGCGATCTTAATTCTTTGCTAAGGGATACTTAGAAAAGTCTAATAGGTTGAGAAATACTTGTTCAGGCTGTTTCTCCCATAGTAAAGGATCCAAGTGGGCAAGTGTCATGATATATGGTTATGTTAGACATACTATTGATTTAGTCCAGCTATATATATGTTGGCATCTCTTCTTTCTATAGAATTTTTCCAAGTTTACTTCGTTTAGATTTCAAAATCCTGCTATCCCAGGAAAGGAGGAAAGAAGCATACCTATCAACTATTGCGACACGTGGCTTCCTTGGTGCTTTGCCTCCTGATTTTATTTTAAGAGCATCTCCCAATTTTTCAGTGACCACCCATTCATTTGCACTCCCTGCCTCTAGCAAACCTATGAGTGTTGCCTTAGTCCGATGCATTGACATGACATTTTCAAATAGGACCCAGAATACCAATAGGTGGAGTGATCTGCACCACATAATTGTAGAAAGTTAGGAAGGAGCTAATTAGTGAAGGTAAAATTTCTATGGAGAAAAACTCAGGCTTACTTCTATGGGGATCTGCTATCATGTTCTTTGTAAAAACATAAAAAGTGGATATTATTTACGGTTTAGAACTTTATCAGTGGCTCTTTGAAGAAGTTCTTTCATCTGTGATTATCATATTGAAGAATATTCTCTGTAACTGCTGAAGAAATTGCACCTTACATTTATAAAATAAGTCTGAGCAGTTGTTGACCAAGGAAAAAAGTTTGAACAGTCACTTTTAAGTTAACTTTAAAGACTAGAGGAAACAATTCACATATTTTTTACCTTGGAGTTCCTACAGCATTAAGCAGAGTAATGATGCAAGGTATGTATACAGCACCCCACTTTGGAACTTCCACTTCAGGAACAAGAACAGTTGCAGGCAGAACGACACAGTAGAACAAAAATGTCACCACATGAGCTATGATCTTCCTGACAAAGAAAAAGCTATAAATCACATAGAACTTCTTCCACATTGTCACTTTCTGCAAGGTATGATAGACACAGAATTGGAAGAGAGGGGTAAGTGTTGAATGTCCTTATTAAGGTCCTCTTGAGGTAATTGTGAAAAAAATTGAGATTAATACCTTGTTTCTTATGATTTCCATTGCCATTTTCCTGAAGAGATTAGCTGGCCCACAAGACCATCGGTGTTGTTGATAACGGTAGGCTTTGAATGTACTTGGCAATTCATTTTTGACCTGAATTTATTGATGAAATTACGAGGTCATGCAAAAGATCGGTTGAAAAAATTCTTATGCAAATCACTGTGCACCATCTTAATGAATCAAATCATTTGAGATGCTCCTGAGAATATCATCTATTGCATGAAAAGTTCTTGGGTATATATGATAGACACATCCAACAAATTATGAAGAAACAAGCATTTTAGAGGCGTGCCCTCTAAAAAGTACCTTGAATGTTTCATATTTATTCATAACCGGTTTGCTCTGTTTTCATTTTATTGGTCTATCTAAGAGTTATATAATATGACGTGACTCCAGACTGAATTTCTATCTTTACTCTTGTATGATTTTGTCGGGTTTTGGTTCTGACTATGCAGAAATGGATAGAAAATTATTCTTAGGCAATTTCTACAAAAGATATGTTGGTCAAGTCAATTAAGAGACTTGAACATGTCATATATTGGATGTTTGTGATTAGCTTTATTTATCTATTTTTATGAATAGGTTTATCAGAAGGTTTTTGAATTGACCGTTCCAAAACTCACAACCTAGCTCATATTTTATGATACCTGAAGATCACCAAGGTACAGAAATTTCCAGCCCTTGAGACCGGCTCGGACGGCCAAGTCCATGTCCTCCACAGTGGTTCTGCCCTTCCATCCTCCAGCCTCATTCAATGCTGAAAGCCTCCAGACACCAGCAGTGCCTGCATATGCAAGCAATTCATAGAAGCCTTTAATTTCTTTTGGTCATGCCGAAATGAAACATGGAGCGAAGCAGTTTGTAAAGAAGGTAAGAAGAAGGGTTTTTACCATTGAAACCAAAGAAACCGTAGGTAGAGGATCCAACTTCTTGCTCAACTTTGAAATGGTAATCTAATGACATTTCTTGCATTCTTGTCATTAAGCATTCATCAGCATTCACTGCAGTACAATAGGAGAGAACGTTACTATTCCATGACATACTGCTCCGAAATCCTACTAATTGTCTTGAGTTTTAGGCCTGCTTAAATTTCCTCATGATAGTTTAGGTTCATTTTGCTTTTGATTCCTACAATGTCAAACAATTGGTTTTAGTTCCTCGAGTTTCTTTCTGTGTAAAACATTAGTTCCTATATTTTAATAAAAATTTGGACCATTTTATCCCTCAAGGGACCAAAACCTATGGTTTGAAACAGTAGAGATCAAAACCAAAATGAGAACAAACTATAAGAACCAAAAATTATATTAACCTTGTACTATTTATTAGTGCCAATAGAAAGATCTCTGCCAATGAGGCAGGCCTTATATGCATCTTCTCAAAATCTAATAAAGGAGAAAGCCCAAGACTCATATTGAGTTCAAATGAATCTAATGTTTTCATCTTTTGGGTTAAGAAGTGGTGTCCAATATATTTATGTGTTCTCTTCAAGGTAATTAAATCAAAACCGGTCACTGAACTGGTTAAGGTACTGGGTCAAGGGTCGGTGGGTCAAACCGGAGCTAACCCGATGTTAAACCGGTGAGAAATTGAAGATTTTAGGATTGTTAATATGAAATTCTAAAGAAAAATTAAAAAATTGATTTAAAAAAATAATTAAAAAATCAGACCGGACCGGAAGTTTGATTACATTCGTTCTCTCTAAGCTCAATAATGCAGTAGAAGACTCAAAACAATGTCTTTAATGACACTATTAGAAACTTGATCGATACCGAAAGTCCAGCGAGCTTGGATGAGGGCGAGTTGAGGGTTGTGGGTGAAGAAGGGGATGGTTTGGAGGAGGAAATGAGGTTGGGGTTGGAAGTCAGCATCAAAGATGGCGACATAGTCACAGAGATGGACATAGGGATGCTTTAAGCCTTGCTTAAGAGCTCCTGCTTTGTAGCCTCTTCTGTTTTCTCTGATCTCATACTTTATGTTTATACCTTTGCTCTCCCATCTCTTGCACTCTGTCTTTACCATTTCCTGTCATTAGAAATCAATTTTGTATGGTGAGGGAAAGATTAAAAAACAAATACTCCTTGGGTCCTTAATCTAAGACATATTTATCTAATTTGATTAGATTAAGGAAGTTGGTTGAGTTAGTTAATATGACATGTTTTCTGAAACACCCTAATCACCTTCCTCAATTCTCTCATTCCCTCTCTTCCTTGATTATTGTTGAGAGAGCATTAATATGGATAAATTAGGAAAATATTGATAAATATAAAAAATTTATCTTATATTTAAGATCACGATTACCTCTCCAAATATATTTTATATTAAGGACCGAAGTACAAAGTTAAGGTTAATAGAGAGGACCTTGATGAGAGGATCAGTGGAGTCATCCAGAACTTGAATGATAATCCTATCAGACGGCCATGATAGCCCACATGCTGCTCCTATCGACAGCTTGTACACCTGCATTCCATACATGCTTAGTTGAGTGCATCATTTTAACAAGGTTAAAGTTTACATTTGGTCTTTTAAATTTATATTAAGTTTTAGTTTAGTCTTTTAAGTTTATATAAAACATATTTTTAATCTCTTAATGTTAAAATTGTTAGGGTGTGTTTGGTTTGAGGGGAGGGTAGGGGAGGGAGGTGAGGAGAGAGAGGTTAAATTATTTTTTTGGGTTGAGGATATTTAAATTTTGGGCTGAAACCCAAAATTTAAAAGAATGAGAGGGTAAATTTTGGGTTTTTTTCCTAATATTGTAATTTTGGCCCTATCCCCCTCCCCTACCCTCCCCTCAAACTAAACACACCCTTAGTTTTATTAACGTAGAATGCTAACTCAATGAACTTAAATGGTGACTTTGCAGTTAAATGTTGTTGACAAGCTATGTTGAAAATTTAATCCTTTATTATAATATTTTTATATTTTAAAAGACGAGTTTTTTTTTTTTATTACATAGGCATGGGTCGAATCCATTAGGGAGGGGGGATGAGTGGCCTAAGGCCAACTCCATGACCGTTGCACCACTAGGTGCTGGTTTATTATCTCAAACATGAAGGAGTACATACCTCAATCTCGTTGTACATTGGAATTTGAACGAGGACCATGGGATAAGTGGAATTGCCAAGCTCAACATCAACATCAGCATCGTCGTCATTCTCAAGAGGCTTCCAATTGTAACACTTGTTAGGGTTGCAGAGTCCAAAGAACTTAACGAGCAGTATCACTATTCCCATATACAATCTCTCCACAAACAACATCACTGACATGGCAAGGCACACTCTTACCATCATCTTCAACCCTGGAACCATCACTGCAACCCTAGTTTGCTCCCACACCATCCCCATTAATGCCGATGCAGCTGAAGAATCCATTGTTTGAGACGTTAATAATACAAAGAGTGGTAGAGAGAGACCAGTAATATATAAACACACAGATTCTTGCTGGTTTGTAGATTTGCTTTCGAAATGAATTTCAGTGATTGATGCTTTGAAGTTACATCAAGTCCACAATGTGTGTGTCTCTCTGTATCTCTCTCTGTGTGTGGTTTGAGATGGTATGAACAACAATGTGTAGTGAAGGGTTGTGTATATATGCAAATTAGAAGGATGAGTCTGACTGAAACCAGTAGCTTGTAATGAATGTCACATTCCAGCAGCTCTTTAATTGAATCAAGCAGATTAATAATTATAATCAACTTTTAAAAAACATGATATATAAATGAATCGCTTACCAATTTGTGTGCGCTTTGGTGTCAGAAAAGCACTGCACTGCCTCTCTACTAGTGGTGGGCATATTATGTAATTCAATCGTCGTCGTCATCATGCTTGTTTGGAATAGCTTATTTTTGGGCAATAAGTGCTTATAAATCGTGATTCATGGTATACGAGGTAAGTATGTGAGAGGAGTTTTATCTCGGTTTGCGTAATAAGGACTTATTTGCCCCCAAAACGTGTTTCCAAACACACACGATCATCTATGAGTATTTTGAAGCATATCCACTTTTTGAGCTCGCAACAAAATCCATGGAAACCACCGCAGTTTGTTTTGGGGTTCAAAACAGTGGGAAAAAGGAAAACCAGACAATATCATCGAGCACTTAGTTCAACTAGTATGAGGTTGTACCAGCTTAATTAGAAATCTCGAGTTCGAGTTCTGGGAAGCAACAGAGTTAAATACTTGATAGTAGAGCTTTACCGTCCTTGTAGTTCTATCTGGCTCAATTCAGATTAGTTTGGACCTCAATAAATCCTCTGAGTTAAAAGGAGGTAGGTCTAGGATATTGGATGCTCTGTGAAAAAAAAAAAAGGAAAGCAAGAAAGAAAACAAAACAAAACAGTGTCCAAGAACTTTAATGGACATAATTTGAAGGGAGAATAAAAGAAAGAAGCTGAAACAATATCATATAAATTAAATCTCATCATGTTTGCATGAAGTTTGAGAAATCAAGCTTATTATTTATGGTTGATGAACATCTTCCATTATATTCTTTTATGTTATATATAGATATATAAAAATAAGTTTAGAAAAAAATTAATTAATAATTAAACTATAGTGATAGATAGAAAATAATAAAATAAAGCATTCTACACATGTCAAAAAGAAACTTAAATTGTTTTTTAGACAAAGGACAAATTGATGACATTTGAAGTGAATGTGCTCGGGGTAAATATCTCAGGAGTTGTTGAGGGACTGGAGAGATGAATATTGATTGCTCACTGATTAACTAAGGAATTTTGTTTTAAAAAATTATAAGCAAAAAAGGAAATGTTGGCCTTGCTAAAATTTCATATGACATACAAATTGCATACCTTTATCTTATATTTCTTCTCTCTCTCTCTCTCTCTCTCAATTGTTATAGCGTGTTTCGTTTAATTCCATGTAATCCTTATGCATTTTGTTAATTCATGATGATTGGTTAGCACACTAAAGAAATCTTGATTAAAATGAATCAGATAATCCCATTACATAATTTTGGCTAGTAATCTAGATTCCAAGTAACATAACGATCCATGATTTAGATAATCGTACCGTCCATTTTTTGCATGGAAAGAATTGACAAGATTATTTCACATTCATGTTTTTAGGTAAAATATAAACTTATTTCCGCTACACAACTCTGTTTTGAAGTTCTCATTTGACTGCTTTTCTAGCTTACAATTCTCAAAAATTAAAACATCTTAAAAAATTAACATGTTGGGAAAAAGATTGGAAGCTTGAATAATTTCAGAGGAGCTTTACACGTTACAGCTTACTAGTATCCTACGTAAATCATGCACTGCATCTTTTTTCAATTTTATATGTTCCGTCGTTCTGATGTCTTTTCAATGGGCAAAGTTTGCTAATCATTACTAATTAATGAGTTAGGCCAATCAATTCATTAAAGCAAGTGGACAAATAAGTATGACTACAAGTTCTTTTCTCTAAAGATAATCCATTAAGAAAAGATCGATGGTTGTTTGAAATCAAACCTCATTTTGGAAATTGAACATTTACTTCAATTATGGCCTTTGAAGTTGATAAAGTTATTTTATTCACGTGAAGTAGGATAATTTTAAGGGAGAATTACCGGGTTGTCATAAGGAATAGACTTAATTATTAAAAAGTCCCAATGACAATTGAAGAGCATGTAATGTCAAGTTCTAATATAAGAGATGATGATATCTCACTTATCACTGAGACTTCTTAATAACTAAATCCCTTTCTTAAGACCTTATAGTAATTCCCCCTAATTTTAAATTAACAAAAATAATGGATGCACCATGAAATCCAATTGTTTTTATTCTTTTTTTTTTAAAGGGGGAAAAAAGTAATGGGCATGGCATCAAATTGTACAAAAAGGCACCCTAAGTTAGGCTCTCACAAACAGGATAACATAAAGTAAGCATTCGACAAATTTAAGAACATGGGATTGACATGTCATTAGAACACAGATCCTCAAATCAAAGATGGCAAAATTTTGAACATGTTTTTATAAGTGTAGTATTGATTAAAAGCGAAATATTCAGATTGGTTGAGACCATTGATCGTTACAAGAGGGCATATGATTAATGGGAAGCACGTTGGTTTTGCACTGAAACATTGTGGTGTCAGTATATCATATTTTCGTATACAAGCCTACAAGGAACAAACATGGGACCTGTTAAGTCAATTACCATATTTTCAAAAAATTACCATATTTGATCAAAAAAAAATTACCATATTTTCAAACCCCCCAAACCCAAAAAAAAAAAAAAAAGCAACAAATTGTAATGCAAGACATAATAATGGGCTGCATATGTCATTATGATTAATGGGATATTAAAAGAGGTGGTAGTATAAACGCATCAAATGTCTCATTTTGTTGGTTCACTTCTTGTGAAACATGGGGCTCACACTTACAATTTAGATGAAAAGACAAATGCATGAAAATATCAAATGCAAAGTGCGATCCAGTTCTAGTATTAACAGAAGATGCCACCGGAGTCATCTTGTAAAACGAGAGTTACCTGTAAATTTGCCCTGGTGCTGAAACCTGCGCAGTAAAAATCGATAACGAGTTATGTATAACTTGCCAAAAAAATGAGTTGTCCTTCAGTTGTCTGAATAAAGGAAATACAAAGTCTTACAACAACAATATGCACAACCCATGATTTTGCAAGTAATTTCTGTTCTTAATTTCCTATATCACCAATGGGCATGCATAGTATGAAATCAACATTACAGTGTGCTTATGGAGTATAATCATCCGCAGTTTGATGCTTCCTGGCTGTAGTTCCAGCTGGAAAATGAATTGGCCTTGTGATCATCAAAGAAGATTCAGATTCACTCTTCCATCTTGTCCGGGGTAGCATGCAAGTTTCTCAATGCTTCAGGCACTTCCTGCCCACACTGCTTTAGAATTTTAATTAGTGGTCTAACATGTTTTGTGTCTCCTTTAGTTAAGAAACTGAGCAATACACCATTGATACTGTGGCGCGCCATCTTCGTTAAAATATGAGTGTAACGTTCAATAGAGGGTACAGAACTGGGCAGAATTACTATATCATACTTCCCTAGATCTGCAGTGGAGATATGCTCCAAATCAATCAAGGCTACTGCTCGTTTCGTTCTGCTATCTGAATCCACACTGTATAACAACATAACATAGAATAAGCTAACTAATAACAATTTAAAGTGAAATAGAAAGAGAAAAGAAAAAAGAAAGATTTGAGTTATGGCTAGCTTTAAAAGAATAACAACTGATAACATGATGAAAATGAGATTGTTCCAACAGACATGCACTTGAACAATGATACAACTATCTCGGGGACCTCGACATCCTCGTGAATGTGATTCTTTTTTCTTGTACAGCCAAAAGATCGCTCTGCTTTAACAATCACAAAATTTAGCAATCTGTGGAACCAACCTCAGCAAATCAACACACTACTGTTAATAAATAAGCACAACCTTGTCAGCTTTTTTCAAAGGGCTTTTCTAGAATGACATAACACTGACCAATCTTTAGGATTATAATATTGTGTTTCATCTTTAAGAGTTTTGCTCATCAGAAAGTTCTCAAGCCCCTCCCACAAACTTCTCAAGGTCTCACTCTTCGAAATCATGACTTGCAGAGCCAGAATTTTAATCTCAAGCTATTATGTCTTATTATTAGTTTTAAGCTCTGACAATTATTGACGACTACAGTAACAACCGGCCATTGATAAATTTCCACTATCATTTATATATAGTATTCACATTCACAGATCAGGGGGGAAGTTCAATAAACTATAGTGTTGGTAGGTTAGATTTTTTTTCCTGCAATAACTATTCACATTCCACTATCATTTATATAATACATATCAATTTGCAATTAGAATATATAAAGAAGCGTTTCCTAATTTACCTATCATTATATATTTGTGAATCAGATCCAACTATAAGGGAATAGCCTCTGGATTTGAGTGCCGCCACCAACTTTTGAGATTTCACAACTTTTCTTACAATATACAACACATCTAGTTTACACGTCTGGCTACTCCAAAACTGATCCAAGGCTTGGATGCTCTGCACAAGTGAGAACATTCACAAAGTGTTATACAATTCATGCAAAAAATATAAATACACACACATATATATGAACAATTACGTGCATGCATTTTCCTGAGCTGTAGATTGGAAGAAAAAGGAGCACAAGATAGCATCTTAAGGATGATAACGAGTTTGCAAAACATGGGGATGTTACTTTTAGATAGAAAGTTAAAGTCTCAACAAGGGCAACAAAATGAAGCCCAGACCATATCAAAACAATTGAGGTTCATTGATAGAAGAATAATTTAACCATATAGGGGTTTAAAAGATCTAAAATGTAGATTTATGGAGACCAAAACAGATTTGGAATTTGATAAGAATTTAAGTTATTTGGAAAAATTCAAACTTAGGGCATGACACTGAAAGTACTCCTAGGACGGAATCGCTTCTTGTAAAACTAATCAGATGGGCACGAAAAGTTCCTAAAACAAGCTCTGTTAAATCCATGACAACAGGTTACTATATAAAGCCTATGTATAGCCCCAGTACAAGAACGCCAACATCATGTATTGGTTTGGTAAATATCAGCTAGAGCCCAAAACATACCAAGACCAAGATCCACTTTGAATTCATTCATAACTCAAGATTGGAAAGATAACCTGAAACCTAAAAGAAAATCTAAAATCAAAACATATATGGTTAAGTTTTCTTTCAATTGAAAACGAATCTATCGATAAAAAGAAAAAGATGTAAATGGAGAATAAGGAATCCTCCACAAGTGTGATTCACAGACCAAACATATATTTGCTCTGCATATCCCCCACCCCCACCCCCCTCTTGCGAGCATGCCCAGGGTACCCCTAAGCAAACCACTGGCTGAAATCAAAAGGGATAACTCTTCTCCAATGAAGATGTAGAGGAAGAACCGAAAAAACATCTAACAAAAAGTTCTCACATTCTATCAGCCATACACAGTAAGGAACTTGCACGACTACTTTTCCTACCAACAAAGAAGGATTACCAAAGAAAACAACATATCAACAGAGTGGAGGACTGGTAGCCGTTGCAACTTTTTTTTTGAAGTAAAAAGTGCTCAAGGCACTAGTCATTGCTGCTAAACTTAAATCTTTTTTTTTTTTCATTGTCCCATCGCTGCTAAACCTATATCTAGTATTAACAGACTACTTAACGACTAAAATTAATGAAATTATAGAAGCGGAAAACAATTGCTTACTAAATTAAATAATAACAAAATCCGAAGACAGAATATATCGCCTGGTGCCAATTCTGATGGTCATAATTTAATTAATTAAACAAAAATGAAAGAAAACAAGCTTTGTATACCAAAACATATACCTCTTGAAGCCTTTCTTCTTCAGACGCACACACTTTTACAGACTGGACAATGCAAGAACTTTGACTTGTAACTGAATCATTAAGAGATAGTCTACAAATTGATCCTGCCAAAAGATATTGAACAGTCGGGATAGATGAATAATGGGTACAATTGTTGAAAACCACAAGTCGGGGAGCGCCAGAAATAGAATCCTTGATTGATTTTATAACATCAATGTGGCCAGCACTAGCGAAAGAGTTCAACTGATCAACAACCTATACAATATCACAACAATAATTAATAAAATGATACACAATTTTTTTTTTTTTTTGGAAGGATGGTTTGATAAAATAGTAGTACTTGTGACTCATCTTTCGCTGCACAGGAGCAAGGAGATTTTTAAATGTAAGGGAAGATCATGCAATTTAAACATCTATCTTGGGAGAAGAGTGCAAGTTACCCTCTTTTAAAAGATAGTAATAGTACTAGTACGATAAATAAGAATGCAGAATAAATGAGAATAAGAAGGAAAACTTCCATTTACAGTAAAATCAACAGAATTATTACCAGCATAGAGACACTAGATATATCAATAGCCTTCAAAGAAACAAGTTCCAAAAGCCTTTCAGGAGTGGAGACAAGGAACTCAGGCTCACAGGATTTCAGACTGTAAAACAGCCGGAAAAAATTGGTGAGAAGCTGAATAAGATGCCAAGGAAAAGTTTACGCATGTACAAGTTTCGAACCATCATAAATAGATAAAGGAGCCTTTTACAATGTAAGTTTCCAATTTTCCTACTAGGTCCCTAATGGGGACCACATGATTCAATTAGAAAATCACATTTTATTAATATCTTTCCCTTACCTTTATTCTTTTGTCCTTTGATTTTAGTTTCTATTTTTCATCCCCCAGGATTTCATCATTGCTCTGTTTTCGTTTTGAATTTCAATTTGCTGATTTTAAGGGACTCAAGGGCAGGACCATTTCCATCTTGCCTCTGATCTCTATATTCTCTGTACTCTTTTTCAAGCTAAGCAAACTATCAGAGAAATTATTGATTCTGATTTTCAGCACTCTCCAGATCGAAAGGCTACTTCGTACCGAAAGCATTCAAGAAAAAAAGGTTTAGCTCAAAGATGAAGTTGTTCATTTGGATACAGTGCTGAAGGTCATTAATAAAAATGACTTATAGTAGATTTGCAACTACAAAGCGCTGTCTCCTATTATTTGCATTAAGTGTTAGAGCTGTAAATTCCTCATTGTTCAAATGCCAGATAATTATGGTCAAGACTCTTTTGGTCTTTCAAGGAAATGCAGTATGCATTGCCAAACAGCAATAACAAATATTGCATATGCTCCAAGAATGTGCTGCCTTTTGATAACAAGCATCACTATGTTACAGAATTACGTTAAAAAGCAAAAAATAAGAGATTCACCCATTACCCTTGAATCTGGTGGTCTAAGGAGGCGCCTGGATGTATACTCACTGTATGAATGCCAAGAGGCTTCAAAGCCTTGCAGACAGAGCGGATCTGGTCATCAATTTTTTTAATTTTAAGTATAGAAGTTACAAAAGTACCAACAAGTAAAGTGTAAGAATAATCCACAGTAACAAGCAATGCCAGTACTTCCCTTCTACTAAATATTATGTCTCAGTGAAACAACATCAAAAGGTATCATGAATGTTGCATTAAGAGTTTAGATTAAGCACATCTCTCCTTCATTATAGTATCTAATTATTCACGAAAACAATAAAGCGCAATTCCAACACCCAACCCAATACACAATAAGTAAACCATTAAACAAGGAAACTTAGAAGCACCAGGAATACAGACAAGAAAGAAATTTACCCTAAATAAAAGGGGAAAAAAAGAAGTTCAGCTTATAGTAAGAAATAATATATAAATATAACAATGAAAGATTATCTACAAACCTTAACAGATTTTTCTTGGGAAGGCACGAGATATAGAAGAAAGGGACTGCCAAGGCATAAGCCTTCTTTCTCCTTTCTTGCAATAGTATCGGCAGCACTAGAAACCATCCAGGCAATTTGTTCAGTGGTGGCAGGATTTCCGCTGGTCTCCATTATATCTTTCCCAGTAGAATAACACTTCCAAAATTCTAATCCCCATGAGTCAAAAAGCAAAGAGTCTCCCTCTTGATCAGTGCAACCATCATCATGCCGCAGTGCATTCCCAATTGAACTTAAACACCACATTAGAAACTTTGAAGGGGAGTCAGGGTTTTCACATTCTTTTCCCTGGGGACTACAAAGGCGTCCCTTCTTAATCACCTCAATATTTGCTCTTTCTAGATGAATACATTCCTGGTCCACATAACGTGTGTTTTTGACAGATTTTTTATGTACATGCTTCCCATCTGTAACCTCATTTTCCCCTAACTTGTTAGATTTTGAAATATGGCCTCCAAGCATGTCTTTTGTTCCAGCAGCACTCTTCCCATCATCAGAGCTCTCATCTTTCTGGGAATGGGTTTTCCTTTTAGAACGCTTCTTTTTAAATTCTGGTTTCCCATGTTGATCATTGAATGGATCATCTGGAGTAGGCAGGCTAAAGCACATCCCCTACAAAACCATGAAGAAGAGACTTAGATAAGTTTACAAGAGAACTTATCATATATCTAGAACCAACTAGAACCAATGAAAATAACTCATAACATGGAACATAATACATTCCTCACATTCTTCAAAATTAGAGATTGTGCAGAGCCAGAGAATTCGTGCTAGAGCTGCTTCACCAGACATGACAATATCCAGAAGTATGGAAAGAAAAGAAGAAAAGATTTATGCTCCATTTTCAGTTTTTCATTTTTCACCTATCGTCTTGTTATAATGAAATCCCAAGAACCATGAGATATTAGTCCAATTGTAATTATTGAAAATCATTTACTTTGAAACATATAATTTTTTTCATCAAACTTGAATTGTAAAAGATTTCAACCATCATGCCATAATGTCACCAAATCCATCCAAGCTTGTTTTGTTTTCTCATTTACTGTTTTCACTTTCATAGAATATATGTTTAGTTTTTTTTTTCTTTGGTGAATATGTTTGGTATTTTAAATAAGTTGGAAATGAGAAACATTAGAGAGAAATTTTCAGCACTTCCACAGAATGAAAGGTGCCCTTTTGTAATTTAAGAAGAAAGTAAACACTCCTATTGCTCTTGATTGATACAGACTTCACCACTTGTTGATGATCAAACTATAAAGGAAAAAACTTATATGCAGTTTTTACATCCTTATTGTCAAATTATCTGCATTCATAATTCTTCATTAATAACATGTTGAGTGTAAGGTTTTTGCATATAGTTTATTGTATCCCAAATAAATAATATATATGTCATTCTATCATTAGAGAACCATACTTTGGTTAGAAGACAAGACAGTAAGGGTACAAGGACTACATAATCCAATACACATCAAGCCTTGTCCCACTAAATGAGATAACTGGATACTCCAGTCCGAACAAGAAAATCAATTGCAATTTATAGTCATTTAAATCATTATGATTGGAAACAAGACAAATACTTAAGAAAGCAGGCATATCATCAATCACAATAGAAACAGATTAAGGGCCGACAACACAGAATGCAAACTTAAAATGTATCTGTAAGTTTAGCCTTACTTTGTACTACCTTTCGCAGTTCACAATGCAATTCAGAAGGACTTCTAAGAAGAAAATCAAAACTATTGAGATCACCATAATCATTATTGTTTGAAAAGAGAATAAAGTTGCGTAGCATTGAGTATGCATAAACTTCAACTCACTACATTTCTACAAAGAATAAAATCTTAAATTCTCAAATGTTTCATTCACAAAGAATTCCATACAGAGTGTAACTAACAGCCAATGGTTCCATGAAACATCAAACCGCCACATAAAAACTACCATTTCCTCAAACTTACTCCCAGCAGTTAACAATACGCACCACTGTTGTTACGTAGGGAGTAGAGTACCTGGCACATGCGGCGTTTTCCGGAAAGGCGACGCTTCTTGGCGGCGATGATGGCGGCGACCTTGGCAGAAACGGAGGAGGAGTCACTCTGCTGCCGAAGCTTCTTGCGAATCGCTTTGTTCTTCTTCCTTCGGACAGCGTCCTCTCCCTTGGCCATTGTTACAATACAATGAAAGCTCACAGTTGGAATCGGAGCAGCAAGTGGAGGTTATGCTCCTGCATAAACGGCGCCACTACGGAAAGAGCCTATGCTGGCGGCGTGTTTCGGGTAACCACGAAGTGAAGTGAGTATTGAAATAATTTACTTTTAGAAAATAAGCATTTTTTTTTATGTAAGTTAAAAATAAAACTTCTTTTAAATATTTACCTGATACATTATAAATCATAAATTATAAATATTTATAAATTGAAAAAGAGCTATACAAACAAGCACCAAACATTTCTAATGTTTTTTTTTAAGAGAAAAATATTGTGTACTGTATTTTAAAATTGTTCAAATAAATTTTTGGGAAAATGACCCAAAAAGAACTTTTAATATATCAAAAGACAGAAAGATGTGAGAACATTTGGAAATACCACAGAGGTGCTAGCACTTATGAGGGATTTACAATTTCAGGGGTAAATTACCATTTTACCCTTACCTATTTTTTTATTAAAATAATAAAAGCCCCTCCACCGCCCGGCCCAACCAGAACCCCCGCCGACCGCCAGTGGTCGGCCCTCGGCGACCGGCGGGTGCCGCCGGTTGGGGAATATTCCGCCCCGGAAAAATCCCAAAGCTTTGGGGAGTGGGGGGTTCGAACCCCCCCACTTGTAGTCATGCATGACCGCTGGGCTAAAGAAGCCTATCATTAAATATATTACAAAATAAAAATATATACTAAACTTTGATTTTTAACTAAACCAACCAACAAATTTAGATAAGGAATTGACAGATTGACAACTTCATATAAGAATTTCACAACTTTCGTTTTTTAAGCAAAAAATCCACCTACTCTATCAGACCATTCACTAGTTTAGATAAAGAATTCCCAAGTTCATATGACGAATTAACAAATTAAGATAAGGATTTCGCAACTTTTATTTAGTAAAAAAAATTTAAATTAAATTTTATTAATAAGCTCCTTTTTGTTAGTAAAAAAACTTACACAAAAATTCGTACAAACCGAAAATCTCGGGATTCTAAATCACTAACGGGTAACTTGCTAGTGATGATCACCAAAGGGTTACCCTTTGGTGACGGATCACCAAAGGATAACCCTTTGGTGACGGATCACCAAAGGATAACCCTTTGGTGACGGATTACCCACTAGTGATTCTACGGGATCACCAAAGGGTTACCCTTTGGTGACCCCGTAGAACCCGCTAGTGATGATCACCAAAGGGTTACCCTTTGGTGACAGGGTCACGGGGTCACCAAAGGGTTAACCTTTGGTGATCATCACTAGCAGGTACCGCTAGTGATGATCACCAAAGGTTAACCCTTTGGTGACCCCGTGACCCTGTCACCAAAGGGTAACCCTTTGGTGATCATCACTAGCGGGTTACCCGCTAGTGATTTAGAATATTTTTCGTTTGTACGAATTTTTGTTTAAGTTTTTTTACTAATAACAAGGAGCTTATTAATAAAATTTAATTTAAAATTTTTTTACTAAATAAAAGTTGCGAAATCCTTATCTTAATTTGTTAATTAGTCATATGAATTTGGAAATTCCTTATCTAAACTAGTGAATGGTCTGATAGAGTAGATGGATTTTTTGCTTAAAAAACGAAAGTTGTGAAATTCTTATATGAAGTTGTCAATCTGTCAATTCCTTATCTAAATTTGTTGGTTGGTTTAGTTAAAAATCAAAGTTTAGTATATATTTTTATTTTGTAGTATATTTAATGATAGGCTTCTTTAGCCCAGTTGTCATGCACCTTCGGTTCGAACCCCCCACTCCCCAAAGCTTTGGGATTTTTCCCAAAGCTTTGTGGAATATTCCGCCCTTGGCGGAATATTCCCCAGCCGACGGCACCCGCCGGTCGCCGAGGGCCGACCACTGGTGGCCGGCGGGGGTTCTGGCTGGGCAAGCCGGTGGAGGGGCATTTATTATTTTAATAAAAAAATAGGTAAGGGTAAAATGGTAATTTACCTCTGAAATTATAAATCCCTCACAGGTCCTAGCACCTCTGTGGTATTTCCAAATGTTCTCACATCTTTCTGTCTTTTGATATATTAAAAGTTCTTTTTGGGTCATTTTCCCTAAATTTTTTATCTCCTATTTTTTCTCATAACACATCCCTATTTCACATATGATTGGTGTCGATTAAGTTACAAGATTCTGACTGTTTTTATTTTAATAATTAGTAATTGGTAATCTAGCAGATTTAATTTTTATTAAAATGAGATGATAATGGAAATTCAGTTTTGTCACGAGAATTATATAAAATCCAACCAAAGAATCAACGTTTTACTTTTTTACTAGCAAATAAATTTTTTTATGTGGCCATATGATTGAATCCTATTTGATGGCTTATTGATGTCAGTTAAGTTACACTGTGCAGTCTGCTCTTATTTTTATAGTTTGGTAATTAGTAATTTAGTAGATTTAATTTAGATTAAAATGTTCAGGTAAAAAAATTTAGATTAAAATGAGATGGTGAAGGAAATTCAATTTTGCCACATGAATCATACGAAAACCCCCGCCAATTTTGTCACGGTAAAGGATGGGTAAAATGGTAAATTTACTACAAGAAACGAAAATAAAATTGGGCCAAGGCGAAGCCCAACTTAAGGAGCCCAGAACGTGCTAACTCAGACCAAGGGGTGGAGTCTCGGGTTTTGTGAAGTTTGGGCCAAGAAAAATTATTAAATAGGTTTTTTAATGTGGGATCCACAAACTTTATTAAATTATTTTTCCCTTCACTTGAGAGGAAGAGGTAAGAGCCCTATAAACCTATTCCAAATTTCCAACTTCACTTTCATTCATTTAATAGATAATTTAAGAGTAGATGATGACTGAAAATTCGATGGTTAGAGAGAGAAAGCGAACAACAACAAATGACTTAATAGCCATGGAAATCATGGTTATAGTTAATGCTCTCTCACATCCTAAATATAAGATAAAATTAATTTTTTTGAAGAAATTAAGGAAGCTAATTAAATTACTTTAGAATATTTATATTTTAATTTTTTTCTAAAAAATATTTAGTTTGACTAATAAACTAATATATAATCTAAGAATACACAATACATGATATAATTAAGTAACTTATTTACCTTCCTTAAATTTAAAAAAAAAAAGTCAACTCTGTCTTATATTTAAGACCGGAGAAAGTAGAATAAAGGTTGTGGTGGTTTACTTCATTACATGCATGATGATTTTTGCTATGGAGAGGGAAATTTTGAAACTTAATTATTGTTTTAGAGGGGTGTGGTTCAATTTATTTATGGAATTATGTTAAAAGCAGTGTTTTCAGACTCGGACCAGTCGGTCCAACCATGAAACCGTCGGACCAGTGGTTCGACCGGTCGGCCAGTTTGATTGTTAACCCCGATTCGACCGGGTTTTATGCAATTTGACAGGTTTTTTAAATTTTTTTAATATTTTATTCAAATTTTCATATAAATAATTCTAAAATCTTCATTTCCTCATCGGTCTAACTCCGATTTAGTACCGGTTTAATTCCGATCTCACCTATTAATCTTTGATCCAGTACCCAGACTGGTTCAGTGATCGGTCCGGTTTCAGAACCTTGATTAAAAGTGAGTTAGGTCCTCAGATTTGATAGAGAAATATTACGCACCGTAAGCTTTAAAGCAAGTCAGTTTAGAATATAATTTTCCGATGCGTACATTTTAAGAGACATGATGTTTCTAATTTATGTTGACTCAGAAATCTGGAAAATGCTTGCAAAAATCACTATACAGTTATGAATTTTAAAAATTTCAGAATTGTTTTTCTGTAACCGTGGGGATGTTAAAAACATTGGAGTCTTCGAATTCTGTTAGTATCTCTCGATCGTAAGTAATTTTTAAATGAATAAACAAATTTGATACGTGACCTTAAAATATGATATAGCAAATGTGGGATTATTATAATTTAGAAAAACAACTAAAGAAATTTCGATTAAAATGAGGAGGCTTTTCCAACAAGAAGTCATGCATGTTGAATGGTAGATTAAGTGGTCCAGGATGAAGGCAAAAAAAAAAAAAAAAGGATTAAGTGGTCCAGGAAACACGTATTCACGACTCAAATGGACAGTGAAATATTTAAATATAAGATCCACACATGATAAATATATTAACGTTATTTGTATGAAATTCCCTTTATATGTTATTCATAATTCTTAATGTTGTTTATACCTCATTCGATCATAAATGTAGAAGACTTGCACTATAAACTAAGTCCTATATTTAAAACTGAAGGTAGAATTAACTTTAAAAAAGTTTTTTTTTTCTAAATTCACAATGATTTAAACCCTGGAGCTTCTATTTAAATATCTAAAAGGTTAATTAAAAGCTCAAGATGCCATGTGGACCTCCACTAATATGGACAAAAAACCAAAAGAATTAAATAAAAAATATAAAATCACATCTCTCCATATGACCTGTTACATATCATTCCATTATTTTATTTACAATACAAATGGTAAAAGATTCAACATAAGGACCCAACTGCAAACAAAATAATTAAGAGGTTTATCCATGATGGCTTAGTGAGTGCTTGGAATGACTTATTTTTAGGAAATAAGTATTTATTATATAAGTCGAGATAAAACTCCTCTCACATACTTACCTCATATACCGTGAATCACGAATTATAAGCACTTATTACCCAAAAATAAGATATCCCAAACGAACACTTATTCTTCCAATTAAGCTTTTTTACAACAAGAAGCCCCATTATTTAATACAAAGTCAACATGCATACAATTAATAACACCTGAATTTAATGCAAAATAATACCACAAGACATAATCAAGGTACGTAATCTGCTCAAGTTTCATCATCAATCCCACCTCTGCATGAACCTGCATGTAAAATAGGATGAAGAATTAATACAAACAAAGAAATAGTACTGTACCCCCTTCCTTATTCCTTTTTTATCAGATAAGGTTAACCTAATCGAGTTGTTTAAAAAGTTAATTAAAATTAGTCGGGTGCAATAAATACGTAGGAAAAGAAAGAGAATTTTGCTTTTCAAAAAGGGAGAATCCCTGAAAAGGAACCTGAAAATTGGGAAATGACATATTAATCATTTCGCGAGAAAAAAGTTGGAAATTTCTTATCACGTTTTGACATTTTCTAATAAACTTTTGATAAAAAAAACTCATCTGTTATTTCCCAATTTTCAGGTTCCTTTTCAGATTCTCCCTTCCAAAAATGCCCTCATTTGTGTGGAAGAAAGAGAATAATTGCTGGGAAAAGAATGGGTGGTAGAGAGTGAAAGTTATCTTGAAAAATGAAGAATTATACGAGTAATTTTTGTAATTAAGTGGAGGTAAAATGAGAAGTTTACAAAAAAAATTTTGAGACATCCTCTAGACCTATCTTATAAAAAAAACATGAAGTTTAAGAATCCTATCTTGTAAAAAAAAAAAATGAAGGGAGTATTAATTGATAAGATCATACACACACACACATATAACCCAAACTGTAAAAATAAAATTAAAAGCAAAAAGAAAGAGTTTGAATTACCAGTAGTAATGATTTCAGTTATTGCCTTGCTTTTTGGGTGGAGGCTTAGTTCTGCCATAACCAATACTCGTTCCAACAGTATTAGTTCCATCATCCATCCTGCTAATAATAAAACCACCAAGTAGCCAAACAACCAACACTAATTTATTTTGGGATTTACTATGCAACAATCTTCTTCTTACTGTGTTGTCTTTTGTCTTCAATTTATGACCAAAATCATTCTATTTATAGACAACCCAGAGGCATAGGCTTTTCCCTTCAATGGAAAATGCAGTACTATCTCATGGAAGAAAACATGAAAATTTTCTGAAAATGTCTCGTATTTTCTTGGGAATTTTTCTACCATTTTTGTAAATTATATTAAGGTAGCTTAACGTATAAGTTTTCCTCCCATGTGCCGTGTGTGATTGTTTAGGGCACAATTTTTATAGACGATATTATTCATCAAAGGATAACACACGCATATATATATATATATATATATATTTCTGATAACGACTCTCTATTTTTTATATATATATTTACAGTATATTTCGGGTGTTGTAAACACAGAGAGAGAGAGAGAGAGAGAGAGAGAGAGAGAGAGAGAGAGAGAGAGAGAGAGAGAGAGAGAGAGAGAGAGAGAGAGAGAGAGAGAGAGAGAGAGAGAGAGAGAGAGAGAGAGAGAGAGAGAGAGAGAGAGTATATTTTGGGTGTATTTGGACTGGAGAGTCATCAAGCAATTTTGGGAGATATCAATTTAATGCATTATCTGGGGAAGATATTGTAAATATAATAGTTTTAAACTAAATAAAAAGTAGTTAAGTTTAGGAAAAATATTAATAAATTACAGTTCTGAAATAAAAAGCAAAAGAAATTATTAAGGAGGCTGCTAATATGTTGAAGTTTATAATATGTTTTTTAATTATAAATACTATTTTTTGGGTTTGATCCAAAATTATAGGATTATATTAGTTGAGTACTTTTTTCTGAAAAGCCACGAAATTGAAGAATTTTCAGGGTAAATGCGAGGAAATTCAAAGCTATTTCAAGTTTTCAACTTTCAAGAAGCCATTCCCATTTGTGGTCAACCGCCCACGGTTTAATGACACGCGGCTTACGAAATTATGATACTCCTCTCACTCTTAAAATGACATATTTATCTAATTAACTACATCAAATTAAAAAAATTAGTTAATATAATATGTATTTTTTAAAACACTTAAATTATTTTCTTTAATTCTTTCGTTTAATCCTTTTCTTAATTATTGTTAGGAAAGCATCAATAAGGATAAATTAAGAAAAATTTGACCAATGTATAAATTATATCTTATATTTAAGATCAAAATATACTCTCCAATAATATCTTATACTAAGCGAGTAACAAATTTCTGCAGGGTGTGCACTTTGTCAGAATATATTCCTTCTTGCTCGTCGTATTTGATATCGATGGAAGAAGGAGACGAGGGATTTTGATTGTTGGAGCTTGAAAGATGCAAATGTTGTCGACGGTGTTGGGGTGAGGGAAGGAGAAGACCGGCGGTATTTTTTGAACTTATGAATATGACTTGGAAATCTGATTTTTTTTTTTTAAAAAAAAAAGTGACGTGGATGCTATATGGTATGCCACATCAGCATAATGAGGCCAACTAATGTTTAATCATTTAGGCTATTAATTTGGAGGCAATATTATTATATTTTGAAATTTTCAGGGTGAAATTAAGATAAAAAAATTTTTTAGGGCAACATTGAGATTTCACAAATACTTCCAAGGTAAATTTACATATTAACCCTTTATAGTGTAATGATAATATTTTAGAAATGGGACACGTGGCCACATATAATTGAAAAACTTAATATAATGGATATAAGAAACTTGATTAAAATATTTTCCAAAACATATCCTTTTTAGATTAATCCACTAGTATCCGGTGCTACTTGTAACTAACTAGTCCAGTGTACTGGAATATAGGCCAACAATAATGGGGAAAAGCGCTACCTCCAAGTAATTCCAAACCATTTCTTTAATTATATTTTTTATAATTAACAACTCACAACCTATTGAGTGGATTAAAATTATAAAGATAGAAGTCAAGTGACAAATTTATTTTAGTTACTCAAGAGGTTTTTTCTCCCTTATACTCAAGAGCTATTGGGATTCTGACTGCCAAATGCATTTTTATGTGCTATATCTCTTATGCAAATCAATATAATGGAGTGATTTTAATAGATTTTTTTTTGGAAATAATATATATTTGATAATCAAATAGATATTGGCAAAAAAAAAAAGGATAATCAAATAGATGAGTATAATTATTTGAACACTTCATCAATAATTCATGTACCTTATGTGAATGTGTGTAGCGGGTAAAAAAGCATTATTAAATATTCAAAGTCTATTTTTCTTAGGAGAAATTGGACTATTTAGAAATCTAAAATGTGTTTTATGATGAAGCAAATAAATTCATGACCATTTGGCTAATATTATTGGGATTTCACATCAATGGGAACATCCTACCTATATTTGGCTTCTCTCCTATACCCCTTCCCATCATTTTTTCCCTCTTTTTTTCTTTTCCATCATTGAATTAAGATTTTAACGGTCCAAATTTAATCTATTATAAAAATATTATTATAATTTTACTCAAAAGATACAAGAATAATTTTTCTGATACAAGATGCAAAATAAATTTAAACTGTTAAAATTATTTCTTATTTTCTGGATAAAATTATAATAATATTTTTATAATAGGTTAAATCTGGACCGTTGAGATCTTAATTCAATAATAAGAAAAGAAAAATTATGGAAAGGGGTATAGGAGAGAAGCCAAATCCATCATTTCCTACCTTATGTTGAAACATTTAGATAATTCAGTATTCGATATACTACCTGTGATTGGATCTTGCATATATTGACTCACCACACTGGTTGTGTTGCCTTTTGTCTTCAATTTATGATCAAAATCATTCTATTTATAGACAACCCAGAGGCATGGGCTTTTCCCTTCAATGGAAAATGCAGTAATATTTCATGGAAGAGAACATGAAAATTTTCTGAAAATGTCTCCTATTTTCTTGGGAATTTTTAGCCAATTTTTCTACCATTTTTGTAAATTATATTAAGGTTGCTTATTGTATATGCCTATGTTTGGTATCACTTAATTTTAGACAATAAGTTTTTATTATATAAGTCGGAATAAAACTCCTCTCATATACTTACCTCATATACTGTAAATTATGATTTATAAACATTTATTACTCAAAAATAAACTATTCCAAACGAACACTATGTGTTACTCCCATGTGCCGTATGTGATAGTTCAGGGCACAACTTTTATAGACGATATTATTCATCAAAGGGGAACACGCGCGCATATATATATATATATATATATATTTGATAACGACTCTCTATTTTTGATATATTTAGAATATATTTTGGGTTTATTTGGGGAGTTATCTTACAATTTTGGGAGATATAAATTTAATGCATTATTTGTGGATGATATTAATATATCATAGTTTTAAACTAAATTAAAAGTAGTCAAGTTTAGGGAAAATATTAATAATTAATAAATTAAATTACAGTTCTGAAATAAAAAGGAAAAAAAAATATCTAGGAGGCTGCTAACAAACCCAAAATTATAGGATTTTATTAGTGGAGTACTTTTTTCTGAAAAGTCACGAAATTGAAGAGTTTCTGGGTAAATGAGAGGAAATTCAAAGCCATTTCTAGTTTTCAACTCTCAAGAAGCCATTCCCATTTGTGGTCAACTGCACACGGTTTAATGTTAGATAAATACTTGCAGACTTTGCCATGTCATCAGATTTTTATGAAATGAGAATACAAAAATTTAGATAGTTTTTATCCTAGTTGGCTGATGAATCATCTGAAATAATTCATATTTTATTTTTTTAAGAAATGATTAAAGTTGTTGTGTTTTTATTAGACAACACTTAGATGATGTGACACTTTTAAAGTATGTAAGTATTTCTCTTAATATCACGTGACTTATGAAATTATGATAACAAGTTTTTAAGTTGAAATACCCATTTGGTCAATTTTACAAGGGGCTTGATAATCGAATTATGTGTTTTAAAAAATAGTTACAATTTGTTTGAAATAATAAATATATAGAAAATGAACCATTTGTTTTATAAAGATGCACTTATTTATAAGGGGCATATAAGAAAGATATATAGAACAATAAAGAAAGAAAGTATGAAGAAAAATGTAGTACAGAAAAAACAAGAAAAGAGAATAAAATTAATTAGGGGGAAAATAGTAAAAACTCATTAAATATTTAAATAATCTCAAATTTAATATTATAAAAAAGATTAAGGTAATTTAAATTTTAGATTTTTAAAAAAAAGGGAGAATCCTTTAAAGGAATCTGGAAATTGAGAAATGACAAATCAGTCATTACATAAGAAAAAATTGAGAATTCTTTATCACGTTTTGATATTTTTTAATCAATTTTTAATAAAAAAAAGACTCATATATCATTTTCTAATTTTCAGCTTCATTTTCTGAAATTCTTCCTATAAAAAACACACGAAGGAATATATATATTAAGGAGCAGATTAATTGGATTGGCCCAACAAAAGGAGCGGAATAATTGGTGATTGAAATTTCATTAATCTTTTGTATTGTTTATATTATGCATTAGTTTTGGGCCTTGACCCACAAATATACGGGGTTATTATATTATATTATAGTATTAAAATATGAAGGCCTTTTTGTACGGAAAATATGAAGGGCCTTCCAAACTGGAGAAGGCTAATGTTTCAACTTTCAACCAACTTTTTTTTTTTTGGGCCAGCATTCAACCACCTATCCCTAATATATCTAATAGATAAGAAATATAAATGCTAAAGTATATGCTTACTGATTTATGCCTATTTCAATTGTCAAGTTTTAGTTTAATACCTTCAGTTTATAAATTATATTTTTAATTCTTCAATCTTAACACCATTAATTTTATCTAATAAAAAAAATATTGATTCATAAAATTAAAGTGATGATTGTATAATTAAACACTGAAAAAGTATATCTAAAGATAAAGTTGTTTTAGTTTTATTTTTTTAATTCACACAACTTGAAATATAAAATTATAGTAATAAAAATATTAAAATGCAAGCATGCTTCATCATTTTCAAAGACCGCAAAGACCAAGGAGGCAAACTTGTGGGTATTGGTGCGAATGTCTCTACAACTTTCTTTTCCCAACTTTGTGGTCCTCTCCAACCCTTTTTTTTTTTTTTGTTTAAATGTGTAGTTGCGAAACGTGTTATGCTTTCAATCATTCCATGTGTTAGCGGCACTAACTCGTATTAGGGTTAAAGAGGAACTGTCAGAATGTAACCCCCTTTCATAATTAATATTCGGAATATATAATTAAAGTGAAATAGAGACCAATAACAATCAAATAACATTTTACTAACCCATCACATGAACGGGTTTTCATAAATACATTTCGAAATTATTTATAAACTGGTCTCACATTCACATTCCGAATACAATTATTACACGAAGATAAATCACATTTATATAAATATCAGAGTACGCAAAATAATTCCCGGCCAATCCCGGGTTCCATTTATTAACTGAAGCTTTATAGGGCATATTCGCCCATTACAAGCCCTCATATGGGGATTACACAAATCCATTTCAAATATATAACAAATCCTCATCCACATATATATATACACATCCAAACCCATATTCTCCCGACTATGATAACCAACTACTGAATCTTCAACTCGAAGGAAATCCTTGCCGCCCTTGATTACTTACTTCATCCTCGATCTACTACCTTGTCTGAAAGGTTAGTAGGAGAGGGTGAGATTCAAGAGAATCTCAGCAGGATAACAATATCAATATGTATGTACGATAAATGTTTAATACATGAAATGCTTGCATCACATAACTCATGCTAACTCAATGGTAAATTTGTAAGCTCAATACTTCGAACAATATACTGATGACTATAGCATAAATTGAAACATAACTTCTAATTACACATAATCATGCAAATCTAAAACATGCACCAACACATTAACACAGATATCAAATACATGCAGGAGAGATATGTTCCCTACACTCTTTCCACGTAAGCTCCAGCTCCGGCTGCTCATGATCAGGGCGAACACCAAACCCTATAACCAAAACAAGGATACAGGGTTAATCTCTTTTCCAATTCCTTAACTTTTAGACACTTAAGTTGGTTATCATTCACGACTTTTAGGTGGCTACTCAAAGCTTAAACACATGTCTAAAGGGTTGGAAAATACTTAACCAAAGACCATCTTTTGAATCCTCAAAATCCCCTTTTTGACTGTAGAACTCGAGTGAAGATGACCTTACTCGATCGAGTGATGACCTCAACACTCGAGTGATGACCTCAACACTCGAGTGATACCTCTTCAAGCACCCGAGTTCTACCGAGTGAAGCTCCAAAAGTGTTTACTTGAGAGCACAGAAATCCCAGAGTCAAAAGTGCACTCGAGCACAACGACCCTCACTCGAGTGATAGCTAAACACTTACGAGTGCTAGCTCACCCTCTTGACAAACCAACTGCGAGTGACAACCTGAGAGCAACCTCTTAGCATACAACACATATTCACTCGAGTGAACCATGGTGCACTCGAGTGAAGACCTAGATCACTCGCAGGTGAGGAAGTGCACTCTTGCTTCTTCCATAAACAAGTACAACCAAAACCGAAGGGAAAAGGGAAAACATTACGCTGCACTCGAGTGAGACCCATGTTCACTCGAGTGATGCTTATTAGAACCCAGAAAAACGCAGAAAACCAGAATTCTCCCAAACTTACCTAATATTTCTCCAATGGTTCCTAAACTTTAACACAAGGCTATTTCTACATAATTTCACTCAAGGAATCAATTGGAAACCTCAAAACACCCAAAATCCTATTACAATAACATTTTCCCCTATGGTCTCACTTATTACACACATTACCCAAATTTCATTACTTTACACCCAATATTCTAAATCAATTCCAATGACACCAAAACACACTATGGCATCATTTTAACCACAATACACCACCATTCCACAATTATACCAAATTAGGGCAAAAACTACAAATCACAAATCTCATCAAACAATCACAATATATAGATCAAAAGGGAGATATCACTCACCTCTTCCTCTTTCTCAAAACTAATCCTTGATTCTTCATCTTCCAAGATTCCTCAAGCTCTTAAAACACCTTCTTTCCTAAATCTAAAACCATAACAATGAAGCTCTCATTACTATGAACAACTTAAAAGAAGGGTATTTGAGCTAAAGATGACATTAAACTAATCAAATCTTACCTTTTCCATTTCTCTTTCATCCCAAGCTTCAACATCCATAGAGGAAGAAAGGAGAGAAAGAAAGAGATGAAGAAGACAGATTTTTGGCCCCCAACACACACACAAACCGATTTGAGGGAAGAGAGGAGAGAGGAATGAGTTGAAACATTGACCAAGATCTCATGGTTCACAAAGTGCCACTCGTCACCATCTTCCCACATCTCCCATGAGCTCACATACACATAAGCATATAGGATTCCGCCCCTTGATCTATTGCATAATTCAATCTCAACCATTGATCTTTGAGTTACCAATGAGTTTCCTCTTCGGCAACCGATCAACTAGTCGGTAACTTTACCGTTTGGCCCCTGATTATGGTCATTCCCTTGGAATCACCATCAACCTCATTTTCATATTTCTTAATACAAATTTTGGATCTTGCTAAACCAGGACTTAACAGTCCACTAATCTCAGGCTTATTCTTTAAGCTCAAGTCTCAAAATTTGAGGTATTACACAGAACTTACCTATAGATTTTCTTCGTTGGTTGAGAACACTATTTCTTCTCTTCTCTAATTTTATTGCTCAAAAGCCCTAACTGACATATAACCATTTCCCTTTTTCCTAGATGATTCGTGATATGAGGGGGATGCTCAATCATCATTTTAATTAGAGAGGCATTATAGTCCTTTAATAACATTAAAAAATCCCTAATCAAACCTCTTGCCCTAATTAAGGATTGGTTAAAAATGTGGGGCTGAGTCTAAATTTAGGTATTTCACTTGGATTTTAGTAGGATTCTCCAATTGGAGTATATGAAGCTTAAATTTAAATTTTACAAATTATTAAAATTTATGCCGAAAAAAGTGAGTTAGCTTGCAATAATCCCCAACTATAAGTCTATAAGGTCTATGCAAGGTTGGAAAAGTTTTGTTTTTTATTTTTTTGATAAACAAAAGAGAATAGACATTCTATTTACTCAAAGGAGCGCTAGCGTTATTCGACATTCAAGAACAATAATGCTGCAGTAAACTTAAATCCCCACCCAAGTTTCATCATATAGGCAGAGTTTTGATCTTTGGAATGGCGCAACCTGATGATGAGTCCACTACCCTCTAGCTTACCTCGACATACATTCTTCCAGTCAACAAGATGTATCTTCCTCTGGTTAGAAGTGCTGCCCCAGAGAAAAATTCTACATTTTTTTTATTAATCTCTTTGCAGGTGGCACTTGGCAAGGGAATAGTTTGCATGGCAGAATTAGGCATAGTCCCTAGCACCGACGCCACTAATGTGTGTCTTGCAGCAAAACAAAGTGAGTTTATTTTTTACCCTGATAGTCGTTGTTCGCCATTTAGCTTCCGCAAGCGTACGGGTCGCAAATAATAAATTAGTGAGAAAACGAGTGTCGATCCACAAAGACTATGACAAAAGTGAGTTAATTAATGTAACCATGTTCTTAATTAGATTGAATGGAATCATTTGAATTTGATAAAGTTAATTAAAAAATTTTGATAAAAATAACAAAGCAAAATAATAGAGATTGAGAAATTGGGTTTAACTTCAAAAGGTATAAACTTAGGATTACTTCTTCCCCATGATATTTCATGAAATTATGCAAATATTCACTTATGTTGATTGAATGAGTGTATATGTTAGTCAAATGTTCTAAAATCATCAACCAAACTCTCTCAAGTCAAAATTGATTTTTAATCTTCATTAAAAATATTCAATTTCTTGTTTATAATTAATGAAAACCATATTTTCAAAGCAATCCTTCAATTGACTATACTAGGTTGTTAGATATATCTTTATTCTAACAACAAACCATCCATTTAATTCCTAAACTTCAAGTCTAGCATGATTTTTCTTAAGTTCTACAATTAAATTAGCTCTCTCAAGTATCTTCTAATTAAACAACTCTAATCATATAGTGATCAAGCACAAGATAGCATTAAGGTCAAAGAAAAATCAACATATATACTCATTAACCAATAAAAGCAAGATAATATAGTAGTTTCAATCTATACAATGGGTAAAAGTAATCCTAATTGAGAGTTCTAGTTACTCATAGTCATGAAAGAGCTACAATTATGTAAAATAATTACAGCCATATCAAAAACTTAGCAAAGAAAGGGAAGAAGAATGAGAAAAACTAAGGATTGAAGCCCTAAATCTCTTTTAGACTTTAACTCAAGCTCAATATACTTCAAGAAGCCAATACCCTAGCACACAATACTCCCAAGAACACTTGAAAATTGCAAAATGATCTATTTTCGGCCCATCCCTTGCTTAAATACCCTTCACATGCATTTCAGCAAGTAAAACGCATGGTTGCATAGTCTGTTGTATGCTTCAGCACACACCAGTGTGCTAAAGCAGATGACACAGTAAGTCATGCTCCTCATTGGCTTCAGCCAAGGGTCAGGTGCTGAAGCATATTACACAGTATAAGTTCTGACCATATCTGTTTCAGCACACATGACATTGGCTGAAGCATATTACGCAGCAGCTTCCTCCTAGCTCATGAGCTTTCTTTAATCTTTGTGAGCTTTCATGAATTTTCTTCTTCCACCTACAAGGAGAGACTTCATAAGCTCTTTAATTTTAACTGATAATCCTATTTATATGCATTTAACTCATGATTTGAACTTTTCTTTTGTTCTATCATATTTTCCTCTATATATGCAGAATTTGTACTTAAAAGTAAAGGAGAAGAAAATATGCTAGAATGTTATCAATTTCTATGAGTTAATAGTCGTGCATCCATTTTGTACAAGGATCAATTGGTACGTGGACTTAGAAACCCACTTGTGAAGGAGTGGCATACCAAGATACTTCCCTAAATTGACGGTTTGTGAGAACCCAAAAAAGTCGGCCACCTCTTTACATTGATTATGGTTAACATTACTCGAGAAAAGAAATCTTGGTTTTAGTTGCATTAACTTTTTGTCCTGACATGTCGCAAAATCATCCAAGATAGCTTTGATTATCCCAGCTTGTTCCATGTCTGCCTCTGCAAACAGAAAAAGATTATCAACGAAAAACAGATGGTAAATAGCCATACCTCTTTTATGAAGACGAAAAGGCTGCCATTCCCTTCTTTCCACTTCTCCTTGAATTAAATGTCCCTGTTTTTCCAATACTAGAACAAACAGATAAGGAGATAAAGGATCACCTTAACCATGCATAAGTGATGGTAGCTTATTTTAAAGGTCATTAAAAATTTTAATGATAAAAAAAATTTGCTACAGACATTATAAATCAAAAGTTCGTGACTAACAATCGTAGAAATAAGCAATGATTTGCTGATTATTTTTATAAATTATTATCCATACTATTATCTAAATTCACAACAATTTTCACATTCTACAAAAATATTTTTATTCAAATATAAGTAGACTATATATATTAATACATTGATAATAAGTACAGTAATATGAAAAAAAGCAAATCAGAAACAGATTTTAATATCAAATTTTAAAGTATTTTATTGTCATTTATATACAAAAAATTGATCAAAAATTCAGGTAAAAATACATATATTTAATTATATTTTTTATAATTAACAACTCACACATGTTGAGTGTATTACAATCAAACACATAAAAACCAACAAGCTGTAGTTGAGATGGTAAGCGACATATTTTCTGTAAGAAAAAAAATACAAATTTAAATCTTAAGAAATATACTTATTGGGAGAGATAGAAAATAGAAACTATTTACACTTTAAATCTTGAAAAGAGAAACCCTCGATTAAAAAAAAAAGTAAACAAATAAAAGTCTAAGTGACAAATTTATTCTAGTCACTGAAGAGGTTTTTTTTTCCTCCCTAATACTTAAGAGCTATTGGGAATGGTATGAGTTTAATATATTTTTTTGGAAGTAATATATATTTGATAGTCAAATAGATGTTGGCCAAAAAAAAAAACCCGGATAATCAAGTAGATTAATAGAATTACTTGAAGACTTCAATAATTCATGTCCCTTATGTGAATGTGTGTAATGTGTGTAAAAGCATTATTAAATATTCAAAGTCTATTCCTTGAGGAGAATTTGACTATTTAGAAAAATAAAATATGTGTTTAATGATGAAGAAAATAAATCCGTAATCGTTTGGCTAATAGCCTAATTTTTGGGATTTCACATCAATGGGAACATCATGCCCCACCTTGTTTTTGTGATAAAAGGATATCTTCAAATGTTCACATCCTATTATTATTATTAGGATCGGAATTGTCAAAATCGCTACACACTAAAAATCAACAATTTCTTTAAACATAAAAATTCAACTTGGCATAATGATTGATAGGCATTTTTCGTTATGCATGTGATAGACGTAACTATATCTCAAGTTTTGAATTCTTGACCTGCTCTTTTTTTTTTTTAATATAGTAAAAGATATTCAACAAACACATAAGAATCTATCCTCCTGAATCAACATGAAATCTCATCCTAGTTACATCATTAAATAAAAAGGTTGTAATAGCATCAGGGGGCGAATATGTGATATGAAGATCAATCGCCATCTTCCAAGCTTCTTTAGCCATAGAGACTACAACTATGTTAACATCCCGAGTGCAATATGAAATTTCCACCTCCCAATCTCTATCCAGCAACGTTTGAACTTCCTCAATAAGCTGACAATCAGGGTGTTCCTGAGTTACCTTTCCCTGAATTAGATCAATTACTTCACTACAGTTAGACTCAATCATGATTTGTCTGTAACCTCTATCCCATGAGACTTTAAGTCTCCACAAAACACCCCAAGCTTCCGCAGATACTATTGTTCCTTGCCCGATCTAATACATAAACCCCATCAAAAATTTACCATTGTGATCTCTCAACACACCTCCACACGTGCATGTACCTAAGTTGTCATTCCTAGAACCATTGGTATTAATCTTCACCCACCCAAACGGTGGTGGCAGCCACTGTTGTTGATTCCTTTCTACACTCTTATCTTGAAGCAAGCTTGTACTACCCCAAGTTAAGCAGACACGAGAACGAGCAAATATGGCCTGTCTACTCCAAGTGTTATTGTTAAAACATCTGTCATTACGAGCCAACCAGATATGCCGGCATAAAACCGTAAACCAAAGACGAAACTCGAATCCTTGGATTACGTCTTTTCTTCCCGTACATCATGTAAGGCAGTCATTTCTCTCAAGCATGCCAAAATTCTTGACCTGCTCTGCTATTCATATCTTACCTCACTCTTACATGAGAAAGTGGCTTGGGATTCAATAGTGTAATTGTTAATTATATTAGGGTCCAAACCTATTTATAAGTAGGATAAAAATAGAAATAAAGCAAAGTTATAAGGCAAACTTGTGCAATATATCTCTTTATATGAAAATGTATTAGTTACATAGTCGTGTGCAGCATTATATGGGGTATTAGGATGAGAGGAGTGGTTTAGAACAAAAGTTATAAATTTGACTTTTATTTTTAGGACCGAATGATTTAACATGTTTCACAACATAAATGCATCATTTGAATTACAAACGTAAATTTGAGAGTTTGATTTGTAAATGACCTCATTAATAAGTGGTGGGAATGAATACTTAGTTTTTGTTTAATTGAAGATTAATTCAATAAATTAATTATATAATATTGTGCGAAGAAAAGTCCAAATTGAAAATCCAAAACATAAATTCCAAAGCCATAGTGAATACATACCTAAGCCATACATCGATTCTGATTCTGATTCTGATTTCTAACTAAAGTTCTTTCGGCTAAAAAGCAGCACTAGTCGTTATTTTTGGTCATATTGTTTTTATCAAGGCAAATACTATATTGCGTCGAGAACCTGACTTTTCAAACTCATTATGGACCACTTTTAATTAATTGGCTTATTAGTTCATGATGATGTTTACACACACAGGCACAGATATTTGGGTATACTATTATATACTACAGTATATTCCTTTCACAATCAACCGTTATCTTAATCCTTTTATGTATTCCCAATTTTTTTTTTTTTAGTTTATTTTCCCCCTCTCTTCTTCATTTCTTTGAGTTTTACTAGGTATGTTTGGTATCACTTATTTTTAGACAATAAGTCCTTATTACGCAAGCCGAGATAAAACTCCTCTCACATACTTACTTCGTATACTGTGAATCACGATTTATGAGCACTTATTGTCTAAAAATAAGCTATTCCAAACAAGCATTATATATGATCCTTTAATAAATCTAAAACTTAACAATAGCATTGTGCGATTTATACAGTTGAGTTCATCTAATGGGATAAGACTTTCTTATACTACTTATAAGATCAATTATATATATTCCTCATTTCAACTACTTTTCCTATAATTTCAATTTCATTTTTTTTGCCCAAAAAATTTCATTTTTTTTAATTTTATATGATTATACTTTAATCCTCTGAGAAGTCGCGATCTCTGGATTTTTTATCAAGTGTGATGTGGTCAGAGTCCAACACATTGTTTGTGGCCGGTAGAAATTAACAACATTGTGCCGTTTGGTCTGTACAATGTGGAGTGTTTATACACAAGGACAAAGACTGCAAGATATCTAAATCAAAAAATGTAGACAAACATCTCATGATGACTAGTAATAGTGCTTGTTTGGAATAGCTTATTTTTAAACAATAAATGCTTATAAATCGTGATTCACAGTATACGAGGTAAGTATGTGAGAGGAGTTTTATCTCAGCTTACGTAATAAGGATTTATTCTCTAAAATTAGTTAGTGCTCGTTTGGAAGAGCTTATTTTTGGGCAATAAGTGCTTATAATTCGCGATTCACGGTATACGAGGTAAGTATGTGAGATGAGTTTTTTCTCGGCTTGCGTAATAAGGACTTATTTCTCAAATTTAGTGTGTGTTTGGAAAAGCTTATATTTGGTAAATAAGTCTTTATTATGCAAGTCGAGATAAAACTCCTCTCACATACTTACCTCGTATACCGTGAATCACGAATTATAAGCACTAAGCTCTTCCAAACACACCTTAAGTGATCCCAAACACAGACATAAACTATTTAAACGTATCACATCCTTTTGTAAAAAGGATATGAATTAGAGTATTGCTACTTTTGGTGTGTGTGTATAAAAACATATCAAATTCTTCTTGGTAAAAATTTTTTAAATAGGGACATTTCACTGTTTTTTCCATTGAATTAACAATCAAATTAAAGTTGTTATTACTTTTTGTATCAAAAAAAAAAGTTGTTATTACTTTTGCTAGATCAATTACAAGTATTCAATGACAGCATAATTAATTAATTTGTTGATGAAAGAAAGAGCAACATGGCAGGCATTAACATTTGGTGTTGGCAAAAAAAAAAAAAAAACATTTGGTAAGCGCATATTATTTCTTATTGGGTAGTTAGAGGGAGACTTGTGTAATGTGTACTTGAAATTAATTATTTATCACTAAATTAAAGAAAGATCATTTCATTCCGTTAAAACTACGCTGTAGTACACATATCTCCATATACATAAAAAAAGAAGAAGAAATTTTAGTTGGTTGAGGATTGAGATCCATGAGTTTCAAATATTTACAAATTTAATTACCCATTATTTTAAATTAGAATCAGCAACAAGGCTTCAATTTATATCTTTTCATGATATTGACTCTTTTTGGTATTATTCATAATATTGATTATTTTGGTATTATTCATAATATTGATTTTTCTCTATTGGACCAACTTTCCTTTGTGCCCCACACGTACTCTTTAATATGAAAAGCATTTAGCTCAAATGTGCATGCATGGAGTTTTGGTCTTGGCGGGCTGGATCTGGGGGCGACTTTTCTAGAGGGAATATATAAATAGAATTTGATTTCTTTTTTTCTTTTTTAATAATACCGCAGTTTAATTTGACTTCCACATTCATGAGTCACCGAATTAATTATTAGGTCCCACCATCCCCACTTTTTTCTTTTTTTGGCCAATCCATCCCCACTTTTTTCTAATCATTATATTCCACGTACGATATATTCATATGCTACAACTTTTCTTTTTCTTTTTCTTTTTTCCCGAAAATATGCTACAACTACTCGCCATATATGTATATAATTATCAAAAGTTTCACAAATACTCGTATTTGGAATAATTAATTTGCAGCTCCTTATGCTTTCAACTAATTTTAATCAGATCCTTAGAGTTTTTTCTAATCATGTCTTTAGAGTTTTTTTTTTTACTATGTTTCTATGATTTTTTTTTGGGAAAATCTCAGAAAAAAATTTCCAAAATTTCAAAACCTTAAATTAGATTTGTTTTTTATAATTGATAAGGGATTGACTATGCTTGATAAGAAAATCAAAACTTATTTTAACAGAAAATCACTGATTTGATATTTTAATATTTTGAAGGTCGTTTTCTTTGATTTATCCTCATCCCCCCTTTACTTGGTCATTATAATTTCTCACATGATTTTTAATCAAGTCTATAGATTTTCATGTAACTAATAAAAAGAACATAACCAAAAAAAAAAAAAAACTTTAGGAACCTAACAAGTGAAATTATATAGATATGATAAAAAGAAAAGAAATACAAGGACCTATTAAAAATTAGATGAGAGTTTAGGGATTTTCAAATTAATTATCCCTAAAGCATTTTATTGTACCTTAAAACATATTTATTTTTTAAAAATAAAAAATTTAGTACACACTGAATGATAAAATCCAAAACAGTTCCAGAGAGGACTTCAAAGTTTGATAAAAAATGACAAAGCTAGTTACTACCCCATGTGGGTCATTGAACCAGTTGCACTTTAAAACAGAAGATAAGTCTAAAAAAAAAAATATTCCAAACACTTTAATTATTTTATAGAGGTGCTTCTTTGACTGACTGAGAATAATGAGAAGAATACATATGTTGCTTCTGTATGTACACAAAAGGCATCGGTCCTTTTTGACCACATTTGGGTCAAACTTGCTATTTATTGTTGGCCGTCTTGTTATCTTTTATAACTAATATATCATGTGCCTATATATGATTATCCCAAGGCACACATATATTGGAATCTGTCAGCTGTGTGTTTGTATATATACATAGAAACCCAGAAAGAGAGAGAGAAAAATAATAAAATCTGAGAGACTGAGAGAGAGAGAGAGAGAGAGAGAGAGCTGGAACCAAAGATGGGAACTGTTGATATTGAAGCTGTGACCATGGAATTGCCTTTAAGATCTTCAGTAGTAGCTGGGAAGAAGGAAACGAGCAGCCATATCAGTAGTCCTATCGGTGCCTCTGATAATAATAATCCCCAGGAACTTGATGCTGGAGCTCTTTTTGTTCTCAAATCTAGAGGTTGGTTCTATCGCTTTTTTACGCTTTTGATTTCTGTAACAAGATTAATGAAGAAGTCTGGTTCAGCATTTCTGTTTTATACTATCTCCGGTGCTTAGTATAAGATCTCGTCTGTAATTTATTCTACAAACAAAATTTTGCATTAAGGATCGGAGGCAGTAGACATATATGAATTCTTTGACTGTTATAGCTCCAATTGAACTTCTGATATAGATGCTGAATTAGAGTCTGCATAGTTTTTTTTTTTTGTTTCATTTTTACAATGAAGAAGGAAAAGAAACTACAAACTCAGTTTGACGCTGGTATCCAGAATCAGAAAATTGGGACGAGTTCAGCATTTCTGTTATATCCTACCTCCGCTACTTAGTATAAGATCTCGTCTGTAGCGTAATTTATTCTACAGAAAAAATCTTATTATATATGAATTCTTTGACTGTTATAGCTCCAATTGAACTTCTGATATAGATGCTGAATCAGAGTCTGCATAGTTTTTTTTTTTTTTTTTTTTTTTTCAATTTTTACAATCAAGATGGAAAAAAAAAACTACAAACTCAGTTTGACTCTGGTATCCAGAATCAGAAAATTGGGACGAGTTTCGGTGTTATGTGGACTGATGAGCACCAAGAGCTCATTAGGATTAAGCTTCGACGATGGATATGTCTTTATCGACCAGCCCAGAGAAGCTATTGCTTGAAAAAGTGATACTACCTCTTATTCTTAACATAAGATCTCCTTCTTAGTGTAATGTGCACTGTAAACACCGATAATCACTTTGTGATGTAAACAAGCCCAACTAGGAAACTTGGTAGTGATCAGAATATAGAATCGTCTCATATCATCAGAAGCAAGAGAAGAGTTAATTTTTAGAGCTATCTGATATAAGGCTCCGAAAAACTATTACTTGACAGCTATGATTGGATAAATGGAAAAGTGAAGAGGAAACAGGGGAAATAAATACTAGGAAAGAAAACATTAAAAAAAAATAGTAAAAAAAAAAATTTACTACTTTTAAGAGTTTTCCCTTCTAATTTTCTTTTCATCTAAACATAAGTGACGTCTGAAATAGTTATCAACCTTTCATTAAACCTTGGTGGAAACGAATAATATATCTTAGTGGAATCATCGACTGATTAGAAATTTTAAGCAAGTAACAAAGGTTTTGAATGAATAAAACAGGATCATGGTTACACAGTGCGTATCATTTGACGACATCAATAGTGGCTCCTGTACTATTGACTCTTCCATACTCATTCAGATTATTAGGATGGGTTGGTGGCGTACTGTGCTTGACTTTAGCTGGCCTCGTCACCTTCTACTCTTACAACCTTTTATCATTTGTTTTGGACCATCACGCTCAACTTGGCCATCGCCAGCTTCGCTTAAGAGACTTGGCCCGACACATCTTAGGTATCTACTTTCCTCCTTCCTTCCTTCATTAATATCTGCTATCAATAATTATCTCTCTCTCTCTCTCTTCCATTATTCTTCACTAACGTGGTTTTAAATTCAATCATTGAACCAATCCTAGGCCGCGTTTGTTTCCAGATTTCATTGCTATGATGAAACACTAAAGTTTTCCCTTATTTACTATGCAGGACCACGATGGGCAAAATATTACATCGGTCCACTTCAGTTTGCTGTTTGCATCGGTTCAGTTATTGGTGGACCTCTTGTCATTGGGATCAGCCTCAAGGTTAGGATAAGGTCAATTTTGTATTATCATCACAATTTTCCATTATCCCTTTTCGATTTGCATGTTTTATTAGCACTTGTTAGCTTATGTTTGAGATAGTTTATTTTTTATTTATAAGTGTTTTTTTACGTAAATCAAGATAAAATTTCTCTCACATGCTTATCTTGTATACCGTAAATCACAATTAAAAAATATTTATAAGCTAAACTTAAACTATTCCAAACAAGTATCATGCCTTATCTCATTAAGTGAGATCTGCCACATAGACCATTTTGCTCTATGAACAACTAAATCTTTAAATAAATTACTCAAAAAGCTAAGAGAGGTTTCGCTCAGTAACTTCATTGAGCGCTATCTTCTTTTTAGAGAACTTCATAAATTGCTTGATCTATCCTTCTCATTGGTGCATCTAATGACCTTTTTTGTATGTGTCCGAATCATCTTGAACGATGTTCTATATTTTTCTCTTCAATATATGCCACTCCAACCACTCTTCCTCATATAAATTCATTACGAATATTATTTTTTTACTTTTATGACCATATATCTATTTCAATGTTCTCATCTTAATTACCCTGACTTCATCTTAATTACTAGTCTTATAACAGGATGATAAAACTTTATCTTTTACCTTATGAAAACATTTCAAATTCGTTGTGTGCAGTCTATTTACATGCTGTACAACCCAACAGGAACAATGAAGCTGTACCAATTCATCATGATAAGTGGGATTGTCATATTAGGGCTGGCTCAAATTCCATCATTCCACTCTCTAAGGCACATGAATCTTGTTTCTCTTATTCTCTGTCTGGCTTATAGCGCTTGTGTCACAGCTGGTTCCATATATATCGGTAAGCAAATTGAATCAAACTAAACACACAAAATCGATATATATATATATATATATCTTGTTCTCTTCTTATTGTTTTGTGTTGTTTCAGGTCATTCTAAAAACGCACCCCCCAGAAGCTATTCAGTGGAAGGGAGAAGTATAGACAAAATCGTTGGCGTCTTCAATGGCATTTTAATCATTTCCACAGCATATGCATGTGGTATCCTTCCTGAAATACAGGTAATTAATTAAGAAACTTCTTTTTTTGTGTTTCGGTATATATCAATTTGGAGGCTTAAACCAAGTTTCCATTAAATGCTTGTTTGGCTACTTTCATGTTAAACTGGTTTAATTTTTTCTCCTCCAACCTCATTATGGCAGGCATATGTAAAATGACTGCCAACAAATGTTACTCTAGTTAGTAAGGAACTAGCTCATATAACCCACTTGGTTTTGTGAGTTCAAATTTCGCTGCTTGTATAAAAACTTTGGTATCCATAAGTATACGTTAAATTTGGAGGTATGCTCTGACCTTAGCAAGTCCTTGAGACCAAACTTACCTAAACTTTATTGATAAATCCCTCAGTTTCCATTAAATGCTTAGTCTTTTGGCTAGCTACTTTTGTTATAAACTGGTTTTTCTCCTCAAACCTCATTATTATGACATGCATAATGTAGATGTCTGCCAACAAATTAAATATTCATCTAGTTGGTAAGGAGTTGGCTCATAACCCACTAAGCCATGAGTTCAAATCCCGCTGCTAATATGAAAATTTTGTTAGTAGGCGATCTATAAGAACCTCTGTAAGCGTTGATCCTATTGCCTAGTAAGTGATAGTAATGTTGGTATTAATGTGTTGCAGGCAACGATAGCACCACCGGTGAAGGGAAAGATGTTCAAAGGACTGAGTCTATGCTATTCAGTGATAGTCACAAATTATTTTAGTGTTGCAATATCAGGATACTGGGCATTTGGAAATCAAACTCATCCAACCATTATTGGTAGCTTCGTCGAAGAACAAAAGCTTTTGGTTCCCAAGTGGTTTCTGGTGATGACCCACTTATTCATCCTTGTGCAAGTACTAGCAGTCACCGTGGTATGTAAGAACTTATTTACGTGCTAATCATTTCTCACCTGTACATTTTAGTTCATAAACTTCATATACGTACGTTTAGTAACTTTTTCAAAGTCATAAGACATGAGTATTAGTTCTAGGGATTGAGCTAGGATTTAGATATGAGAGGGTTCGAGATTGAAAAACAAATATTTAAATGTACAACACATCGAAAAACAACAACAAGAAGTCATATCCCGCTAGGTGGGGTCAGGCACATACAAAATTTTTAGATAAATGTTTCTCTTCGGTTGTCCCCCACCCTTTTCAGAGGGCTCTATGTTGCTTAATCTATCACCCTGATCACTGACATATCCAATAACCTTTTTGTGTATGTCCAAACCATCTCAAACGATACTTTTGCAATTTTTTCTTTAATAGATGTAACTTTAACTCTTCTTCGTGTATGTTCATTACAAATCTTATCTTATATGATCACACATCTATTTCAACATCCCCATCTCAACTTCCCCCAGTTTATAGCACCTATTCAATACTGAGAAAAAGTCTGAAAACTCAAGGGACCAGTAATACATAGTTTGTATTTTGAAGTGCTCAAACACTATACTACATCTACAACCTCTTCTTCAGAGTCTAGGAGTGCGTTAGTGTCAATATATATATATATATATATATATTTGAACTAATACAAAACTATACTTTTTGATGATGATGTTGCAGATCTATATGCAGCCAACAAATGAGTTATTTGAATCAATGTTTGGAGACCCAACCAAGGGGGAGTTTTCAGTTAGGAATGTAGTGCCAAGGGTGATTTCAAGGTCACTATCAGCGGTGGTAGCCACAGTATTGGCTGCAATGTTACCATTCTTTCAAGACATAACAGCAATTTTTGGTGCCTTTTGTGTCATTCCTATAGACTTCATTTTGCCAATGGTTTTCTTCAATCTTACCTTCAAGCCTTCAAAACGCAGTCTCATCTTTTGGGTCAACACTTCCATAGCTTCAGTTTCCTCAGTTTTGGTTGTAATAGGAGGAATAGCTTCAATTAGACAAATGGTTCTTGATGCCAAAACGTACAGTTTATTTTCAGACGGCGGATAGAGTAGTTAACAATATAAAATATATACATATATAGTTGAGTCTCTATATATATTGGTTTTCAAAAGTGGAAAAGGTGAGTGCCGATTTTAGATTTTGTTCAAAGTCTTGGAGTCTCAGATTTTTTTGGAGGGATTTGGTCAAAACCAGAACTTGGAGAGAAGCCTTCTTATTAAACCCAAATGGTGGTGTGAATCTCTCCAGTCCGAAGTGCACAGTGAAAGAGGATCATGCAAGAACCATATATATATATATATATATATATGTTACCTCTAGTCTTTAATAAAAGATCTTGTGTAATTTACACTATGAACGAGATCTTATATTAAAGACAAGAGATAGGATATTAGCAGGGTTCAATGACTGTCAACTAGGAATCGTGACAATAAATATGAACAACCTCTCATGAAAGTCAATGAAGAAGTCAGATTCGTTGTTAACTCAAGAGGGATGCTTAGGGAAGCCAATGAATGTGCCAACATTATAGCAAGGATCTCACACATTGATATAGAAGAAGTAGTGTTTGATCATCAACCTCCACATTCTTTGTAAATTAATTCTTTTAGTCAAAGATATATATATTATTGTTTCTCTATAATAATTATTATTATTATTATAGGAGCAAGAAAATGAATAAGTTATTTAAAGGATATATAATAGGTTATCTATATAACTATAACTTCAAATGAAAAGAAGAGAAGATCACGATAAATACATTTTTTATAAACTTAGAGAGGGACATGATCAAGAGATGAAGAGAAGTATATAAGAATAAGATCAAGTTTCTTTTTCCCTCCATGTGTCTCTCCCTCTTAATAATTCTTTATTTCTTTTATAATGTTAATGCAATATTTTAACTTCAAATATCCTCAGGTCGAAAAAAAAAAAAAAAGCATCCTAATTATATTCTAGGTTGTTATTTTCAATTTCCTATTCAACGACATTAAATATGCGCATGAGTGGAGCTGGACATATGGGGTCAACTTCTCTAGAAGTCATAATAATCCATTTTGGGTGTATCCGGCTGTTTTTTTTTTTTTTTTGTTCTTTTAGCGGAATATAACACAATACTATCTCCAATCTTTAATATATATAAGGTGTTTTTTTTTTTTTTTTTAGCGGAATATAACACAATACTACCTCCGATCCTTAATATATAAGATTAAGTTAATTTTTTTTAGAGAAATTAAAAAATCTAAATAAATTATTTTAGATTATTTATTTTTGCCATTTTTCCTCCTAATTTATAAACTAATATATAATGACCTACAACATATATTATAGTTAAGTAATTTATTTAATTTTCTTAATTTTTTTTAAAAAAAAATCAATTAGGTTTTATATTAAGAATAGGAGAGAGTATAATACATTTGTTTATTTTGACTTCCATGGATACTTTTACATATACATATACACACACATGCCCCCCCCCCCCCCCCCACCAAATCAAGTATTAAGCAACTTAATGACGAAGACTCCCAAAAGTATATCTAATTTAATTAGTCTTGTTAATATTTTCACTAACTACTTTTCGAAACAAATACATTTCAAAGTATGTAACAAATTAAAGGATATATCCAAATCCAAGTATATGCTCAAAACATTGATTGTTGGCAGTACAATAAAAATGGTTTAAAGCTATTAAAACCAGTTAATGATTAAATAAAACCGACAAATTTAAACACAACAGTGAGCTCTTACATTCCTGAAAATAAAACTCCTCTTCTTAAACTTTTTATTAATGTGGTTCAAGCTCACATCTTAATATATACACTAAAATTTCTTCAATTTTGAGCGATACATGACTTCTTTTGACATACAGACACTACAAAAAAACATGAAATTTCTGACGAAGTTCTCCACAGAAAAAATTTCCATAGCAATTTCTGACGGGGAATTTTTTCCATAGCAAAAATTGCAAATTCCGTCTTTTGCCACAGAATTTCGGTTGGAAATTTGCGACGGAATTGAATTCCGTAGGAAATTGTGAGGGAATTTTTTACCGAATTGAATTTCGTGGCAAAATTTAAAAATTATTATTATTTAATTAAATCTAATTTCAAAAAATTATTTTTATAAAATTTATTATTTATTAATTAATATTTTTTAATTTAATTTTAAATTTATTTTTAATTATTATTTTGTAATTTCTAGAATATTTTTAATTTCCAATAATAGGTTTTGGTCCCTATAGGGGCAAAATGGTCATATAAAAATTTATTTATAAAAAATAAAATTTATTGGTTATTAATTAATATTAGTAAATAAAATATTAGTTAATAATTATTTATTAGTTATTAATTAATGTTAATAAAAAATTAATTTTAGAAATTAGAAAAACATATAGTCATATGAAATTTATTTAAGATGTAAAAATTTTTAATTTGAAGTTAATTTATATTAAAAATTATAAGAATATATAAAATTATTTTATATTACTATTACATTTATATATAAGAAACAAATATATATTTATATATAATTGATTATGTATAATAAGATTATATATATATATAATTGTGTAATAATAGAACGTCAAAACAGTTAAGCCCATCCGGTAAGGCATTGTGCACGTACGAATGAGGTCGTGGGTTCGAATTAAAGGAGGGCAAGTTGAATTGCATTTTCAGGAAAAAGGAGGTTGCGACACGTGGCTGATCCGGCGCCGGCGCAAGAGGGATGCCGCCGGAACTGCCATGGGCCACTGTCGACGATGAGGTGGCGACGGCCAGAGTTGCCACGTGGCTTTTTAAAGTTTAAAAAAATTTGCGATGAAATTGCAACGGAATATTCTGTCGAAAATTGCGACGAAAATCATTTCCGTCAGAAATTTGCGACGGAATTTGAATTCCGTCAAAAATTTGTTTGTCACGATATTATTAATAACGGAATCCATTCCGTCGAAAAATTCTAAATTTCATCAGAAATTCAGGGTTTTTTTGTAGTGAGACTCACATGCTGATGGTGCAGATCTTTGTGTAGCCAACAAAATGAGTTGTTTGAATCTATGTTTGGAGACCCAACTAAGGGAGAGTTTTCACTTAGTGTAAATTATACTACAAAGAAGATATTATATTAATTGTTAGATCTCATGTTTTGATGATAACAAAGAATGGTATGAAAAAGATTTAATTAAATAAGTTTGAACAAAGTAATAACAGGGAAGAGCATCACTTGAAGTAAGCATTGGAGTAATGAAGAAAGGCCAAGAGAAAAAGCTGAGAAATTGATCAGAAGCAATTTTTTTAAGGCATTACTCGAGTACGTACTCGAGTAATGAGACAAAACTTGAAGTAACCAGAGGCACCTTCCAGTAACCTGCCAACGTTACTCGAGTAAGTACTCGAGTAATAGTGTAAATGTTTTCAAGTTGCTCTCGGCCTGCCAATGTTACTCGAGTAACCAGGTAAATACTTGGAGTTGCTCTCGGCCTGCCAACGTTACTTGAGTAGGTACTCGAGTAACCATGTAAAAGTTTTCAAGTTGCTCTCGGCCTGCCAATGATACTTGAGTATGTACTCGAGTTACTCTGTTTCAGAAAATGTGTTGCTCTCGGCATTTTGTACCCTGCCAATGTTACTCGAGTAGCTACTCGAGTAACTTACTGAGGTAAGCAAAAACCTGAAGGTAGTACTCGAATAACTTGAACTAATTTTATCATACTTTCCTCGAGTCATTACTCAAGTATGCAGGTATTTAATGATTCTTTTTAAATGGATTACTCGAGTATGTACTCGAGTATGCAGTGTTATGTTCGAAGGAAAACCTCAAGTCATTACCTGAGTAAGTTATGCACAAAAAGTAAGTTTACTCGAGTTTACTCGAGTATGTACTCGAGTAACAAGATAATCAAACTTGAAGTGCTCTCGGCCTTGAAATCCTGCCAACATTACTGGAGTAAAGCATCGAGTAACCAAAAGTTTATTTGAAGGTTTACTCGAGTTGGTACCCGAGTAACCTATGAAGTTATGAGTGCATTACTCGAGTAGGTACCCGAGTAAACAACTATTTCCAAAGGTTTGAAATTTAGTTTATTCCATGCACTACCCGAGTAATCTTGTATTTGTTTGTTGACTTGAAATTAATCAAAGTTTTCCCGATGATACTCGAGTAAGTACTCGAGTAAACTTTAAGGGATACTCGAGTAAGCAAACCCAGAAATTCAGAAATCATTCCAACGTTCATTATTTTGCTTCCTATATGATTAACCTTTCATTGTATTAGTCTTCTTAGCTTATTTACAGATAAACAATGAAGAAATCATATCAAGTAAGGAAAGTCAAATGAGAAGTTCAAATGCCACCTACCGCCAACGGATATTTTTCAAAAACTGGAAAAGTCAATAGTGGCTGCGCACTCTCCAACGGACGAGAAGAAAATGTTCCAACGGTCATCACCAACATATCTATTTATATGGGAACATCCAAACAGAGAACAGAACACAACAACAAGATCACATACAAACGTATCATCAAGTTCACTATTCTGTTTTATGTGATTTTCGTAACTCTGTACTTCAGTGATTCTTATTCACTCTTGAGAGAGATATTTCATTCAAACTCAATATTTGTTATTGAGATAACTTAAGGTTGTGGAACCTTGAGTTGGGATTGAATTACAACTTGTAAGGGGGAGCGAGTGTCCAGGTGAAGGAACTTGCTTGTACTGAAGTGCCAAGAACCCACTGAATCTTGGAAGTTATAGTGAAACTCTCAGAGAAGCTCTGAGGACTGGACGTAGGTCAAAGTGGTTGTGACCGAACCAGTATAACTCCCGGTGTACACTTCGGTGATATTTCTCCTTACTCCTTACTGTTTTAATTTCACTGTCAAATTTTATATTTGCAAGGAAATTTTTAGTATCACCCAATTCACCCCCTTCTTGGGTGAAACGCTTGCTCTAACATTTGGTATCAGAGAGTAGGTCTTCTTGTTAAAGTATAACAACCTAAAAAGGATTCAATGGCAAGCATGGGTGAAGGAATTCTTCCCGACGGAGCATCCATCACTAGACCTCCCGGTTTCAATGGAGAACACTTCTTTCTGGAAAGCAAAATTCAGAGTGTTCGTGATGGCTACCGAATATGGGCTATGGGATGTAATTGAGAGTGGAAACTATCAACCTACAAAGATTGTAGATACTCAGAAAATTCCAAAGACGCCAGCAGAATATGATGAGAATGACAAGAAACTTATCACTCTCAACAGCAAGGCAATTCTGATGTTACAAAGTGCCTTGAGTCAAAGTGAATATTTCAGAATCTGCACACTTTCAACAGCAAAGGAAATGTGGGAAGCTCTGGAAATAGCTCATGAAGGAACTTTAGGAATAAAGGAGAATCGAATCAACACCTTGGTCACTGAATTCGATCTACTTCGGATGAAATCAGGTGAATCAATATATGAATTCGAACTTAGATATACTCATCTTGTTAACCAACTTGCAGCACTTGGGAAAGTTTATGATCAGCATATTCAAGTACGAAAGATTTTGAATATTCTTTCTAAAGAGTGGGAGGCTAAAGTCACTGTGATAGAAGAAGCAAAAGGAGAATCAATGAGATCAGTTGCTTCTCTATTTGGAAGTCTTTCTGAATATGAAAGTAAACTAAAGTTCAAACGGGAACTAGATGACATTGGTGACAAGAAAAAGAAAGGTCTAGCACTAAAAGCGAAACAAGAGAATCAAGATAAGGATGAGGAGTTTGACGATGACGAAATAGGACTAATCATAAAACGATTCAAAAAGTTCTACAAGAAAGGTCAAGGATTCAAACACTTATTCAGAAAGGAGGAAATAGCAGCAAAGATCAGATCATTTGCTATGAATGTGGAAAACCAGGACATATCAAGTCAGAATGTCCAGAACTGAACCAAAAGAGCAAAGAAAAGAAAAAAGGTAAATTCTTCAATAAAAAGAAGGCCTTTGTATCTGCTATATGGGGTGATAGTTCCTCTGACGAAGAAAGTGATGAAGAAGAAGTAGCAAATATATGTCTTGTTGCTAAAAAAGAAACAGAAGAAGAGGTAAATGATTCTGAACCTACCTATGATGAATTACTGTCTGAATATAATGCTTTACATTCTGAATTCATCAAAGTAGTTAAAGAATTGGTTGTTTTCAAAAAGAAAAACAAAGGTCTTGAAATTGAACTTAAAGAACGTTCAGAAAAGGATTGTGAAAGTTGTTCTTCTTTGAAAAAGAAAAACATTGATCTCACAAAGACTCTTGAAAAATTTACACAAGGAAGTGAGATGCTAAATTTTATTTTAAAAGCTCAACGATTTGTAAATGACCGATCTGGTATTGGATATGATCCAAAATCAGATAGAAGGAAAAGTAGAAAGAAAGCAGGAGGTAAGTGTTATTTGAAGAAAGGAACAATAGGAACTTACAAATGGGTACCTAAAGGCTCATATGTTCAGAAAATTATTTGTACTAACCCAAAAGGACCCAAAAAGATGTGGGTACCTAAGACTTAGTCATTTGATTGCAAGTATGTCTCAAAGCATCCAAAAATAGCAAGTGGTACATAGATAGTGGATGCTCTAGACATATGACCGGAGATTTCGAAAGTTTTACCACATTGCAACCTAAGGAAGGAGGAAAGGTAAAATTTGGTGGAAATCAATCCAGAAGGATAGCAGGAATTGGTGAAATCAAAAATGACAAAGGAATACAAGTCAAATATGTATATTATGTTGAAGGCTTGTGTCACAATTTGCTGAGCGTAAGTCAAAGTGCAAATAAAGACAACTGGGTAATATTTGACTTAGAAGAATGCTTAATTATTAACAAGAATGACTTACAGCTTGATAAGAAGAATATCAAGGCAAAGCTCAGAGCAAAAAGGGAAGGTAACTGCTATACTCTAGATATTAGTAGAAATGAATCTGAAAACTGTTTTCTAAGTAATGATGATGAAAGTTGGTTATGGCATAAGAGATTGGCTCATGTCAATATGCATCAATTAGGCAAACTACTAAAAAAGGATTTAGTTCTTGGATTACCCAAAGTATCTTTCAAAAATGACTTAATTTGTGACGTATGTCAAAAGGGTAAACAAACTAAATCATCTTTCAAATTGAAAAATGAGATTTCAATAAATAGACCACTACAATTATTGCATATGGATTTAGTTGGCCTAGCAAAAGTAAAGAGTCTTGGTGGCAACTTATATTCATTGGTCATTATTGATGATTTCTCCAGATTTACATGGGTTATTTTTCTATCATCAAAAGATGAAACCTTTGAAGAATTTATTGTTTTTGCCAAGAAAGTGCAAAATGAGAAAGGTATGACCATTGTAGGTATTAGGACCGATCATGGTGGAGAATTTGAAAATCAAGCTTTTGAGGAATATTGTGATACTAATGGCATTGATCACAATTTCTCTGCTCCAAGGACACCTCAACAAAATAGAGTTGTGGAACGCAAGAATAGAGTGCTCACTGAAATGGCTAGAGCAATGTTGAATGAAAAGAATGTGTCTCAAGTGTTTTGGGCTGATGCTATGAGTACAGCATGCTACATTTCAAATAGAGCATATATCAGAACAAAACTTGAAAAGACACCATACGAGCTGTACAAAGGAAGAAAGCCAAACATTGCTCATCTACACATCTTCGGTTGTAAGTGCTTCATTCATAATAATGGTAAAGATAACTTAGGAAAATTTGATTCTAGAACTGATGAAGGAATTTTCCTACGTTATTCTAACCGAAGTAAAGCATATAGAGTTTTCAATAAAAGAACATGTGTTGTTGAAGAATCAATTCATATTGTATTTGATGAATTTGAATCCTCTGACAAAACCATTGATGAAGAACAGGAAGTTGTTTTAAATCAAGAAAATGGTCAATCTATTTCTAAGTCTCTTATTCCAGAAGTTGATGAAACTAAGGAAGAAGAGCAATCTCTAGGTCAACCTAAAGCCTGGAAATACAATAGAAGTCATCCCTTAGATCAAGTCATAGGAGATGTGAATGAAGGGATCAAAACTAGAAATAAAATTTTCAATGAAGTAAGTTTTTCTGCATTCATTTCTGAGATTGAACCTTCTAACATTGATGAAGCCCTGTCAGACAATGATTGGGTTATAGCAATGTAAGAAGAACTAAATCAATTTGAGAGAAATCAAGTTTGGGATTTGGTACCCCGACCCAAGGATCATCCCATCATTGGAACTAAATGGGTATTCAAGAACAAACTCGATAAATCTGCAATTATTGTCAGAAACAAGGCAAGGTTGGTGGCCAAAGGCTATAATCAGGAAGAAGGGATTGATTATAAGGAAACGTATGCTCCAGTGGCTAGATTGGAAGCTATACGTATACTCTTAGCCTTTGCATGCATCAAAGGATTCAAACTCTATCAAATGGATGTAAAGAGTGCATTTCTAAATGGATACATCATGGAAGAAGTGTATGTAGAATAACCTCCAGGTTTTGAGGATGTTACTAAACCTGACCATGTTTTCAAACTCAAAAAGGTTTTATATGGTTTAAAACAAGCTCCTAGAGCATGGTATGAAAGGCTCAGTAAGTTTCTTATTGATCAAGGTTTTGTACGGGGAAAAGTTGATACAACACTCTTTATAAAACGAAAACACAATGATATTTTAATTGTTTAAATATATGTTGATGACATTGTTTTCGGTGCTACTAATGAATCTCTGAGTAAGGAATTTTCTGAGATAATGCAGGGAGAATTTGAGATGTCAATGATGGGAGAATTGAATTTCTTTCTTTGTTTGCAAATCAAACAAAGAAAGAATGGAATCTTCATATCTCAAACAAAGTACTCAAAAGAGCTATTGAAGAAGTATGGAATGGATGAAGCAAATGGCACGGACACGTCTATGAGCTCAACAACGTTGCTTGATGCTGATGTCAAAGGGAAAGACTACAACATCACAAAATATAGAGGAATGATTGAATCATTACTCTATCTCACGGTAAGCAGACCAGACATCCAATTTAGTGTTGGTATATGTGCAAGATATCAATCGACACCAAAGGAATCACATGCTGAAACGGTCAAACGAATCTTTAGATACCTTGCTGACACACCCGAATTGGGTCTGTGGTATCCCAAAGGAAGAAGTGAATATCTTGTTGCATATTCAGATTTAGATCATAGAGGATACAAGACAGACAGAAAGAGCACCAGCGGACAAGGACAATTTCTTGGAGGATCTCTTGTATCATGGTTTAGCAAGAAACAAAATACAGTGTCTCTTTCGTCAACGGAAGCTGAATATGTTGCAGTCTCAAGTTGTTGTGCACAAGTGATATGGTTAAAACAACAACTACAAGATCTTGGTATTTATCTCAAAGAAATACCAATTTATTGTGACAATACAAGTACGATAAGCTTGGCAAAGAATCCAGTTCAACATTCTAGAACCAAGCATATCGATGTCAGACATCACTTTATCAGAGATCATGTCCAAAAGAAAGATGTAAAAATGATATTCATTCATACTCACCTTCAATTAGCTGATATCTTCACAAAACCCCTTGCAAAAGATCAATTTCTATACATTAGAAGAGAATTGGGAATGGTAAATCCCAATGAGTTGTAAGTTATTTCAGTTTCTCATAATATTAGATGAAGTCATTTGATAATGTTTTGATGATTATTAATTTAAGCATCGGAGTGTATAGAAATTGTTTTGCAGGAAGGTAGAAATTCTGTTTTGAAGAACAAAAACAGAGGTTATCAGAGGATACCTTTACTGGAGTACCAACTTGAAGTTATGACTAACAGAGAAGCATTACCCGAGGAACAACTTGAAGTAAAGAAGCACTTTACTCGAGTATGTACTCGAGTAATAGTCTTCAAAACTGGAAGTAATGGATCAAGTTACTTGGAATTTAAATCTAACGGTTCAGTTACAAAGAAATGAACAGTCAGAAGTTGAAAAGACAGGTTACCCAAGGTGAGCCTCGAGTAAACTTGAAGCTTACTCTAGTAACTGCAAGTCCAGATTTCTAAATTGATGAAAAACGACTCAAATCCGCTCAAAATTGGTTGTAAATGATCGAGGGAACAAACATGGATAATTACAATATTATTCATGCCAGGTACGCAATTTAAATGAATTATTTTAAAAATTTTCTGTATGATCACTCGAGTAAGGACTCGAGTAAATATGAAGTTTACTCGAGTAAGGCCTCGAGTAATGTCAGGTTTTAGGTATTTATCTGTCGCAAACTCAGTCATTTCCACAAAATCTCCTCGAGTAAATCACTATACTCTCTTAAAAAAACTTTTCACAATCATTCCCTTGCATCATTTCCGTCAAAACCCAACAGATTTCAACCCCAAAAACCTCCTATTTTGCTCAGATTCTCAGTGCCCTAACTCACGACTGTGACTTTGTTTCTCTGAGTTTTCCAAATTTCTGTGTTTCAAAATAGTGAGAACTAAAAATCTTACTCCCACAGATTCCTCTGAATCCCAACAACATCCTGATCCTCTTTCTTCTCCTCCCACAAAGAGAAGGAAACTAACCCCGAGATCAAAAGCCAAAATTCAACCTCAACCTCAACCTCAACCAAAACCAAAAGGGGTTGTGATTAAAGAGCCCATTGTTACAAGGGCTCAATCCAAAAAGAACACCTCAACTAGGAGAGGAAAAAGTGCTAAGTCTCCCTCTCCTACACCCTCTGATTCCTTTACTTCCTCCTTTACACCAAAGTCTTCTAAAAAGCCCAAGTATGATAAGAATGTGGCTAAGGCTATGGCAAGCATACTAGACCAAATGGAGAAGGGGTAGTCTTCCAAGAAATCCAAATTGCCAGAAGAGGAGATCACCAACCCTCCAAAGGGGTTCAATGTCAACAAGCTGGTGGAGTCTCCAAAGTATTTATCTCAGTTTTCCAGAAGGAAGGTGTGCAAGACACATTATGTGGACCTCAAGTTACTTCAGGAGATATTGAAGCATGACCTTAGTTCCTATTTAGAACCTTTTATGCCTTGGCTTTCGATTAGATTACCTTATTGCACAAAAGTGATCACACACTTTTACTGTAATCTTGAGATCCTAGATGAGCCAAACAGAACCTCAGCTGAGGAAGAGATGACCACCATAGTGAGAGGCCAAAAGATCCTCATATCACCCTTTAGGATAAACATGTGGTTAGGGATAGAGAACCCCCAGATGATATTTACTCCCAACTTGAACCAAACCAAATATTTTCTGTCCTTAAACCCGGTGAGTTAATTGGCCCTTTAAATTTCAAACCAAGTGATATGTGTGATCATCATAGGGTTCTATGGTACATCTACTCTAGATCCCTTGTGAACAAGGCCAACAACTATACCCACTTTTCTGATAGGGACTTTAGGTAGTTTGCTTCACTTCTCTTGAATAAACAGAAGGACTTGGGGGAGTATATCTTTTCTGAGATGAAAAGATACAGAGTGGATGGGAAGGCTACCACACTAATGCCATATCCTCAGATAGTATCACTTATTCTGAAGGAGAATAAGATATGATATTTGGATAGTAAGGAGCCTATTGAGAGGATGACTCCGGTTGGGAGAAATCAGATTGGGAAGCTTAATATTGACATCCCTCTCAAAGGCCCTCTGGAGTCTGGGTCAAAGAAGAAGAATGAGACTGAGACCGAGACTAGCAAGATGGATGACACTCAGTTATCGGCTCCAGCTGCCACCACATCATCACCCTCCTTCCTCAATGCCACACTTCAGCATTTCATGGAGAATATGCTCCGAGGATTCCATGTTGATATCGCCAACACAAATACTGAATTGATAATCAACATGAACTACAAAATGGCAGAGTTGGTTGAGAAAATAGATAAGAGGCACGAGAAGTTGCTAGCTGAGCAACGTACCCAGGGTGAGACACTGAGATTGATTCTGGCACGATTGGATTCATTGGATCCCGGACCTTCTGCCAGTTCATCTTCTTCTACACCACCACCACCTCCAGAGAACCCTCCTTCTGATATTCCTCTCACTGAGGCTGAACCCTCTATTCCTCCGGTCTCTAGTCCACCTGAGCTACAAGCCAAAGACATCCTATATACAGTGGATAACCCAGACACCAATGAGACCATACATATTATCATTGATGATTCACCTCCTAAACCTCAGCCTGAACCCGCCCCTAAACCTATTCCATCACCTACCCACACTGAGGAAATATCTCCCTCCTCCTCCTCTGAACATCATACTCCAGAGGTTGAGACTACTCCTGAGGTTGAGACCACTACTATGGTTGTCTTCCAACCTTCTCCTATTCCTCCCAGAGATGACATCCATATCCCTCCAGTTAATCTGCCTGAACCAGTCCCCTCTAGCTCATTTGATTCTTCTGGTTCAGATGCTTCTATGGTTTTTCTAGTGACACCCATTTCCATGGTCAAGCCTTTTAGCCCTCCACTTGATTGATGAAGACAAAAAGGGGGAGAAGAACTTGAGAGTGATTTTGTAGAAGTGTCTGTGTGACTGTGCTTAGAGTGATTTTGTGGAAGTGTCTGTGTGACTGTGCTTATTTCTGGGTATTTGGGTGTATATGGGTTTTAGGGAGTCTTTTTGAACTTTTTAAGCTTTTATCTTGTTATCTTGTAATACAATTTTTAAGTTTAATGCAAGTTTATTTAAGTTATGATTTCATTTCAAGTCCATTCAAGTTTTAAATTATGTTACATTGTTGGACTAATGAGGTTGTTATGTATGCAAGGTGTATATTATGTTTAAAAACACTTTGAATCTAAACTTAATAAGTTTTTCAAAATAATCTTTGAATACAAGAAGTATTTAATTGAGAATTCAATTTGAAAAACCATGTTCAAAATCACCAAGTTTTGTCATTATAAAAAAGGGGGAGAATGTTAGATCTCATGTTTTGATGATAACAAAGAATGGTATGAAAAGGATTTAATTAAATAAGTTTGAACAAAGTAATAACAGGGAAGAGCTTCACTTGAAGTAAGCATTGGAGTAATGAAGAAAGGCCAAGAGAAAAAGCTGAGAAACTTGATCAGAAGCAATTTTTCTAAGGCATTACTCGAGTACGTACTCGAGTAATGAGACAAAACTTGAAGTAACCAGAGGCACCTTCGAGTAACTTGCCAACGTTACTCGAGTAAGTACTCGAGTAATAGTGTAAATGTTTTCAAGTTGCTCTCGGCCTGCCAATGTTACTTGAGTAGGTACTCGAGTAACCATGTAAAAGTTTTCAAGTTGCTCTTGGCCTGCCAATGATACTCGAGTATGTACTCGAGTTACTCTGTTTGAGAAAATGTGTTGCTCTCGGCATTTTGTACCCTGCCAATGTTACTCAAGTAGCTACTCGAGTAACTCACTGAGGTAAGCAAAAACCTGGAGGTAAGCAAAAACCTTAAGGTAGTACTCGAATAACTTGAACTAATTTTATCATACTTTCCTTGAGTCATTACTCAAGTATGCAGGTATTTAATGATTCTTTTTAAATGGGTTACTCGAGTATGCAGTGTTATATTTGAAGGAAAACCTCAAGTCATTACCCGAGTAAGTTATGCACAAAAAGTAAGTTTACTCGAGTATGTACTCGAGTAACAAGGTAATCAAACTTGAAGTGCTCTCGGCCTTGAAATCCTGCCAACATTACTGGAGTAAAGCATCGAGTAACCAAAAGTTTATTTGAAGGTTTACTCGAGTTGGTACCCGAGTAACCTATGAAGTTATGAGTGCATTACTCGAGTAGGTACCCGAGTAAACAACTATTTCCAAAGGTTTGAAATTTAGTTTATTCCATGCACTACCCGAGTAATCTTGTATTTGTTTGTTGACTTGAAATTAATCAAAGTTTTTCCGATGATACTCGAGTAAGTACTCGAGTAAACTTTAAGGGATACTCGAGTAGCTACTCGAGTAAGCAAACCCAGAAATTCAGAAATCATTCCAACGTTCATTATTTTGCTTCCTATATGATTAACCTTTCATTGTATTAGTCTTCTTAGCTTATTTACAGATAAACAATGAAGAAATCATATCAAGTAAGGAAAGTCAAATGAGAAGTTCAAATGCCACCTACCGCCAACGGATATTTTTCAAAAACTGGAAAAGTCAATAGTGGCTGCGCACTCTCCAACGGACGAGAAGAAAATATTCCAACGGACATAACCAACATATCTATTTATATGGGAACATCCAAACAGAGAACAGAACACAACAACAAGATCACATACAAACGTATCATCAAGTTCACTACTCTGTTTTATGTGATTTTCGTAACTCTGTAATTCAGTGATTCTTATTTACTCTTGAGAGAGATATTTCATTCAAACTCAATATTTGTTATTGAGATAACTTAAGGTTGTGGAACCTTGAGTTGGGATTGGATGACAACTTGTAAGGGGGAGCGAGTGTCCAGGTGAAGGAACTTGCTTGTACTGAGGTGCCAAAAACCCACTGAATCTTGGAAGTTATAGTGAAACTCTCAGAGAAGCTCTGAGGACTGGACGTAGGTCAAAGTGGTTGTGACCGAACCAGTATAACTCCCGGTGTACACTTCGGTGATATTTCTCCTTACTCCTTACTGTTTTAATTTCACTGTCAAATTTTATATTTGCAACGAAATTTTTAGTATCACCCAATTCACCCCCCTCTTAGGTGAAACGCTTGCTCTAACATTAATGACTGAAGTTAGAATATATATATCGTATGGGTCCAGTGATTGTTAACTAGAGATCATGACAACGACATGAACATCCATGAAATTGAATGAAGAAGTCATCAGATCCTTGTTAACTCTAGAGGGGAGCTAAGGGAAGCCAATGAATTTGCCAACATTATAGCCAGGATTTCACACAATGACATACTCCCTTCGGTCCTAAATATAAGACATACGATAGAGTTGACATTTTTTATGATATTAAGAAAATTAATTAAATTACTTTAAAATATTTATATTTGTCATTTTTTCTTCAAAGTATTTTGCCTAACTCATAAACTGATATATAATCTAAAAGTATATAACATGATTAAATATTTTATTTATCTTCCTTAATCTTTCTAAAAAAAGTTAATTTTATCTTATATTTATGACCGAAGGGAGTGTATATATATATATATATATATATAAGACGTTTTTTATCTGATCAACCTACACATTTTTTGTAAATTAATTCTTTTTGTCAAAGATATATATTGTTTCTCTATAATTATTATAGGAGCAAGAAAATCAATAATTTTTTTTAGAGTAAAATACTCTAACCTCCCTATATTTTGCTTTCATTATACAGACCTCCCTTCTATTTTAAAAACATACACTTAAGTCTAAATCCTTAACTCCGTTAAGAATTTTTATTTTTTAATTAAAATTTATATTAAATTAAATTAAATTTACTAATTTACCTTTCATCATTACTAATTCCCTAATTTTTGCTAAAATTATTTAAGTAATTTAAGAGTTTTTTATTTTTCGTAATTTATTTTTTACATTTACAAATAGTTATCTGTTAATTTTTTTTTCATATTGAGATAATGACTTAATTAATTTAATTAATGCAGATATAGAAAACTTAATTAAAAATATGATTAATTCTTTTATAGATTCATACTTTAATAAACATGTTTAAAAATTAAAATTAATATAAGTTATATAATATCTGAAATTTACATTATTAATAATATATGATGAATAAAAATATGCATTTCAAATATATTTTCAATCATGGTATCGTAGCAAAAAAAAAAAACAAGAAGAAGAAATATATTTGTAGTCATTTAAAAGAATACTAAATAAATAAGTTTCAATAAATATGATAAAAAATTTAAATTTTATAATTTTTTAATATAATAAAATTATTAGATTTTATAATATATTAGAAATTTTGAACATGTATGTATTAGAATTATTTTTTATTTGTATAAAAAGTTATTTTAGGCAAACATAAATGTCTATAGTCAAACTTAACGGTCAACTAACGGCTTGATAGATAGAAATTGAATCTCAAACATATAAGAGATATTTTTATAATATGCATTTTAATTTTAAGGGAGGTCTATATACATTTTCAAAATAAAGAGGGAGGTTTATGTAATTTAAATAAAATAGAAGGTGATGAGTCAATATATTTTACTCTTTTTTTTATAAACAAGGAGACCCCACCACCAGATAGATATCTGACATGTTTTTTTTGAACCCTAGCCTTCTCAACTTGGCTAGGTATGTGAGTAACTGACTAATCTGAGCTTGAGAAGCGAGAGTGAGAGTGCGTCATTTAATGAGTTATTTCCTCTCCTTCAGAAGTAATGAATAATTAAATATACGTTTAAGGGTACTGTCATCTATTATATAACTACAAATGAAAAGAAGAGAAGATTACATAAAAAAAACACAGAGAGAAGATTACAACAAATATATTTTATATAAACTTAGAAGACATGACCAAGAGATGAAGAGAAAAGTATGAGAATACTTTTTCCCTCAATGCCCCTCCCTCTTAATTCTTTATTTTTCTTATAATTTTAATTCAAGTTTCTAACTTTAAATATCCTAATTATATTCTAGGTTGCTATTTTCAATTTCCTATTCAACGACATTAAATGTGTATGTAAGGAGTGGGATTATACTTACATCAAGTTCCTTACATCCATTACATCAAGTTCTCCAATCACATACAACCATGTGTTCTATTGTTTGCATTTGGCTTTATAGTTAATTGATATTAATGTAAAAATATAACACATGGTCACATATAATTGAAAAACTTGACGAAATGGATATAAGGAACTTGACCTAAGTATTTTCCTAAAGAGCGGGGACATATGGGGGGTCAACTTTTCTAGAAGGCATAATAATCAATTTTGGGTGTATCCAACTGTTTTTACAATATATAATATATAATATATAATATAATTCAGCAGTTTATTTTGACTTCCATGTATATTTATAGTATATATGCTTTTTTCTTTTGGATTAATAATGAAAACTTAATTAACAATTCAATTGACAATCAAAAAGTTTGCAAACGAAAACCCAACAAACATCTAAGTATAAATCATACCAAAATATCAAATTAATCCAAAAGGAATATGTCTACAATCTAAAATTAGATTATTCTTAATTATTATAATTCAAAATCATTTAAAACTAAATAATCTCAAATCTTGAATTAAAAAGATAAAAAGAAAGAAACTCCCTTATAATTTTTAGATGTAAGCTCTTAGACTTTAGTTTCCTCCCTACTCCTCCCAAATTACCTTTCAAATAAGATCAAGCTGCTATCAATATCATCTTTCCCCACACGCTAAACAACTCTCGAACATTTGGAATAATGAATAAAGGTGGAGGGGCCGTGTGGGTCCCGTGGTTGAATATGGTATAGATGAGGAGTATTAATGGAGAATGAGAGCGGGTGCTATGCGTGAGAGAGAATGGCTAGATGGTGTGATGCGAAAAGACAAGACACCGACACCGTGTTTCTTCGGTTAGGTTAATTTTAAGGGAGAATTACACTTAGATCGAAGAAAAAAAAAAAAAAAAGAAATAGTCCATATAGATTATAAAATGAAAAAATAGTTTCATTAACAATTTCATGAGTATACATTGACAACTCATTAACAACTTCAGGGGTCTGTATTGACAACTCCATGGGACCATTTTTTCATTTTGCAATCTATAGGGACTATTTCTTCATTTATTCTCTTCTTTAGGACCTGAATGTAATTTTCCCTAATTTCAAGGTAGGAAGAGAGAGTTTTGGGGTTAAATTTGAGCTTATTAAAATTTAAGTGACCAAATAAAACCTAATAATTATATTCTCTTTTAGCTTCTAAGAACAATTCTGCATCGTAGGATATTCTAATATGTTTTTTCTTATCTTGTAAGAATTAAATAAAATCAATTCAGATTTATATTATTCATATATTTGAAAATATTATTATCAATCACAAGATATGCAATCAAAATATTAACAATTTAAGCCTAATAATATCATAATCAATTCAGATTTATATTATTTCTTAAAATTGACTAATAATACAAATATTATCTAATAAATCTAAATTAGCCTAAAATAATCTCCAAAATAAATAAAAAAATGTGAAATAAAATATATTAAATTTTGGATTTAACAATCCCCTTAGTAATATTCTTATGTGTAAGATCCCTTGGTTTCATTAATTTGATAGATGGGAAAAATTTGTATGTAGCTCAAGAAGTAACAAATATATGAAAAGCGGATATTAAATTTCGTTCATAAAATTTATATATTTAATTAGCGGGTGTTATTATATTCATGACTTATAAAATAATGTGAAATGAAAACTAAGCCCAAATGGTATTAGGTAATAGAAATTTGAAATTTTATCAAAGTCAAATATTGGTTAGTGGGCATCTTTTGTCCTATTCAATATGTGCCCTTGAAAAACGGCATTTCGATTTTCGACCGCAATTTGCCTCCGAATAACTTTAATACCACTTCTTTTCAACAGTGAGGATCAGTGAGAACCTGCCTTGATTGTTTCTTTTCAATTATTTGTCTCCTTGTCATTGCCTATATACATCTCATATATATATATATATATATTGATATGGTTATTATAGCTAGGGAGAGAGAAAGATAGAGAAGGAAAAAACATCAGAGAAAGAGAGAAATTCAAGCAAAAATAATAAGATGGGAACAGTGGTTCATAGCTCAGTGACTGTGGAAGTGCCTGCAAGTAACAAGGAAGACGGCCATGTCAACCCCTCTGATCCTCATCAACTAAACGCAGGAGCGCTCTTTGTTCTCAAATCCAGAGGTTAGTTAACGGATTTTGCTTACTATATATATATATATACTACCTCCTGTTGTTAACATAACATCTCGTTCTTTAACGAAGATATTAGAGTACGAAGTGGATCTTATATGAAGGATTGGAGGGATAACAGCAGTTTCGATTCCTATTTTATCACCTTTTGATGAGAAGTTTTGTTTAAAATTAAATTGGTTTTTTCCATATGAATGATTCCTTTTATGGCTTCAATGTCATAAACTAGTTACTGGGTGTGTGTGTATCATATATATATATATATATAACTTTCTAAATCTTTCAAAACCACTTGTGATTACGATGAAGGTGAAAGTGTGAGTCATTATTGATTACGAAGGAGAATCTGTAATCGCCTCTTTATGAGAAGGAGATATTGGTGGAGATATATGAAATATTGTCCGTCTAGTTTAGTTGGTTAAATCACTCATGAGCTCGATAAACAGGGTTAGTCTTAGCTTGTGACTTAATTAAGTGTATCGGATATATAGTTAAATATATCCCTATGAGAAGAGGGAAGCAGATACCCTTGGAAGCCTTTTTCCTCAGTGTCCCTTAGAATCCTATACGAGAAGAGGGAGGTTAACATAGATCCTCTCTCTTACACTAATCCGAAGGATTCTGGGATGATTAATTTGTTTATCACCCTCAATAAAGGGCTGATTCATCATTAACTATGATAAAGACACTTTGACAGAATGAATAATACTGGAACTTTATTGAAATAATGGAAATGGTCAATTTACAAAGAGAATAAGGCTTCCTTTATATAGGCAAGCCCCTGAACACTATGAGCTAACTACAAGAATACCCTCAAGAATATTTCCAAGACTTAAATGACAATCTTGATTCTAACACCCCCCCTCAAGTTGGGGCTTATACAAATCATATGCTCCCAACTTGCCTAACAAATATTCATGACTATCCCTTCCTAAAGCTTTTGTAAGTATGTCTGCCAACTGTTCTTCAGAGCATACATGTCTTAAGTTTATCAAACCTTGCTGTAATTTCTCTCTCACGAAGTGACAATCTATCTCAATATGTTTTGTCCTTTCGTGAAAGACTGGATTGCTTGCTATATGAATAGCAGCCACACTGTCACAAAACACTACAGCAGGTTCAATATTTACAACTTGCAAATCTTTCAACAAACCAATCAACCATACAATTTTTGTTGTCACATGCCTAAGTGCCCTATATTCTGCTTCAGCAGAAGAACAGGAGACTGTACTTTGTTTTTTTGACTTCCAGGAAACCAGAGAATCTCCAAGCTTTATTGCATATCTTGTAACTGATCGTCTGGTGTCCTCACATGCTCCCCAATCAGAGTCACAATAACACTCCAGCTGCATTTTACTTTTGGAAGAAAGGAGAATCCCCATACCAGGTGTTCCCTTTAAATAATGAAGTACTCTTCTTGCTGCCATCATGTGTGACTCCCTTGGTTCCACCAAAAACTGACTTAAAACCTGGACAACATAACATATATCAGGTCTAGTGACAGCCAAATAAGACAATCTACCAATCAAGTTCCTATAAGTTTCAGGATTCCGTAATAGTTCATCTTTCTTAACCTTTTTTAAAGTTATTTTCTTTTGTTTAGACTTAGCTATTTCAGGTTTTGGTCTAGCTAACAACTTCAAGTTTTGTTCCATGGGAGTGGCTGCTGGTGCAGCACCACTCAAGCCCATATCATCCAGCAAATCTATTGCATATTTACGCTGATTCAAAACAATACCTTTACTAGACCTAGCTATCTCTAGTCCTAGAAAATATTTTGCAATTCCTAGATCTTTAATCTTAAATTGGCTATGCAAATACTGTTTAGTCTTATTTATTCCATCTATGCTATTTCCAGTAACTATCAAATCATCCACATAAACTAATACCACAATGATTTCTCCTTTCAATCGCTTTACAAACAAATAATAATCATGTAAGGATTGTTTAAAACCTCCCTTTATCAATGCTTGAGTGAGCTTAGTATTCCATTGTCTCGACGCTTGCTTAAGCCCGTACAAAGACTTAGTGAGCCTGCACACTTTGTTGTTCTCAACTTTATTGAAGCCTTGTGGAATTCTCATGTACACTTCCTCATCTAGATCTCCTTGGAGGAATGCATTGTGCACATCTATTTGAAAAATTTCCCAATTGTTTATTGCAGCCAAGGTAAGGACAACTCTTACTGTCACCATTTTCACCACCGGGGAGAAAGTTTCATAATATTCCACTCCTTCCTTTTGGGTGTATCCTTTTGCAACAAGACGGGCTTTAAACTTGGAAATCTTACCGTGAGAATCATATTTTACCTTATACACCCATCGGCAGCCAATGGGTACTTTTCCATATGGCAAATCAACAATTTCTCAAGTATGATTTGATTCCAAAGCTTGAATTTCATCCTTCATTGCTTCCACCCATCTATGATCTTTTGCTGCTTCATCAAAAGACCTAGGTTCAGTCACTGAGTCAGTACACCCTAGGAAATGCTTATGGGATGCAGATAAGTGAGCATATGACATGTAGTGTTGAAAAGGATAAGAGATAACTCCTTGTGTAGCTGCTCTTGGAGAGCAACCAGCATCATTGCTGCTGTCTGCAGGCTCATCTTCCCCAATAATTGAATTTCTATGTTGAGTGTTTGCTGTCTCAGTATGACTAGATGAAGGCAGTGGATGTGTATAATCTTGGAGCCACCCTGGAGGCCTCTTCTGCCTTGTGGATCTCCTTGGTATTGATTCAGGCAACTCTGTAACAGGAGAGGAACTAGAAGCTGCTGGAATAGGTACTTCCACTTCATGTCTTACCTCATTTGAAGGAGAAGAATCTGCAATTTCATACAAAAAAGGGTCCAAACGGTGAAAGACATCCCCCCTTGTTCAGTACACTCCTTTTCAAGGAAAGGGAATCTTTCCTCCACAAAAGATACATGTCTACTAATCATTAGCATCTTTGTTCTTAAGTTGTACAAGATATAACCTTTTTGGGTGGTGGGATACCCCATGAATACACAAGGGTCAGCTTTAGGCTGAAACTTATCAACATTATGTAATTTCAAGGCATAAGCTAAACAACCAAAGATTCGCAAATGACCTAAAGCTGGGGGGTTTCCATGAATAAGTTCATATGGGGTTTTGAAATTGAGCAATTTAGATGGAGTTCTATTCAGTAAATAAGCAGCTGCTTTAACACACTCACCCCAAAATTTGATGGGAACCCCCCTTGAAACATCAAACATCTTGCTACTTCCAACAAATGTCTATGTTTTCTCTTAACAACCCCGTTTTGTTGAGGAGTGTATGGGCAAGAAGTTTGATGCACAATTCCTTTAGCACAAAAAACAGATTTAACTTCAGAATTAACAAACTCAAGGCCATTATCAGTTCTTACCTTTTTTACAATAGCTCCATATTGACTGGAAACATAAGTCAAGAAAGTTTTAATGTGCACAGAGGTTTCAGATTTGTTATGTAGCAAAAATATCCATACCCCTCGTGAAAAATCATCAACAATGGTCAAGAAGTATTTAAAATTTTGATGTGTGGGAGTTCTATAAGGGCCCCACACATCCATGTGAAGCAATTCAAAACAAGCCTTAGATTTAATGGAGCTAGAAGGAAAAGGGAGCTGGGTGTGTTTAGATTGAAAGCAAACATCACATTTGTCAACTTTCAAACCAGTCATATGTTGTTTTATTTCATTCAAATGTTTGAGCACATGTACAGAGGGATGGCCTAATCTTTGGTGCCAAACATTACAACTGAAGTTGTTCAAAGAACGTGCATTACGCATAGAAAATAACAATGTATTTTGATCATCAGTAAGAGTATGTAAAACTATTTCCTTTTTCAGCAAGTATAATCCATGGTAGAGGCTACCAGTCCCCTTGATCTTCCCACTCAAGATGTCCTGCAGAACACAAAGATTAGGAAAGAAAATGGCGACACAACTTTCATCTCTAGTCAACTGTGATATGGATATTAGATTAAAATGCAAACCAGGGATATACAAAACATTTTTTAATCTAATATCATTTTCCAGATGAACATCCCCTATATGTGTTACTGTTAATTTTTCTCCATTAGGTACCCTAATCCTCTTAATTGGTCCAAGATAAGGTCGACAATGATTTAAAAGCTTAATATGACTAACAACATGATTAGTGGCACCAGAATCAAGAAACCAAGCAGATTGAGAAAGAGGAATCAAACCAAGCAAACCTGAAGCGGTCCCCACGGCGCCATTAGTTGGTTCCCCTGTGTCTTTCTTATCAGTGAGTGGATTCTTATCAAGTAATTGAAGAAGACGTTCATATTGCTGGGGAGTGAGATTCGTCATCACATTTGCACTCACGTCAACAGAATGTGTTTCAGCAGAACTCCGGGAATTGGTGTTACGGGATCCTTGTTCCTTAAGGGTCCGTGGCTTCCAATTCGGGGGAAAACCAATGAGATGAAAGCATTGCTCCTTCGTATGACCTTTTCAGAGACAGTGAGAACATTCAGCTAGGGAATTTCCTCGACCCTGAGTGCCTCCTCTGCCTCTCCCACGACCTCCCCTACCTCCTCGAGTCAGCATAATAGCATTCTCAGGTGCTGAAATTGGGGAGACAGAGCTGAGAGAGAGTTGAGCCTCATGTTGTGAAATGAGGGAATAAGCTTGATTAATAGTTGGAAGAGGAGACAAGAGTAAGATATGGCCACGTGCTTGGGCATAGGAATCATCTAATCCCATGAGGAATTGAAATAGACGTTGTTCTTGCACAATTTTGGTATATGCCTGTGAAGTGGCACACGTGCAAGATGGGAGAATAACCAGTCTATCAAATTCATCCCACAGATCTTTCAGTCGAGAGTAGTAAGCAGATACAGAGAGAGTACCCTGAGTTAGAGTATTGATGGCTCTGTGAAGGCTAAAAATCTTAGTGCTGTCTGATTTTTCAAAACGCTCTTTGAGCTCAGTCCAAACATGCTGTGCACTATCCGAATAGGCAATGCCACCAGAGATTGACTTATCAACGGAATTGATCAACCAAGAAAGGACAACAGCATTGCATCTGTCCCAAGTTTCCCGTAGACTTGAAATCTGATTTTCACGGGTGCAAGATCCAGTCACGAAGCCAAGTTTATTTCGCCCTAGGAGTGCAATCTTCATAGCACGACTCCATATGGAATAGTTGGCGGAGCCGGTGAGTACAGAAGAGACGAGGGTAGTGGCATGTGCATCGCTAGGGTGGAGGTATAATGGATGGTTAAAAGGAAGATTACCGTCATTTTTAGAGGAATCATCGGCCATGGTTGAATGTGAGGACGTGTAGAAACCGAAATTCGCGATTCCAGAAAGCAACACGAACAAGAAAGCACAGTGCCAAGAAATCACAAACCTGAAGCGGGCTTCCGATTTTGGTGAAAAGAAAGAACCAGAAATGGCAAGATCGAGGAATCAAACCAAGAGAAAGGGTCCGTGAGCAAGAGGAATCAACCGACTGATGGCGATGGACAAGAGGCCGACCGGATCTTGAGGACGGTGCCGAACGAGGAAAGCCATGAGAACGATCGGTCGAAGAATCTGGAATCGAGAGGCAGATCTGGATGCGTCGGGGGATGCGTGTGTGGATTTGGGTTTATGACCTTCCTTGTCCGACCGGATCTTGAGGACGGTGCCAAGTGAGGAAAGCCATGAGAATCGAGAGGGAGATCTGGATGCGTCGGGGGGTGTGTGTGTGGGTTTGGGTTTATGACCTTCGGGTCAATCAAGATCCAGCTGAAAAGGATCGTGGACGGTCTGGGCTACAGTAAGGGACTGGGTTTGTGTTTGTTTTTTGTTTGAATACAAAATTGGGAAGAAGGCCTGGACTTAAAAAAAAAAAGGCTCTGGTACCATGATAAAGACACTTTGACAGAATGAATAATACTGGACCTTTATTGAAATAATGGAAATGGTCAATTTACAAAGAGAATAAGGCTTCCTTTATATAGGCAAGCCCCTGAACACTATGAGCTAACTACAAGAATACCCTCAAGGATATTTCCAAGACTTAAATGACAATCTTGATTCTAACAAACTATCGTATGAACCCGTTGCTCTCTTCGATAGTTGATGAATATGGTTTCATCGTTTTCGTTATCTTCTTGCTATATCTCTCTAGTCTCTGTATTCAACTTAGTTTACGGAGATGATAGCAACTCCGGCGTAAATATAAAATCTATTTGATTTTTTTTTTAAGAGATTAAAGAAACTAAATAAGATATATAATCATATTATATGTTAAATATGATTATATTGTACATCAATTTATAAATCAGATAAATTATTTTAAAAATAATTTAATTAATTTTCTTAATCTTAAAACAAAAATCAGATCTTTTAGATCTGAGCTCATGATGAAAATAGTTTTGATGAGAGTTGTTAGAGGATCGTGGTTGCACGGTGGGTCTCATTTGACTACATCGATAGTGGACCCAGCACTTTTGACTCTTCCATTATCATTTACATTAAAAATAATTTAATTAGTTTTTTTAATCTTAAAACAAAAATCAACTAGATCTTTCAGATATGAGCTCATGATGAAAATAGTTTTTGATGAGAGTTGTTACAGGATCGTGGTTGCACGGTGGGTATCATTTGACTACATCGATAGTGGGCCCAGCACTTTTGACTCTTCCATTGACATTCACACTTCTAGGGTGGATTGGTGGAGTTTTATGTTTAACCCTAGCTGGCCTTGTCACTTTCTATTCTTATAATCTTCTCTCTCTCATCTTGGACCACCATGCACAGCTTGGGCTTCGTCAACTTCGCTTCCGAGATATGGCCACTCATATTTTAGGTCTCTCTTATCTTTCTTTATACTTTTCCTTCTTATAATAGGAAACACTTTGCACACTTTTATATAATTTTAGTAGTGAAGTTTTTTAGCTATATAAAAGTGTACACAATTATATTTTGAAGAGTATAAGAAGTAGACCTGATTTTTTTAAAATGGAGCAATTTTAACAATTTAATTAATTAAATTGGCTCTAATGTCTGTTATAATAAAGGGAGAATAAGTAGACCGCACATTAAAAAAAAAAGAGATGGACATTTGAGCTAATTTAATAGAATTGTTAAAATTGCTTTGTTTTTAAAGAGATTGTTTCTATTTTTGTGCCCTTTAACACTGATAGATACTCATGATAAAAAATTTCATTAATAAAATTTCACCTTAACCCTTTTTACTAATCTTGACTTTAATTTATGGATATATGTATGTATATATATATATATAGGACCAAGATGGGCCAGATACTACGTAGGGCCACTTCAATTGGCTATATGCTTTGGCGCAGTTATTAGTGGTCCTCTTGTGGGAGGGCAAAGCCTCAAGGTTAGAAAATGAAATTAATAGTCATATTAATTAGCTTCTTCGTTTCAATATTTTCTGGTTTCTGCTAATCAGTTACATATATATATATTAAAACCTTTCAACTGTGTTATGTGTAACTTTGTTTGTGTGTATGTAGTTCATTTACATGCTGTACAAGCCAGAAGGAACGATGAGACTATACGAATTCATAGTGATATTTGGGGTGATCACGTTAGGGTTGGCTCAAGTTCCATCATTCCATTCCCTAAGGCATATGAATCTTGTCTCTCTTATTCTCTGTCTGGCTTATAGTGTTTGTGCCACAATTGGTTCCATACACATTGGTAAGCAAATTGACTATAACACACTCATATATACACGTACACACATGGCATCTTCAACTGAAACTATACAAAGGAAATAACTTCTTATATGTGCTATGCGCGCGGGCGCGCGTGTATATATTATTTCAGGTCATTACTCAAAGGATATTGCAGCTTCCAGAAGCTATTCAGTGAAAGGGAGTAGTATTGAGAAGCTCTTTGGTGTCTTCAATGGCATTTCAATCATTTCTACCACATACGGATGTGGTATCATTCCTGAAATACAGGTAATTAATTAGAACCCAGATAATAAGTACATATAGACTGTTAAATATATAGCTTTGTCACTGTGTGTATATATTGGCTTTTAACATCAATGTACAACTATATATAAGGAATGCATAAATATGTCTCTGAATCATCCACTGGAGATAAGTTTTGAAAGAAGTCTCATATTTAAAAGTGTTAAATGGCATATCAATTTATGGAAATCCTAATCAAATTAGTTTAACCTATTTTGGTGAGATGGACAATTCGTAGTCTCAAACATGAGTCCATTTTGGAGGCATATGGCTCCGAGTAAAAGTTTAAAGGGTGATTCTATATATCCTAAAAGATTAGTTTGTGGGAGAACCTGGATGGGAGCTTCCCCAGTGTGGATAAATCCTACTTCTTGACTTCATACCACAACACTTTGCTCAGCCTTCAACTGATTAGGCCTTTTGAGGGTAGTACTTTTTGAGATCATTAGGTGTTCTCATCCAAGACCATTTTGTTAGATAAAAAACCCTTTGAACTTATAAATCACACATTTCTTGTGAGACTCTTCATTGACCGCAATATATCTTAAAGCATATCATGGGATTTGATATTATAATATTATGATTATATTATTAATTAAATATTGTAAATATCAGCATGGAGATACGATTGTTATGATATTCTTCACTGGGGCACCCATGTACTAGCATGTGTGTATATACATATGCCTCTAAACAATTAATGAAAGGCGTGCTATTCATTCTCATTTCAATATTTCACTTGGTAGAGCCTCTTAAGTATAAGTTAGACCAATGAGTTTGTGATCAACATTTGATAGAGTAGCCTTTGCAAATTTGATAATTTTATTGATGGCTTTTGGAATGAGTTCCATGGATTCGATGTTAAAGGGGATGAATGAGAGCCTGTGGCGTGAGACAGGGTTGCGGATTTCTTGCATGACTTCAGGAACAGAGACGAACTTGTCGGCACAGTTGTGAAGCCTTTTGCTGCCAGCAATTCATTCTTATTTCAATATTTCACACTCATAACAGTATAACACACACTTTATTGGGGTCCATACAAAAACAACAGCGCACATTCCATGATGGAAGTGTATATATATTTATTTGGAATTAATGTGTGTGCAGGCAACAATAGCAGCACCGGTGAAGGGGAAGATGTTTAAAGGGCTAAGTGTGTGCTATAGTGTGATATTCACAACTTATTTCAGTGTTGCAATAGCAGGATATTGGGCATTTGGGAATCAAGCCAGTGTCACTATTATTTCTAACTTCATGCCACAACCACCCAACAAGACTCTTCTTCCCACTTGGTTCCTCTTCATCACCAACTTATTCATTCTCCTCCAAGTACTCGCAGTCACTGTGGTAATATATATACCATCAAAATTAAACTTCAATGCTTTCATCAATTATCATTTCATTCATATACTATATTCACATAAGCTTCCAACTTTTTTGATTTTGTTTATATGGAATCAAGTTTTCTTTCACTTAATTTAATCATTGTTGGTAGATTTCTTAGTTTTCAAAATGATAAAGCAAAGCATAAACTTGCATGACACATTAATTCAATCAGATTCTATAGTTTGTTACGTACAAAATATCTAGTATCTATTCGATTCAAGCATTGTTAGTTCAAGTTGGGAGTAACTCTCCTATTATTTTCATATTCATCATATTTAATTTGAATTACTGACCTTGTTTAAAGAGAATTGAGTCTTTATGATTTCTTTTACTAGAAAGTGCCTAACTTTTTAAATCACTCTTATATAGTTCGGTTCGTCCAAATGAGGTCTAAAAAGTCCATGACACACTGTTAGTTCAAATTGGGAGTAATTCTCCTATGATTTTTTTGATTCATGATATTTATATTATATTCTGACTTTATGTAAGGAGAATTGAGTCTCTGTGATTTCTTTTAATAGAAAGTGCCTAACTTTCTAAATCACTCTTATCTAGACCAGTTCCAGGTGAGGTCTAAAAAGCCCTTTTTAACCAGTTTAAACAGTGCATGACGTATTGTTAGTTCAAGTTAGGAATCATTCTTCTATGATTTTTTTGATTCATAAGATTTGTATTTTATACTGACTTTATTTAAGGACAACTGAGTCTCTACAATCTATTACTAGAAAGTGCCTAACTTTTTAAACTGTCATTTTCTAGACCAATTCCATATGTAGTCTAAAAAATTGTTTTTTAACCTGTTTAAATGTTCATTTTTGCACAATGCAAGTGACTTTGATGCAACCACTAATGCAAATAAACCAAGTTTGATATAATCATTTTGTGTGCAGATATACTTGCAGCCAACAAATGAATTGTTTGAAACAATGTTTGCTGATCCAAAAGCGGGAGAGTTCTCAGTTAGGAACGTTGTGCCAAGATTGATTTCACGGTCATTATCAGTGGTGGTGGCCACAGTGTTGGCTGCCATGTTGCCTTTCTTTGGAGATATAATGGCAGTGTTTGGTGCGTTTGGCTGCATCCCTCTTGACTTCATTTTGCCAATGGTTTTCTTCAATCTCACTTTCAAGCCCTCCAAACGCAGCCTTATCTTTTGGGCCAACACATTCATAGCTTTAGCTTCCTCAGTTTTGGTAGTCATTGGGGCCATAGCATCAGTTAGACAAATAGTTCTTGATGCCAAAACCTACAGTTTATTTTCTGATAATTAGAATATAAAAAAATCCGGAAATTGGGAAAAGCTCTCCTATTGATAATCTCATTAGTGAGAAAGACCTAAATAAGAGTATCGATACTTTGTATCTACAAAATTGTAGAATGATAACTTCTATTGATTAGTTTTCTAAAATCATGGGGTTAGACAAATAGTTCTTGATGCCAAAACTTACGGTTTATTTTCTGATAATTAGAATATAAAAAATGGGAAAATTTGGAAAAAGTATCCAATTGAAAATATTATTGGTGAGAAGGACCTAAATAAAAATACCTATACTTTGTGTGTACAAAATTGCAGATTAATAACTTTTATTGATTAGTAATTAGTTTTCTAAAATCATGGAGTTGGGATGTAGTGTAGTACCTCTCAAATAATTGATTTTTTAGTGGAGGGATATAATTTATTCACTCTGATTCTAAATATAGGAGTTAATTAGGTTTTCACTTTAATTCTAAACCTAGAACTCATTTGTCTTCCCAATTTATTATTTTTTCCCTAACTTATTTAATAATATTGAAATTTATTCAAAATCAATTCGAGACATCAATTATTTCTGGCGCATGCTAAAGTTCTATTCATTTTCTTAATCATCAAATTACACTGCTCAGTACTCTTACTCCCTCGTAGCGAAAACCCTGTAGCGAAGCTCTCTCTTGGAACTCGTGCCAACCAAGTGTTTTCTCATTCATGGATCTCTCCGGCGACCGGGATAAGCCGCCGGAGGGAATGACGTACACTAAGGACCCTACTGCTGTGGTTAGGAGCGTGATGAATGCCTCCAAAAATGGTCGTTCAATGTCTGTTGAAGGGTCTGAATCTCTTGCTCAAAAAACAGAAAATGCAGAGAGCGCCAGGATTGTTTCTCCATCCAAAGCAGGACAGTCTTCTCTGAATGAAACAAGGCAGACCTCTTTGATCACTTCAGAGCATGTATGTTCTTACAAGGATTCTCTTATCAGTTTCAAAGGAACAGAGCATATCGGTGCTGCTCATGCAATCTCCTGCTCTGAGAAAGATGATCTGTTTTCTGACCTCCTAAATAAAACCTGGGACCTCCCCGAACCTTCTGAAGATCTGAAGCAGCTAATGGACATCTACCCAACTATGCAAATGTCACAGGAAGAGCTTAACCAATGGTCAAGACCCTGGAATGCCTCTCTTATCATCACTATTTTAGGTGCAAGAATCAATTTCTACAGATTAAAGGATCATTTGTGTAGGATTTGGCAGACCAGCGGTTTCGATTTAATCGACCTTCCCAACAACTACTTTGTTGTGAAATTTAAAGATCAGGAAAATTGGGAACAGCATTATAAGAAGATTCTTCTTGGGGGCCCATGGACAATTGCACAACACACAATACTTGTTCAGAGATGGTCTCCGTTCTTTGATCCATTCTGCAATCCTCTTGGGAGAGTTGCTACGTGGATCCGAATCCCTCATGTTCCTCTTTTCTGCTACAACAGGGAATGCATGTGGAAATTAGGAGATATGATTGGTAAAACCCTCAGGGTTGATATGAACACATTAGCGAACCCGGAGGACTCAGAAGCAAAAATCAATAGGGGACGTTATGCCAGAATATGCGTAGAAGTGGACTTGCAAAAAAAGCTAATCCCCAGAATAATCTATGGCTCAGCTCTGTTTAATATAGAGTACGAGGGATTAATGCTCATCTGTTTTACCTGTGGCAAGTATGGACACCGAAAGGATCAGTGCCCACAGGCCATGAGCTCTACTGGTGCGTCTCCCGCTGGAAGCGCAAGGACCGCTAATGGATCCTCTTTGATTGGGGATCCAAATCTGATTCAAGCCTCTTCTTCTTCGGCGAAGGTGACACCGGATAATCCTCCTTCGACCAAAGACCAACATTTTGGTCCGTGGATGCTTGTGCAAAAACCGGCCAGAACGCGTTTCCTGAGACGGTCTGAGAGCAGAGGCAGAGTGGGTGAACGGAGCCATCCCGGTTCTGCTGTTGATAGAGGCGAAGTCAGAATTTCTCAGTCCAGATACGCCGCCCTATCAAGTACGGTCACTGCTGAAGACGGGAATCCCGAGCAGATTTTGAATTTGCCAAAGAATGCTAGAAGAACTGAACAAGGTGACGCAGTGAAGAAGTTAGTTGATGGAACGCTAGGAAAAGGGAAAGAAACTGGACTTGGTCAGAGAAAGAAAGGATATCACGTGGGAAAAGGGAAATGGGTTGAAGGAAAGAAAAATAATGACGTGGAGCAAGCTAGGCCAAGTGAAATCAACGTGCAACACAATATCTCATCAATGGGCCATTTAGCTCCTCCAAATAAGCCCAAAAAGGAAGCTAAACAAAGGGCCCATAATTTGGTTAGGGGTAACATGCAGCAACCTGGGCCTTTATCACAAAAAGAGATTTGTGGGCAACAAAAGGATACTCTTCAAGCGTTTATTCCAAGTAAGAGCAGTCAGGACCGTGGCCTTGAAGCTGAACTCACCACGTTGGATCTGCCAAGTGAAGCTGTGAAGCAAGGGTCGATGGCTCTCCCAAGTGACTCTGAGAAGCAGGCGACTAATCAGTGCCAAGACCTATTGAACATGGCGTTGGTTCCTCTGAACCAATTAAGTCCCAATCAGGATTTGCATGAGCCTGGGTCTGAAATGCGTTCCGTATCCCAACTTGAAGTCGTTGTCCTCATGGAAGAAAAACCACCAGACAAGTAAGCTTTTGTGCCTATCCGATTTAAATTTGTGGTTTTATGATTATCTCATCTTGGAATTGTCGCGGGGCGGGTGGTTGTTCCTTCCCTAGAGTGTTGAAGGATGTGGTAAATAAATATGGTATTAATTTAATGTGTCTAGTGGAACCTAGAATAAGTGGGAATAGAGCAGATAAAGTTGTTAGGAAATTGGGTTTCAATGACTGGCTGAGAATTGAAGCTACTGGTTATGCTGGGGGTATTTGGGTTCTTTGGAATAATTGGGATTTCCACCTTGAATATATTGCTTCTAGCACCCAATTGCTCCACTGTAAAGTTTCTGATAAAAATTCTTTGGAACCTATGTTTGTTACCTTTGTATATGGTGATACTAGCGTTTTAAAGAGAAGAGATTTGTGGTCGTCTCTGTCTGCCATTAGTCAATCCATGAATATTCCCTGGCTTGTCTTAGGTGATTTTAATGCTTTTTTTAACCCTTGTGATAAGGATGGTGGCTCTGCCCCCAGCCATAGCTCTATGAACGATTTTCAGAGCTGCATAAATAGCTGTAACCTCATTGAGGTGCCTTTTGAAGGTGATAGGTTCACTTGGGAGAAAACTGCGGTTAAGGAAAGGCTTGACTGGGTTTTTTGTAATTTTGAATGGGAAATCCTCAATCCCCAATCCAAATCCTTTCATCAACTCAGGTTTAAATTTGACCATCGTGTGGTTGTTGTTGCTGATCATTTGGTCAACACTCGTGGTAATAGGGTTAGGAATTTTCGTTATCAGGCGGCATGGTGCATTGAAGAAGGTTTCAGTGATGTGATTAAAACTGCCTGGCAAGGGAAAAATTGGCTCCAAGGTCAATCTCAGTTCGCAAAAGATGCTTCTGAGTGGAACGATAGAGTGGTTGGAAATGTTGCGAAAAAGAAGAGAGAAATCATCCGTAGATTGGAAGGTATTGATCGTGTTAGGAGAAGAGAGGGTTCCCAAAATGGACTCTATAAGATTGAAAGAAATCTTTGGGACATGTACCAAAAAATTGCTCTGCAAGAAGAACTGATCTGGTTCCAGAAATCAAGGTGTAAGTGGCTAAGCGGCGGTGACAAAAATACGAAATATTTTTATGCCAACGTTATCTCAAAAAGGAAACGAAGTAAAATTGCGGCTCTTCAAGATGATAATGGCAACTGGGTCTCGGATGCGAATCTCTTAAAAGATATGGCTTTTGATTTCTTCCATAAGCTTTATTCGGTTGAGAATGCCTCTTCTCCTTTCTCTCCTTGGGCGGCCCGTTTTCCAGCTTTAGACGCTCAGCAACTTGAGCTTCTTCAAAGGCAGGTTGTTCCGGTCGAGATCAAGAACGCGGCTTTTGAGATGGGTGCTTTCAAATCTCCGGGTCCTGATGGCTTGCACCCCCACTTTTTCCAAACTCAGTGGGATTTGGTGGGGCAGAAGATTTGTGATCTGGTAATTAGCATTTTTGACAATCCGGATGAGGTGCGTGCGATAAATCAGACAAACATTGTTCTTATTCCTAAGGTTGATCATCCTACATCCTTGAAAGATTTTAGGCCCATCTCTTTGTGCAATGTATGCTACAAAATTGTCAGCAAGGTTATTGCCAATCGTCTCAAGGGTGTCATGAGCTATCTTGTAGCTGCAAACCAATGTAGCTTTATTCACGGGAGGCAAGCTGTAGACAATATCATCTTAGTTCAAGAGGCGATCCATACCATGAGGAATAAGAGAGGAAGAAAGGGCTTTATTGCTGTGAAAGTAGACATGGAGAAGGCTTTTGACAGGCTTGATTGGCGTTTCTTGGAATTCACCCTTAATAGCTTAGGATTAGGTGCGGATTTTGTCAAGTTGATCATGTGTTGTGTCTCATCCCCTTCCATGAGCATTATCTGGAATGGTATGTCTTCTGATTCTTTCCTTCCTTCAAGAGGAGTAAGGCAGGGTGACCCTCTGAGTCCATATCTGTTTGTCCTCTGCATGGAATTACTCGGGCAACTAATTCATCAGGAGGTAGAATTAGGAAACTGGCGTCCCCTCCAATTGTGCCCTTCGGGTCCCCGTTTCTCCCATCTCTTCTTCGCCGATGATCTCCTCCTATTTGGTGAAGCTTCTTCGGAGCAAATGGAAGAAATGAGAAACGTTATGGAACTGTTCTGTCAGGTTTCTGGTCATAAGATTAATCTTAGTAAATCAAAAATGTTTGTGTCCAAGAATGTCCATTTTAACAGAGCTTATGAGTTGAGCCAGATGGTAGGGATTGGGCTGACGGCTGATCTTGGAAAGTATTTAGGTGTTCCACTTCTTCACAAACGTATGGTCAAGATGACTTTTGCCCCACTTCTTCAAAAGATCAGATTGAAGTTGTCAAACTGGAAGGGTAAATATCTGAGCATGGCAGGCCGGTCGGTACTCATAAAGTCTGTTTTGTCTGCCATTCCTCAATATTAGATGCAATCGACTTTGGTTCCAAAAGGTGTCCTTTCTTCAATTGAAAAGTTAAGCAGAGATTTCTTTTGGAATCAGCATGATGAAAATAAAAAAATGCACCTGATTGCATGGGATGTTCTCAAAAGGAGGAAGCATGAAGGAGGTCTGGGAATAAAAGATCTTCGCTGCCAAAACAAGGCTTTGCTCATGAAATTGTGTTGGAATCTTATCACAAAACCGGAAGCTATGTGGGTGAAATGTTTACGGGAAAAATACTCGTGTGGTCCATCTCTGGTTCCTCATGTGCAAAGGTGGCGTAATCAATCCGCTGTGTGGAGTGGAATTGTAGCAGTTTGGGATGAATTCCAAGGGGGGCTTGGAATGAAGCTCAGAAGTGGTAGGACCACGCAGGCTTGCTGGGCCCCCGTTGATAAGCCTCTAAAATTCTTCATTGAGAGGAACATGCACCTTGTTGATCTGGATGCTCCTGTACGTTCCTTTATCACCCAATCTGGTCATTGGGACAGGGTCAAATGGGAGACCTTTCTGCCTAATTGGGTGGTTGAAAAAATCATGACGCTCTCCCCTCCATTAGGCATTGAGGATGATGTTATTTGTTGGCGAAACGCTCCTGATGGTATCTTCAACGTGAAATCTGCTTATGAAGGTATCTTCCACCAGCAGAACCTAAGTAATCAATCCCACTGGCGTCATTTATGGCACTGGGGAGTTTCTGAAAGAGTCAAACACTTTATGTGGCAAGTTTTCCACGAGAAGCTCCCAACAAATGAGATTAGAGCAAGACATAACCCAAATACCCTAAACACTTGCCCTTTTCAGTGTGAGATTGAAGAGAGTATCCTTCATGTTTTGAGAGATTGTGAGCAGGCTCAGAGAGTGTGGGCTTCTTTAACTAACCATCTATACTATACTATGTTTTCTTCTGGTAGTTTGCAGGATTGGCTTAAATGGAATTCATAGCACTCTCCAGGAAACAAGAAGATGGCTAGATGGTCGTGGCAGAGAGTTTTTAGTACCACATGTTGGCTACTTTGGAAGAACCGGTGTTGCCAGGTTTTTGAAGGTAGAGCTATCAAACCAGAAGAGTTAGTTCACAGATGCATCTATCATTTATCGGAGAGCGTAGAAAGCGGGCACTTCCTTCATCAGATATTTCAAGTCCCTGAGCGAGGGCTACTACATTGGCAACCACCAGAGGAGGGCTTTCTCCGTATTGACGTTGACGGTTCGACTGCTTGTGATGGTGAATCAGCCTGTGGAGGGGTCATCCGAGATCATCAAGGCAACTGGATTCACGGATTTCAACAGAAGTTAGGTCACTCTTTCCCAACTGCTGCAGAAATCCATGCAATCCAAAGAGGACTCAAGTTATGTATGCAGTTGGGCTTCAAAAAAGTCAGACTGTTTACTGACTCTCTCCAGGCCATTCATTTATTATCGACACAAAGTGGAATTGACCACCCTTTTTATGATCTTATCTTCGAGACCAGGTCCCTTATTTATGCGGACTGGGATTTGCAGATTTCCCATACACATAGGGAGAATATTCGCTGTGCTGATTATCTTGCACGAAGGGCTCATATGAATACCCAGGCTTCTGTTGAATTGGGGACATCCCCTATGGAATGTATCCATCTTTTTGCTTTGGAGTGTGGTGACTGCCACATGAACAATCGGTGGGACTTACCCCGTTGATTTGTAAACTTTCAAGCATTGCTTGCCTTTGTATTCCAAAAAAAAAAAAAAAATTACACTGCTCAGTGCTCACAAGATTTCTGGGATGTCAAATGCACGTCTTATGGTAATATCAATTTTTGAAGGAATATATATATAAATATAAATATATATATATCCGAATTATATATTTGATCGATAATTGTATTTAATTGTACTTTCCTTTATATATGTAAAAAATAGTACTACCTCCGGTTCTAATTATAAGACAAAGTTAACTTTTTTGGAGAAATTAAGGAAACCAATTAAATTACCTTAGAGTGTTTATATTTTTAGTTTCTTTAGATTATATATTAGTTTATCAGTCAAATTAATTAGTTTGGAGAAAAAAATAAAAATAAAAATGCTCTAAAGTAATTTAATTGGCTTCCTTAATTTCTCCAAAAAAATCAACTTTATCTTATAATTAGAACAAGAGGGAGTACATGCTAGTCACGCCCACAGCCCCACACCTCGCACTAACTTGAGTTAGAATGATAATGGAAGTAATTATGATTATTTTGAAAATTTTTAAGTGCTTTCCGTCATTAATTCAAATTTTTGCTCAAATGAATTAGGAAAACTCAAAATGTTTTTGTCTGAATTGCACTCTACACCGTTCTATTCCATCTTTATATTCTTTTAAACATAATTACTTTAAAACGTAGTGAGACGTAATTACTTTAATTAACCATAAAAGGACAAATTAATATTAATCAGTCAGATAATTAAAGGAAAAAGACATCATTTAAGAAATTATTTATTTTTGGGGCATAATATATAATAGTAATATCAATTTTTGAAAGAATATATTCCCTCCGGTTCTTGATATAAGACATATTTTGGGAGTTGATCTTGGTCGTAAATATAAGACATATTTTTCATATTTGACAATATTTTCTTAATTTATTCTTATTAGTGTTTCCTCAACAATAATTAAAGAGGAAAGGGAATGAAAGAATTAAAAAGATGACTCGGGGTATTTAGAAAATATATGTTATATTAACTAATTTTTTTAATTTAATTAAATATTAAATTAGATAAGTATATATTATATTAAGGACCGAGGAAAATATGGAATGATCTATTTAATAATTATATATAACTGTACTTTCCATTTTTCCTTACATAAACAAGGGTTTAATCTCTCTCTCTCTCTCTCTCTCTCTCTCTCTGGAAAATATGGAATGATCTATTTAATAATTATATATAACTGTACTTTCCATTTTTCCTTACATAAACAAGGGTTTAATCTCTCTCTCTCTCTCTGTGGATATATACAGTAAAAAAAACTCTAAATATATATACACCACCCAACCTAACCCCCTCCCACTACTTGAGTTAGTAATGGGGGGGGGGGGGGGGGGGAATAATTATGATTATTTTGAATAATATATATGCTTTATGTCTAACTTAGTGAAACTACTGTTCTAGTTTTATGTTATTTTAAATATAATTACTTTAACACTTAGAATGAGAATATTATTTTAAACAGCAAATAATAAAAGGACTAATTATCCATCAGCCGAGAAATAAACAAAAAGGGGATCAATATTGTTGATTGATTAAAACAGGGTAATTTAATCTCTTGATTAAGGAATAGAACTTCTATTATAGAAGTGACAAGAACTGATGCATTTAGCCTTATTAACATTAGCTTCAATTATTAATAAATGAAATACAATCAACACACATTTTAATTAGTAAACACTCTCCTTTTAGGATTGATTATCATCTTCTGTTCTTACTGTTCTATTCCTATCCTCTTCCGATCCCCTCCACTATGCATTCCAGTCTGTGAATTGAAATCTTAGCTGTTCAAATTTAATCTTTTATAAAAATATTAATAAAGTATCAAATTACTTTAAAAAATTTATATATTTAATTAACAGGTGTTATTATATTCATGACTTATAAAATAATAATGTGAAATGAAAACTAAGCCCAAATGGTATTAGGTAATAGAAATTTGAAATTTTATCAAAGTCAAAGATTGGTTAGTGGGCATCTTTTGTCCTATTCAATATGTGCCCTTGAAAAACGGCATTTCGATTTTCGACCGCAATTTGCCTCCGAATAACTTTAATATCACTTCTTTTCAACAGTGAGTGAGAGAACCTGCCTTGATTGTTTCTTTTCAATTATTTGTTTCCTTGTCATTGCCTATATACATCTCATATATATATATATATATATATATTGATATGGTTATTATAGCTAGGGAGAGAGAAAGATAGAGAAGGAAAAAACATCAGAGAAAGAGAGAAATTCAAGCAAAAATAATAAGATGGGAACAGTGGTTCATAGCTCAGTGACTGTGGAAGTGCCTGCAAGTAACAAGGAAGACGGCCATGTCAACCCCTCTGATCCTCATCAACTAAACGCAGGAGCACTCTTTGTTCTCAAATCCCGAGGTTAGTTAACGGATTTTGCTTACTATATATATATACTACCTCCTGTTGTTAACATAACATCTCGTTCTTTAACGAAGATATTAGAGTACGAAGTGGATCTTATATGAAAGATTGGAGGGATAACAGCAGTTTCGATTCCTATTTTATCACCTTTTGATGAGAAGTTTTGTTTAAAATTAAATTGGTTTTTTCCGTATATATGAATGATTCCTTTTATGGCTTCAATGTCATAAACTAGTTACTGGGTGTGTGTGTGTATATCATATATATATATATATATATAACTTTCTAAATCTTTCAAAACCACTTGAGATTATGATGAAGGTGAAAGTGTGAGTCATTATTAATTACGAAGGAGAATCTGTAATGGCCTCTTTATGAGAAGGAGATATTGGTGGAGATATATGAAATATTGTCCGTGTGGTTAAGTTGGTTAAATCACTCATGAGCTCTATAAACAGGGTTAGTCTTAGCTTGTGACTTAATTAAGTGTATCGGATATATAGTTAAATATATCCCTATGAGAAGAGGGAAGCAGATACCCTTGGAAGCCTTTTTCCTCAGTGTCCCTTAGAATCCTATACGAGAAGAGGGAGGTTAACATAGATCCTCTCTCTTACACGAATCTGAAGGATTCTGGGATGATTAATTTGTTTATCACCCTCAATAAAGGGCTGATTCATCATTAACTATAGTATGAACCCGTTGCTCTCTTCGATATATAGTTGATGAATATGGTTTCATCGTTTTCGTTATCTTCTTGCTATATCTCTCTAGTCTCTGTATTCAACTTAGTTTACGGAGATGATAGCAAGTCCGGCGTAAATATAAAATCTAGTCGTTTTTTTTTAAGAGATTAAAGAAATTAAATAAGATATATAATCATATTATATGTTAAATATGATTATATTGTACATCAATTTATAAATCAGATAAATTATTTTAAAAATAATTTAATTAATTTTTTTAATCATAAAACAAAAATCATCTAAATCTTTTAGACCTGAGCTCATGATGAAAATAGTTTTTGATGAGAGTTGTTACAGGATCGTGGTTGCACGGTGGGTCTCATTTGACTACATCGATAGTGGACCCAGCACTTTTGACTCTTATATTATCATTTACATTAAAAATAATATAATTAGTTTTTTTAATCTTAAAACAAAAATCAAGATCTTTCAGATCTGAGCTCATGATGAAAATAGTTTTTGATGAGAGTTGTTACAGGATCGTGGTTGCACGGTGGGTATCATTTGACTACATCGATAGTGGGCCCAGCACTTTTGACTCTTCCATTGACATTCACATTTCTAGGGTGGATTGGTGGAGTTTTATGTTTAACCCTAGCTGGTCTTGTCACTTTCTATTCTTATAATCTTCTCTCTCTCATCTTGGACCACCATGCACAGCTTGGGCTTCGTCAACTTCGCTTCCGAGATATGGCCACTCATATTTTAGGTCTCTCTTATCTTTCTTTATACTTTTCCTTCTCGTAATAGGAAACACTTTGCACACTTTTATATTACTGGTACAATTTTAGTAGTGAAGTTTTTTAGTTATATAAAAGTGTACACAATTATATTTTGCAGAGTATAAGAAATAGACCTGATTTTTTTTAAAATGGAGCAATTTTAACAATTTAATTAATTATATTGGCTCTAATGTCTGTTATAATAAAGGGAGAATAAGTAGACCGCACATTAAATAAAAAAGAGATGGACATTTGAACTAATTTAACATAATTGTTAAAATTGCTTTGTTTTTAAAAAGATTGTTTCTATTTTTATACCCTTTAACACTGATAGATACTCATGATAAAAAATTTCATTAATAAAATTCCAACTTAACCCTTTTTTTTTTATACATCCACCTTAACCCTTTTTACTAATCTTGACTTTAATTTATGCATATATATATATATATATAGGACCAAGATGGGCCAGATACTACGTAGGCCCACTTCAATTGGCTATATGCTTTGGCGCAGTTATTAGTGGTCCTCTTGTGGGAGGGCAAAGCCTCAAGGTTAGAAAATGAAATTAATAGTCATATTAATTAGCTTCTTCGTTTCAATATTTTCTGGTTTCTGCTAATCAGTTACATATATATATATATATATATATATATATAATTAAAACCTTTCAACTGTGTTATGTGTAACTTTGTTTTTGTGTGTGTAGTTCATTTACATGCTGTACAAGCCAGAAGGAACAATAAGACTATACGAATTCATAGCGATATTTGGGGTGATCACGTTAGGGTTGGCTCAAGTTCCATCATTCCATTCCCTAAGGCATATGAATCTTGTCTCTCTTATTCTCTGTCTGGCTTATAGTGTTTGTGCCACAATTGGTTCCATATGCATTGGTAAGCAAATTGACTATAACACACAGATATATATACGTACGCACATGGCATCTTCAACTGAAACTATACAAAGGAAATAACTTCTTATATGTGCTATGTGCGCGCGCGCGCGCGTATATATTATTTCAGGTCATTACTCAAAGGATATTGCAGCTTCCAGAAGCTATTCAGTGAAAGGGAGTAGTATTGAGAAGCTCTTTGGTGTCTTCAATGGCATTTCGATCATTTCTACCACATACGGATGTGGTATCATTCCTGAAATACAGGTAATTAATTAGAACCCAGATAATAAGTACATATAGACTGTTAAATATATAGCTTTGTCACTGTGTGTATTGGCTTTTAACATCAATGTACAACTATATATAAGGAATGCATAAATATGTCTCTGAATCATCCACTGGAGATAAGTCTTGAAAGAAGTCTCATATTTAAAAGTGTTAAATGGCATATCAATTTATGGAAATCCTAATCAAATTAGTTTAACCTATTTTGGTGAGATGGACAATTCGTAGTCTCAAACATGAGTCCATTTTGGAGGCATATGGCTCCGAGTAAAAGTTTAAAGGGTGATCCTATCCTAAAAGATTAGTTTGTGGGGGATCCGAGATGGGAGCTTCCAGTGTGGATAAATCCTACTTCTTGGCTTCATACCACAACACTTCGCTTAGCCTTCAACTGATTAGGCCTTTTGAGGGTAGTACTTTTTGAGATCATTAGGTGTTCTCATCCAAGACCATTTTGTTAGATAAAAAACCCTTTGAACTTATAAATCACACATTTCTTGTGAGACTCTTCATTGACCGCAATATATCTTAAAGCATATCATGGGATTTGATATTATAATATTATGATTATATTATTAATTAAATATTGTAAAGATCAGTATGGAGATAAGGTTGTTATAATATTCTTCACTAGGACACCCATGTACTAGCATGTGTGTATATACATATGCCTCTAAACAATTAATGAAAGGCGTGCGATTCATTCTCATTTCAATATTTCACTTGGTAGAGCCTCTAAAGTATAAGTTAGACCAATGAGTTTGAGATCAACATTTGATAGAGTCTGACAGTAGCCTTTGCAAATTTGATAACTTTATTGATGGCTTTGGGAGTGAGTTCCATGGATTCGATGTTAAAGGGGATGAATGAGAGCCTGTGGCGTGAGACAGGGTTGCGGATTTCTTGCATGACTTCAGGAACAGAGACGAACTTGTCGGCACAGTTGTGAAGCCTTTCGCGGCCAGCAATTCATTCTTTTTTCAATATTTCACACTCATAACACACACTTTATCGGGGTCCATACAAAAACAACATCGCAAATTCAATGATGGAAGTGTATTTATATTTATTTGGAATTAATGTGTGTGCAGGCAACAATAGCAGCACCGGTGAAGGGGAAGATGTTTAAAGGGCTAAGTGTGTGCTATAGTGTGATATTCACAACTTATTTCAGTGTTGCAATAGCAGGATATTGGGCATTTGGGAATCAAGCCAGTGTCACTATTATTTCTAACTTCAAGCCACAACCACCCAACAAGCCTCTTCTTCCCACTTGGTTCCTCTTCACCACCAACTTATTCATTCTCCTCCAAGTACTCGCAGGCACTGTGGTAATATATATAACAACAAAACTAAACTTCAATGCTTTCATCATTTATCAATTCATTCATATGCTATATTCACATAAGCTTCCAATTTTTGATTTTGTTTATATTAATCAAGTTTTCTTTCACTTAATTTAATCATTGTTGGTAGATTTCTTAGTTTTCAAAATGATAAAGCAAAGCATAAACTTGCATGACACATTAATTCAATCAGATTCTATAGTTTGTTACGTACAAAATATCTAGTATCTATTCGATTCAAGCATTGTTAGTTCAAGTTGGGAGTAACTCTCCTATTATTTTCATATTCATCATATTTAATTTGAATTACTGACCTTGTTTAAAGAGAATTGAGTCTTTATGATTTCTTTTACTAGAAAGTGCCTAACTTTTTAAATCACTCTTATATAGTTCGGTTCGTCCAAATGAGGTCTAAAAAGTCCATGACACACTGTTAGTTCAAATTGGGAGTAATTCTCCTATGATTTTTTTGATTCATGATATTTATATTATATTCTGACTTTATGTAAGGAGAATTGAGTCTCTGTGATTTCTTTTAATAGAAAGTGCCTAACTTTCTAAATCACTCTTATCTAGACCAGTTCCAGGTGAGGTCTAAAAAACCCTTTTTAACCAGTCTAAACAGTGCATGACATATTGTTAGTTCAAGTTAGGAATCATTCTTCTATGATTTTTTTGATTCATAAGATTTGTATTTTATACTGACTTTATTTAAGGACAACTGAGTCTCTACAATCTATTACTAGAAAGTGCCTAACTTTTTAAACTGTCATTTTCTAGGCCAATTCCATATGTAGTCTAAAAAATTGTTTTTTAACCTGTTTAAATGTTCATTTTTGCACAATGCAAGTGACTTTGATGCAACCACTAATGCAAATAAACCAAGTTTGATATAATCATTTTGTGTGCAGATATACTTGCAGCCAACAAATGAATTGTTTGAAACAATGTTTGCTGATCCAGAAGTGGGAGAGTTCTCAGTTAGGAACGTTGTGCCAAGATTGATTTCAAGGTCATTATCAGTGGTGGTGGCCACAGTGTTGGCTGCCATGTTGCCTTTCTTTGGAGATATAATGGCAGTGTTTGGTGCGTTTGGCTTCGTCCCTCTTGACTTCATTTTGCCAATGGTTTTCTTCAATCTCACTTTCAAGCCCTCCAAACGCAGCCTTATCTTTTGGGCCAACACATTCATAGCTTTAGCTTCCTCAGTTTTGGTAGTCATTGGGGCCATAGCATCAGTTAGACAAATAGTTCTTGATGCCAAAACCTACCGTTTATTTTCTGATAATTAGAATATAAAAAAATCCGGAAATTGGGAAAAGCTCTCCTATTGATAATCTCATTAGTGAGAAAGGCCTAAATAAGAGTATCGATACTTTGTATCTACAAAATTGTAGAATGATAGCTTCTATTGATTAGTTTTCTAAAATCATGGGGTTAGACAAATAGTTCTTGATGCCAAAACTTACGGTTCATTTTCTGATAATTAGAATATAAAAAATGGGAAAATTTGGAAAAAGTATCCAATTGAAAATATTATTGGTGAGAAGGACCTAAATAAAAATACCTATACTTTGTGTGTACAAAATTGCAGATTAATAACTTTTATTGATTAGTTTTCTAAGATCATGGAGTTGGGATGTAGTGTAGTACCTCTCAAAAAGGGGTGAAAACAGGTCAGGCTTTTGCCTTAACAGGGCTGGCATGTTAAGGCACAAACTGGCCTGAGCCTGGCCTGTGGCCTGTTGAAGGCCAATTTTTAGGCCTGGGCTTGGCCTGAAGCCTGTTAAGGAGGCTTGAATTTTTAAAATTTTTTAAGTAAACCGACAGGCCTACAAGCCACACTGCAAAACAGGCCAACAGGCCTCCTTAACAGGCCGAAAACAGGCTAAAACTTACAAGCTCAGGCGAAATTATCCTTTAACCCTTATCTGATTTTTTTAAAAAATATTTTTACAGGCTCAGGCCGGCCTGACAGGCCTAACAGGCCTTAGCCTAGCCTATTAAGCAAAACAGGCTTTTGTTTTGGTTTTAGCCTGGCCTTTTAACCTGACAGGCCAAGCCTGAACATGCCAATCACAGGCCAGGCTGCAGGCCCCTGACAGGTCGCCTGGCCTATTTCCACCCGTACTCTCAAATAATTGATTTTGTAGTGGAGGGATGTAATTTATTCACTCTGATTCTAAATATAGGAGTTAATTTGGTTTTCACTTTAGTTCTAAACCTAGAACTCATTTGTCTTCCGAATTTATTATTTTTCCCTAATTTATTTATATAAATTACACATATTAAGGAATTTATAATCAAAAGGTAGTTGTAAGGCAAATGATTAAAGATGATATTTTTTTGAAAAGCCAGCACATATTTTTCTTTTTTAGAAATTAAAAAATAACTTAATTAATGATTTTTTAGTATAAATAAATTAGTTATCCAACTCTTTTCATTTGGGATTAAGATCGAATAAAATAATTAATTGTGAAAAAGGTTCTCCATGGAAGAATATGTAAAAATGATACTTCCTCCCGTCCTAATTATAAGACAAAGTTGAATTTTTTGAAGAAATTAAGGAGGCTAATTAAATTACTTTAGAATGATTATATTTTTATTTTTTTTTCAAACTAATTAGTTTGACTAATAAATTACTATATAATCTAAAGAATACATAACATAAGATATGATTAAGTAACTTATTTAGTTTTTTTAATTTCTTTAAAAAAAAGTCAACTTTATTTTATAATTAGGATTGTAGGTAGCCTAAAAAAGTGAGTGATAGGCAAAATAATTGGGCTTGCAATTTAACACGCGAAGATGGTTGAAAAATTGACCCCTAACCACAAGAGAAGAACGTGGCATTTAAAGGAGGCTGTGGTGGGTGGGGAGTGTTCAAAACATGAGTGTATTAGTTTGTCACCACAAGTAATTTTAAGAAATATTTAATTGACTTACTAGAACTAAAATATCATGGTATTTTTCACACAAAAGAAAAATCATGGTAATTAATGGGAGCTTAAGGTGAAAGAATAACAATTTTTCAAAGTATAAATGATAAATATGAGATATTTTGAGGAGTAAAAGTGATAAATTAATCAAGAAAGAATGAAGGCTAAGCACAAAATTATAACTTCAGGAAAAAAAAAACGTAAACTTTAACCCATAACTTGCATAATAAACGAAGTATTTTCCTTGATCAACTTGCAAAAAGTTTCCATCAAAATAATTGAAAGTTGTATTAATAATACTTTCTTTTTCATTTTGCCCCAAATTTGAGATTTGAGATTTGATATTGATACATTATCCATGTCGACATTGATGTTTCTTATATTTGTAACTATAATTAATCATTTTTTGTAGATAATTAAAAAATATGAGAAATTTTCCGACAATTTGAAATAGTTTATATTTCATGGTACGATCTAAAAATTTTAAATAGTATACTTCTATAAATCTTACATTATTATATAGACTACAGTATTTATAATTAATTATTTTGATGAGATATTGATAATCAATTATTAATTAATATAATTAACGGTGACTCTTGTGATCACAACTTACAACGTACTTCACCACGTGGCCTTGTAAGGATGGCACGATGAGATTGACGGATTTGATGCAATGAGGAACACGAGCTGCTGCTTAATGCTTATAGGCGAGCAGACAGTCAGTGTTTCCCTTGCCGTCCCATCCCCGTTTCCTGTTAACGAAACAGACGGCGAATCCATAACCTCAAGCCCGTCTGTTATGACGGAATTGTTACACCAACTCACGGAAACGCCCGCCACCGTCTTCCTCCGTCCCACTTTGCCGTCACCTGCCTCCTAACGGCGTCGTCTCTCTTTCCTCCTCTCCGGAATCCTAACTTTCCGGTCTATCTATCTCTCTCTCTCTCTTATGGCCACTGAAGACTTCCCTCTTCTCGATTCACCCTCCCACAATCCCCACTCGCAACCTCTCCTCCACGATCACACGCGCCAATTCCCTTCCTCCGCTAGCCCCACCACCGGAGTTGCACCTACCTCCGCCGATGCCGGTGATTCCTCCAACGCCGACTACTTCTCTCAACCCTTTCCTGACGATGGTGAAGAGTCCTCTGATCCCAACAAATCCTCGCCTGGAGTCTTGACTCCTAGTTCGAAGCGTAACGCCGGCGACAGCTCCTATTACTATAACAAGAAGTTGAAATCCTCCGCCGCGGGTGGCGGAGGTAGCGTTGCTACGAACGCTGAACCTGATGTAGGATCCGAAGCGACTTACCGGGTCGATTACCGGAAGGATCGGGAGGAATGGAGTGACACGGCGATAGATTGTCTCCTGGACGCTTACACAGAGAAATTGAACCAGCTGAATCGCGGAAATCTGCGCGGGCGTGATTGGGAGGAGGTGGCGAGAACCGTCACCGAGCGGTGCTCAGCTGGTAGCGGTGGGGATGGAAAGAACAAATCGTATAAAAGTGTGGAGCAATGCAAGAACAAGATTGATAATTTGAAGAAGAGGTACAAGGTAGAGCTTCAGAGGATAATTAGTGGCAGCATCACATCCAGTAACTGGCACTGGTTTAAAAAGATCGAAGCCATTGTTGGGAACTCATTGACTGTGAAGACGGCGTCAGATGATGAAAAGGGTGGTGGAGCTAATTCCTTGTCTGCAGCGAGACGCCCAAAGAACAGGTACTAATACATTGATATCCCTTTTTAATTTTCTCTTAGGCCAAAATAGTTCATAATCATCTTTGTGTTGCATTGTAATTGTTTTTTTTTTGGTAATTGTAGAAGTAGAATGAACTAATGTTGTTTATAAAACTGACTGTTTCTGGGTGTTAGAGCTTCTGTCATCGTGGGTTTGTTGAATTTGTGCTTGAATAATGGGAATTTGTTCTGGTGGTGATATCACTCCGTTATAAAGTTGATAGCTATGCTCTGCTGATATAGTTGCTTGTTCGTGGAATGTATTTACTTATATTGGCAGATATACACCTACCAATGTTGCAGTGTTGAATAACCCAAAAATAAAACCAGCTTCTAATCTCAAATGGCACAGAGTTCTGTTTAAAATCAGTGGATCTGCATTAGCTGGAAACTGCCAAAGTATTGACCCCAAGGTGCCACTTTTGTTCGTGATCCTATCACACATTTAATAATGATCTTTTGGGATATTTGAATAAATAGATTGTTTCCTACTCTTAGAGACTTCTTAACTGGAAACTGCAATTCAAATGCTTCCTTCCATTAGGTGGCAATGCAGATTGCTGGGGAAGTGGCCGCAGCTTGCCGCCTTGGCATAGAGGTATCCCCTCACCTTCTTTATTCTTATTTTTGGTTTTATTGGGCAATCTTTTTTCTTTTGGGGTTTTGTTTATGTCAGCATTTCTGGAACTTCAATTTTAAGTTTTAATACAAACTCAGGTTGCCATTGTTGTCGGTGGCCGTAACTTCTTTTGTGGAGATTCCTGGGTGTCTGCTACTGGGTTGGACAGATCTACGGCTTACCAAATTGGGTAAATATTTTGTGCTTTTGCTTGCAAATTGCTCACCGCAATGACTGATCATTAAATGTAATCCTTTCATAGTGATAAAAGCATGTGTTAGTAAATTTTGGGTCCATGTATGGAGCCAGTAAGAAGAAAATACAATGAGATGGTGACGAACAGTAATTTTCGTTTTAAATAGTATGAACATTCATGATTGAGCTAGCTGCTGTGTTGGCTAAATTTAATCCAATACTTCCATGTGTGTGTGTGTGTGTGAGAGAGAGAGAGAGAGAGAGTATTGTGCTGTTATAACAACTCTGCATCCATGTTCATTCCCTTATCCTGCTCAATTATAAACCCCAATACCAAATAATTCTCTCTGCTAAGTCATGTGTGCTTCCCAGTCTTCAGTTATACCTTTTGTGCTGACCATACGGTTATTGTCTGTAAAACAAGTATGATGGCTACAGTTATGAATTCTATTCTGCTCCATTCTGCTTTGGAGAAGCTGGGTATTCAGACACGTATTCAAAGTGCATTCTCTGTGCCAGAGATTGCTGAACCTTATAACAGGCACCGAGCCATCCGACATCTTGAGAAAGGAAGGGTTGTCATACTTGGTGGTGTTGGTGCCTGCTCCGGAAATCCTCTCATTACCACTGATGCAGCTGCTGCTCTGAGAGCTTCCGAGCGTATGACCTTATGCCCTTATCTGTGATATCTTATCTTGGTCTTAATTTTGTAGTGATACTATCTTTGCATCCAAGTATCGCATCCCGCTTAATTATTGTTGTCTATTTCTTTCTTTCTTTTTCCAAGTTAATGCAGATGTTGTGCTGAAAGGAACCAATGTCAGTGGGGCCTATGATTGCCATAGTGGCAGTGAGAATGTTACGGTTGATCACATTGCTTTTCGGGAAGTTGCTTCAAGGGGCATCACGTCCGTAGATATGATGGCAATAGCATACTGTGAAGAGAATGGAATTCCAGGTTGGTTCAATGTTGGTATTTTAATAATTCCATTAAATTTGTATTTTGGCTTAAGTATTCCATTCCCTTCTTCAGTTGTAGTCTTCAACATGCTTGAACCGGGGAATGTCTCAAGAGCACTATGTGGAGATCAAATTGGCACGTTGATTGATCAGACAGGAAGTGTTAATTAAACGAGGCAGAGTATGCCCTTTTCAATTGACATTAAATCTTTGTATTTAGTCATAATAAATTGCTAGGTTTTATTGCTATTATCATCATCATCATATATTTTTCTATTGAATTTACTTCCCGTAATGAGGTGATCAATCTGTTGATCTTATTACGTTCTAGAGATTCACTATATTATGAAGGGAATATCTTTAGGGGCAAGAATGAAATGGTTATTTAAACATCGTAGTATTATGAACGATCTAGAAAGAACCGAAGTTTTGCAATCCTATACTCGCTTTATCGAGAAATTAATCAAAACCATGGCTGTGACTTGTGAGGGTTGTGTCCGTGTTATAGGAAAATTAATCTTTTGGTCCCTATAATTTTAATTTGATTATAACTCAATATTTATATTTTGATTTGATGTAACTCAGTCCTTCAACTTTGACTTACTATAACTTAGTTCTTATAGTTTTAACTATTTTATAATTTAGTCGTTTTGTTTTAGAATGGAGGTTAGGGACTGAATTATAAAAGGTTTAAAATATAGGGATTGTGTTGTCGTGAGTCATAGTTGAGGGACTGAGTTACAACGGAGTAAAAAATATAGGAACTGAGTTACACCGAGTTAAAGTATAAAGATTGAGTTATAACTTATTTAAAATTATGAGGATCAAAAGATTAATTTTTCCTGACGTTATTTACGGCAATGTACCAATTGGTTGCTCCTGAACACAGCTAGTACCAATGCCCTCACAAGCTCGAAGGCAATATTTGTGTTATGTATTGGAAGGTAAACATATTTTACATGGAATTTTATTAGCTTTGAAGGCTCAGCCTCATGTTCCAAATATGAATTTTTGCTAAATCCAAATGCTTCATGATGATATTGTACTTTCTTAGGCGCCATCTTCATGAAAGTAATGGACAATCAATCAACAAATGCCTGTAAATTTTGTTACATTCAGCAATCATTATAGTAAACTATCCAGTAAGGTAAAAGGCAAGTTCTTTTTTCTTTTTTTAAATAAGACCATGATGTTATCTGGAATATTGGATTTTAAAGGAATAATATGAGCATAAAAAGGGATAACAAAGATGGGGATATTTAGATGAATGTATAATCATACAAGGAAAAAAAAAAAAAAAGGAGATCTGAACTAAATATATAGCCAAAAGATTTGACGTGATAGCTATTGAAGAGAATGATAGAAAATTATTTAAGTGGTTCATACATATTCAATTGATGAGAAGTATAGATCAAGAAGTATGAATGTTTTGAAAAGGGGTAAAAGATGACTCTAGGGAACTAAACCGTTTGGTTAATAATTTATCTAAGAATTTGATTGTTGATAAAGCACAATCAGTAATAACATTGTGCAATCCATGTAATTGACTCCACCTAATGGGATAAAACTGATTTCAACGAGATAATTTCCTTGACGAGTTTCAAACTTGAATAACAAAAGAACAATAATAAATCAATTACTACCTCTAGTTATAGATATAAGATCCAACTGACTAATTGAGATAAATTAAAGAAATTAGTTAATTTTTAAATAGGTAAACACGCCAAAAAAAAATTATCATAGAAAGCTAATTGGCTTGCAAGTCTGTCCATCTTATCTTGAAACCTTGTAGTAATAGTGGTTTATTTTAATGGATTCCGTTATTGGTTAGGTACATTTTAACATATTCCATTACTCATGATGCATTAGGTCTAGTTTTCCAAAATGATTGTTTTTTTAACAAACTTTATTACTCATTATCATTCAACAAAAGCCATCTTTTACAAAACAAAACATCATTCTTAAAGTTGAAAAGCCATCTTTAAAAAAACCCATATTGGAAAATGAAGAGACTTGAATCACTTTATGAAATAATTCAGAGAGCTATATGACATCCATCTTCATTTGGTTTTGATTTAAACTAATTTTTTTGCAACATGATTATTTCTACTCCTTCATATTACCATTAATGGAGCTTCCATGTAAAGTTCAAGAATACAAAATTTAGCAATTGCTCGCAAAGATCAAATGAATTTTTGCGCAAAGACATCAAACTACATAACTTCCTAGTGGGTATAGGGAGGAAAACAAATCAAGTAGCATGAATATTTTGTGGAGTAGTTTCTTATCTAATTAAGTATTAACTTTTCTCCCACGGATTCTTTGATGATATATATCTTTTATTTAGTTGGATTGATGGTCCCGGAGGTGTGAAAATCTGTTATCAAGGGTCAGAAACAAAACAAGAGACATTTGTTTAACAATAATTATGCTTTTTTCTCTATAGGAGGAATTTCTAGAATATTCCTTTGTAACAAAAGAGAAATTAGTTTAGCAATAACTGGATGCATACGGCTTCATATATAACATTGAACCTCATCAAATTTACAGAGGTGTAATTGGGCTTTTCTTAAAACCGTTGATTTTTTTATCCTGTTTGTTGATATGGCGAGATTTGTAAAGACAAAGATGTGTTTGTTTTTTTACCAAGAAAAAACAGACGAGATATTTTGTCCACAATTTGTCCACAATTTGCTGATGACTTCAGGCTTGTTTGGTTCAATTGTAGACCCATGGCGTTTAAGGTTTTTATTCAATGATGGCACAATTTTTAATTTTAGGCTAAAGTTTTTCTCTCACCTAGATTATGAGGTTAAAATTGACAATTTACAAAAGATTGCAGCCTCCAAATGAAGGGTCATTTTTAAAAATTATGGGGCCGCTTTTTGAGTAGCCAATGCCTTCATTATTAGGTGCACTGTGGTCAACCTGAAACTTGATTTCCCAATTCAAAGTATCTATGAAAAAGCTAGAAGTTGTTAGTTATGCCTCCAGTTGCGGCGCTTGGGGAGGCATCTCCATAGCTAAGTGAAGCTGGGGTGAAAAAATAGAGGTAAAAGTCCCCTACCTACCTGTGTGGATTGAGAGGCTTGCCAACCAGGAGCCCACAGGGACAGGCCTCCAGTGGATCATGAGTTAGGGGCCAGGCCCTTGGATTGGGTTAAGCCTGAACCCCTTCCTAAAATTTTTGTATAAAAAAAAAAAGAAGAAGCTAGAAGTTGCATATGGATGGACTTTTAATGGTTGCCCATGTAATATGAAACCATACTGTGAAAATGGAGAACTTAGATGCACCAATTGTACATTATTTCATTCATTTTCAACTTCATCACAAATTCAAGTTCATCATTTGCTACATTCGTTGCCTCATCTTCATAATCTTTAATACTTAAAAGTCTTTTAATTCCTGCAATGAATGACAAAATTGATAATGCACTAATATTAAATTACTTGTACCGTTGGGAAGTTCAAAAGTTTTAAACAATATTATCAAAGAATAAAATATGTTATGCATAGCTTCGATCCCATTTAAGGTATTAAAAAATCATGTGGTATTAAGGATCACATTGATAAATTGTCTATTATTTTGGATTTTTTGTGAATTCAATATGACCTCTACTATCTGAATGCTATTTAGATATTCTTTCATTTAATTGACTATCTAGAACTCCATTTGCATTGGAAAAAAAATAACATAATGGAACAAAACTTAGCAATTTAAATTTACTTATTTACTTACTTTAATTGTTTAATATTAACAAATCATAATATAGTTATTCACTTTTAACCATTTCTGAGTTATAATGACTTGGGAAATACATGAACCGATTAGGATTGAGGGTTTTGATATGCTGACGTACACTAAATAGTGACAAGTTAATGTCATATTGATTCAGTTTTGCATAATGGCTCTATATGAGAGGTAGATTGAAGAACATGCATGGATTATCATACTAATAAATCATTTTTGTTCTTCAAATGGATATATTCTACTTTCGGATATTTTCTTTCTGAAACAAATGTCCGTTATCATATGTCATGTTTAACCCTTATTTAATAAGTGGACATACATCTACAAATGAATTTCACGGATGATTAGCAATTCCCTTAAATTAAGATCATTTTATTAATTTCTAATTGGCAGATTTATATTTTGAATATGATATGAACATTAAACATTGTTGGCACTGGGAGAGTATACCTCGTTTCTTATAAATTGAAAAGAATTATCAAAGAAATATGTAATATGGAGAAATGAACATCATATCTAACCATTTAAAGGGCCGCTTTAACATAATAATGATTGGCAACTAAATTTATTCACGCTGTACATTGATCCCTCTTGACAAATAGTAAAATATTAAAAAAAAACAAGTTTAATCGTCTGTACAAGATAACCAACCCTATTCAAGAATAAAGCAATGATATCTGCAGCTGTGATTTGTCACCTTATTTACATGCAAGTAGAGAGGTACTGGCCACCACGATGCACATTTGCTCTCTGTACCTGCCATCAAAACTTCCAAACTCTAAGAAATGTTTGTGCCAACCACCAAGTTCTTCAGCTATCTCTATAAGCATGTACAAATCCAGAGACCCAATAAAAATGGCTGGGTCCTCTATTACTCAATTCTTCATCTCATGGGTGATTGTAAAAGTATTCTAGATTAGGCTTACTAAGGAAGATACCAAAACCGGGTTGATATGAACAGAGAACCTTTTCCCTTTCCATGTTAAAGTATTTTTCGGCCGCTTTCACTCACAGTTCATTCAGATTGAAAATAATTCTCATCAATAGACAATTGGTCAAATGCATCAAAATTTGCCCTTAAACCAACAAGCTGGCTACTCAGTCGCGCACAACCTGCATTGGGCCACCTGCAGCGTCCATTTGGTGTACGAAGTGGGCATAGAGCTTCACATATTCGTACAATTGGATTGTCTGCATGATTGTCATGATCATCATCCTCCGTAGCTGCTACTGAAACAGACGGATCCTTCTTGTCATCATGTGATGTACTACCATCCAAATCCTTCCTCGTGGAAAGGTGCATAGTGGTTTGTGCTGACCCCATTAAATTGCTTTCAATATCAAAAACACAATCGCCATTGTCAGATAAGTGAAACCTGCACCCCAGTGACTGAATTGCTCGTTTTATGGCCACGTTCTCTCTGCTTGTTTTATTGTTCATATTCGTAGCTGACCATCTTAACTGTTTCTCACTTCGTAATTCTGAACTCAATGATTCTGCGACAACTTCAATTTCTTTAGCTTTCCTCTCTGCCAACTCTTTGGCCTGATACACATTCCACATAGCAAAAGCTTTTACTTTAAAAAGACAATCCAGACAGAACACTTTAATTCAATTGGGAGTATGCAAAACCAACAACAACCATGATATTCGACAAAATCATCTACTTACATGTTTATTATGAGTGTCAAAATGACTAGACGACCATCATAAATGATGGGAATGCGAAAGGAAACAGCTTTTAGATAAAGATGTATTGATTTCCAAATAAGACATTTAAAAAAAAAAAGAGTTCACCTTATGCATCTCAGAGAATTTCAGAAACATTTGTCTACATTCTGCTTCTATTTCACCAGCAGCTTGCGCTTCTTCTGGACAGGCCCAGCGAAGAAGAAATTGGGGCCAGAGTGTTGGGGCTAAAGCTGCTGCTGGGGGGAAGATAGGACCATTGTACTTCGATGGATCATAATAGAGATTATAATGCACGTGAGATTTTCCTTCAGAAGCACGCAAGTCAGCCAAGTATGCCCACAAACATCCACAAGCCTCAAAAACATTGTATTGCTGCCTCTCCTTCTCACTGGGCAAACAATGCCATTAAAATAACACACTATTTCTACTACATCAAGAAACAATATAACAAATAAAATTAAACTCTGTGTACCCCAAATTTTCCTGAGACCAGTACAAACCTTCTAGAAAGTCTATAGAAGATGAGATTTCACAGAACTCATGAAAGCAAAGGAAGATATATGGACAGTGGGATTTCAAGATCGGACTCTTTCTATGCAACTACTAATCACCAGACCCATAAGTCTGGCTCAGTGTAACTAGCATTTTACTTCTCTCCAGGACTGAAGAATCATAGTTCAGATCCCAATTGAAGTCAAACTAACCAAAATAATGCCTATTGATCACATAAATGACTAATGATCGACTTTACAATTAACTGTAGATTAAAGCACATCACCAAAATTAGGAAGAGTAGTTACACAAAACACATCCCAGACTCCTGTCTTAAAAAATCATAAATTAAGCAAAGAGAGAACCAAACACTCAAAAGTCTCAAACAACATTGCCAGTTGGTGACAGTTATTATAGGTCACCATACTTGTAACTGAGACCTGTTTTTGTTGAACCAAAAAAAACTAAGATCCGATTTTATTTGCGTGCATTATTTTTTTTTTCCTCAAACAACATTATTTCACAATGTTCAAGCCTTTTTTCTCAGCACCTTATTTCAGTAACATAATTTCTGCTGATTGGCCAACATATGTTCAAATAGGAGGGGCACATCAAGCATAAAAAGTAAAAACACACCAAAGACCTTAGCCATTCCATATAAAACAAAATTGCTCAAGAATCAAGTACCTGTTACAGAAGAAGTTTCCAAATCGACAAGAAAGAACAGAGTCAAGGAAGTCCACCAGGAAAACCTGAATCATGAAATAGTGCAGGGAAGCAGTGAGCAAAGCCAAATATCAGATAAGAAATATTCGTATCTGTGGACCTCAGAAAAGTCAGACATGAAATATATATACCGAGGAGAACTCAAAAGCAAAAGGATACATCCGCAGCAGTTGCGAAACGCAATCAATCCACTGAAGAGAAACATAAAGCAGATCATTAGTCAATATTACATGAACACCAGAGCAGGACATCATTAATCAACGGTTTGGATATAATTTTAGGGCCTATAAAGGATACCATATTGATTGTGGTGCTAGTAAAGGATAAATATCAACAATAATTTCCAGTGAGATAAACTGTCAAAGAATCTGTAAAAAGGGCATTCAATTAAAAGGAAAAAGATAGAGTAACTTTGAAAGTGCACATTGAGGGAGAGATCTATACAAAAAGAGAAGTGCTGAAAGTATAACCAAGTGGAATATTAGAGACTACCTGCATCAATTAAATAATACCTATAAACCAACCTGCAAAAAAATGGGAGAGTAGTGGCTTGAAGTCTGTGCATGAGAAGTGGATGATTGAGATGAGACTGGTGACTGGCGCATGGGTGATGCAGGGCAACTTCCAACAGAAGGCTGTCTAGTCAACTCAAAAGGCATGTTGCCACTTCCAGAGACTGAAGGCATTCCCATACGATCTGAAAATGGATGACCAAATGCTAGCCAGTCTTTTTCAACAAGTGCCTGCATAAGGAAGAAACTTTTGAAGCGTGACAAAAAGATCTGTCATTGCAGAAGTTTCCACAGATGACACACATGGAGATAAGTGAGTTGTCCATCAAGTCAAATGTAGAACTAGAATGAGTTTAACCAGAAACAAACCGCAAAAATGTGGAAGGGCTGCTTCTTTAATGTACCACCTTCCATGTAATATATACATATGGGGGCTGTTTATCACATCTTTTTTATCCTAGGTATTGGGGAAGCATCCAAAGTGCTTGTGTTTGGTACTCCGGCAAGTAAAATGCCTGTCACCCAAACCAAAAGGCAACAGTGATACCTTCGGATGGCGTCTTGTAAACACCCCTCCCCCCATTGACGACTTTTCTAAGATACCAATTATGATCTAAATGCTGAAGAGATAGCGAGAGAGGAGAAGTATGACAGAACAGTGTCATTTCTTATTACGTTCTTGAGAAGACCAATACATGACATATAGAACAGAAGGAGACGACAGTCTGTCTCATGACCCAAATTGATGCAATGGACACAGCAAAATAAATGTCTCAGATTTAGTCAACTTCAATGTCTGCTAACTAGGAAACTAAACATTTGAAAATAAAGCAAAAAATAGGAGGAAAACCATGATTAAAAGGATATATCACATGTTAAAACGTAGTGACATAACATGGTAAAATGGAGGTAACATGATAGGAACCAACATCCTTTACTAGTCTATTCAAGGAAGAGGCATGACAGCCCCACTTCAGATGAATACTCAATCTAGGATTAGATATTATAATAGTTGTGTTTTATGTTTATGTCTACAAATGACCCATGTTATGTATGCTGTGTTAACGACTACAAGTGTCTTATTGTGTTATTACCTATTTCATGTATCAGGGCATGGTAGTTCTTTTACAGTTATTGTGTCAGACTATAAATATTAAAGTATTATTCAGGAAACTTTGGATAATCGCCTACTACTAGGATTAAATTCTGATTCTAGAAGACTTCCACACCCATTTTCTCCTTCGTCACCTCTTTCTACCCGTTAATCTATCTTTTTCCCTATCAAGTTTCTACAATACTATGGCATGTGACTTTTTGACAAATACCGTAGTATTTTATACTTGGGCATCCTATATAGCAAACCATGATATTCAATATACAAAGGAATTTAAGGTAATAGTACACCAAATAGCTCATTAATAGAATAGTAATAAAGGTCATTACCTGAAACCCTGCGAATGTGCGATAGAATGGATCAAGTAACAAATTAGCAAGAGAAACCAACTGACTTGTTCTATCCCAGCCATCACTGATCAAAGGACAAACTTTGGGTTTTAAAAGCCAAATCAATTTGACTATGGACAGCAAACTGAAAAATACACCATTATGTGTACCTGCAATGTACAAGAACAGAAGCCTTTTCCATATCAAGGCGAGCAGCAATCCAAGCAGCCCCAGCTAAGACATTTTGAACGTGCAGTAGCCATCCACTGTCCCCAAGAGTAGATACTGAAGTAGACATACTACTTAGATTGCCTCCACCCCACATTGACCCACCATGTCTCTATAAATAGACCCCATAGAAATACATATGGTCGGTAAAACCCATACAAAAATCAGCCAACCCATAATAAATATGATAATATTGTTAAATTTCAATAGAATAGCATAAAAATGCCATTAATTGAAATTCAGGCCAAAACAAACAATGAATAGAACCCACAGAAAAACAGAGTTGGAAGAAAAACTGCTCAAAGATACTGTAGTGCATAACAAACAAGATAATCATCCTTGAGATAAGCAAAATAGCATTAAAAATGTCATCAATTCAAATTTTGACCAAAATGAAGTTAAGCTAACATTTTTTAAAATTGTGAGCTGGAAGAATATCACAAACATAACTGTAGAAGAATCATTATCTGGGATAAATTACTTGTTGACAACGTATTTTCAACATGGAATTCTTCACACAACTACACAATCAAATGGAAGATAATTTAACTATGAATGCATACTTGCACAGCATTTCACATTGTTTTCAGATATATCTGTTGGAAATCAACCCTTGATTTCTAACATTCATTACTCGAATCCCTTGATTATAGGATCTTATCATATCCCCTGATTATGTGCATCCAGTTTAGGAAAGATTACGTTTTACTTTGATTGATCGTAATCCTTTTAATTCCTATTCCTTCTCACCGTGAGTGCTCCTTTGTGAGCCTATATATTGTAGCTTTCTCTCATATGAATAATACAATGAAACAGAGAGTTCTCTGATTTCTCAATATCAAATTTTAGTCGCATAAAAGGATGGCTCAAGGAAGAAATCAGATAACATTTATGCAAGTCAGGCTCCAGAGTTATCCTTCTGATATCAGCCATAACTACAAATGTTTCAATTTCAATCCTGAAATGTGTAACCCCATTGTTCCTTTGGACGAATCCAGTGCACCCTTGTAACCATTTACTCCAAATCATTCCATTTTCGACCCCTGGTCCTACTCAATACAGACACAAAAAATGGACCTTTCTAAGATTCTTGAACTAACCAAAAAAGATGACATTCCATCTGATGATGCTTTGCCATGAGTGTCAAGGCATTCTCTCAGCCGAGTAAAGCTGTCTCTCATTGCATGGATATTGTCTATGCCAAAAAAAACTACCTGATGATATATTAGAAGACAGATGTTCAGAATATGTGGCTAAATTTATGAATAGAAGAAATCACGTATGGACAATCAAGACTTCTACAGACCTCACTCTGAAAGTAGTTTGAAGATGATTCTGAACCACCTCCCATGGCCCCATTAGCCAATGCATTTTTCCTCGGTCTTGCATCAGCTATATAAAGCTTCCTAAAAGAAGAAAAAACAAGTCCATTAATCCGCCCATAAAGTTACTGATAACATAACCACCAGGAAATACGGCCTAGCATACTGACAGTGAAAAGGTAAACTGTAGGTATCATGCTTCAAGAAGATTCTACAGAAACATTGTTGATAATGATATTCAGTTTTGATTAATACAGACCTCACAAATAAACATCTAGTTCAATATTTACCACATCTAGGTGAACCACAGACATACGATAGTTTTGCTCGTGTTTCCAGGAGCAACATCTTGATGAATATGGGGATAATATGGCATAACATTCTAAAACATATTATGAAGGAAACTATAATCTTTACCTGCGTGAGCCATCACTAAGTTTGCCACATAATCCAGCCACAAGCTTTTCATCAGCAATGCTGCAGGTAAGTACAAAAAAAAAAAAAAAGCAAATAACTATTTATAAAGCAAAATCCATTATCAAACACTGAAGTGTCACATGCATCATTGCTACTATACAAGGTCCTTTAAAAAAATAGTAACAGTTTGATCCCTCTAGACTTGCACCAAGGAACAAAAAAATCTATTTCATTTGGCATTGACAGGGTAGGTTTGATTAAATAGTCTGTAGTACCTCCTCATATTCATCATGATACCAACTAAAGGTTGGGATGAACGTGCAAGAACTGCTCCCGTACCTATAAGTTGTCACTTGCATTTAGGCAATAGTCTTGAATTGAGATATCAAAATGTAAAATAATTAAAAGAAAACAAAACCAAAATAAGAAGTACAAAATTGTCAACTGATGAAAATAGTAGAACTATGACTCCATATGTACCTGGATGGCACCATGAAACTACAGGAAATCGACATCTACCACGAAAGCTGGATGCTTGTTGCACTTCATCATCACTAGCATCAGTACCATGTAAAGTTATCAAACAAATGGTTCAGCAGAATAAACCATGGGAAAAAACAGAACATTGGTATCTCAATGAAAAACCTTATGGTCTTTGGCACAATCAAAGCAAAAGGATAACTCGGGCACACGTTGTAGTTAGAGTTCACTTTACTTATTCTCCACAAGTCATTCGACAAGGTAAAGGACCCACTTTCAATCATATTGACTGAAGCACGGTAAAAGCGTTTTCCAAGAAGCCGGAAATACTCATCTAGTAGGCGCACCTTTGGGCTACAGTTAGCAAACCTAGAAGGTCCACATGCAAATGCATAAAGATCCCATAGTACAGCTGACTTTGTACTTAGTAAGGCATCAAATATGACGCGTCTCTGTAAAATTTAATAAACAAAAATTAAAACCTACACATGAAGAGCATGATAACATCTATTCATATGTTCACAACACAATCTTAACAACTAAAAACAATTTATCAATGTAAGATCACTTAACTATTTCTTCAGGACTCCTTTTATGTTGATCGTAACATTAACCTTACCAAAAGAGTCCGGTTAGACTTTTAAAAAAATAAAAATAATTGATTATTTGAGCAACTATGCCACTCATGCATGATAGTTAGATGTTCATGCTCTTAAAACAAATGTTTAGGGGCTGTAACTCATTCAACCCATCTGAGGTCAGAAACTGGGGCTTTATCATGCTAGCATATTGAAACACAATCCCTACTTACAGAAATAGCCAACAGTTTGGCTTGTGAAGACAGAAGATGACATACGATTTCTGATGCCTTAAAATTTACATGCAAAGCCAAGCAGTGGAATACATAATTGTAATTCTAAACAAAAGATATGTACCACTTGTAGAAAATAAAGGCAAGGAATAATGCCTTCAAGATAAAAAATACAATCTGTTATGAATACCATGATTACTGTCCCAGTAGAATTACCTGTTTTGTACGAGTCCTGAAACCAAAAATGATAATTCTCATATCTTTTCCTATATAGAAGAGAAATTATATATTATCAGACAATGCTTACAAAGAATCAAGTAAAACATTAAAGAGAGGATACAACATAATAGGAAGACGAGTGGTGAGGAAGTTGCAGGGATTAGCAAACAGGTGAATTATTTGCAGTAGTATGGTACCTTTTACTAGAGGTCAATGATTAGAGTTTTGCATTGAAGATTTTAAGCCACGGAAGTTTTGTGAGATAAGTCATTTTTCCTAGGCTCGTCCTGGGCCTCTACAAGCTAAAGATTTTTGTAGGGGTTTATATCTGTTTTGATAGTGAAAAATTGGAAGGCTCTTTCGGCTGATGTATTCTATCATCTCATTTTTTTCCCAATTTGTCCAGTGCTTTGCACTTCTCTCTTCCTCTAATAAATTATTTCTTTTATCATAAGCAATATTAAGATAACAAACCAAAACTGGCAGAAGTTCGTGGATAAATAACCATCTTTTTTCTGCATTATGTAGTGGCTCAGCAGATTTTGAATAAGCTGTTTGGTTGAAGAGGAGGAGGAGGAGGATGGTAGAAAATCAAGCTATCCAATTATAAATACCTAACAAATAATCTTTCTTATTCAAACACCATTATAATACAATTCCCTCCATTCTTTGGACAAAGTTCTAACTTTGCACATATTGTAAATCTCATTAATGTCAGCTTATTTTAGTTGTTCAACGTTAGATTATTTGCTGTGGGGGGAGCGAATTTCAAAGATTGCATTGAAAACATCTTCTCTACAGCAAGAACCATTCTCTTGACAAGGTGATAATCACATAAAAGATTAAAATATATAATAGCTCTTCATTCATTGTTAGCCACCACCCTATTCACCCATCCAACTAACTTTAACTGCAATATAACATAATCAGAGTGGAAATCAATATGAATTTGAAAAATGACATAACAACCCCGAATTCCAATTAATTAAAAGATCCTTCTTCCATTATATTGTTTTGATAAACCTACAAGCATTATATTGGGCCAATCTAATCCATAAACATCATGCAAGGTTACTAGCTTCTATGCTCTCAAGCATCAACTTCTCTGAAGAATACTAAGTCTTTCACGTCTTGGCACACATTGGGTCAGTACTAACTTTCACAGCAATTTCACATGCATTGTGATTTTCATCAGAATGAAGAGGCCCAATTTTCTGGGGTTGTGCATGTTCAGAATCAGAAATCCTTTTGCATATTTGATTTAAAGGAAATGCTCAAATTTTAACTATATAATTTCTTAAGAGCTCAACCAATGCCTTTCTTACCATGTCACTAATTCCAACATACAAAGGGTTTGGTTAACTTTGTTGTATTTTTTACCCTATTTGGCAGTATTCATTCCCTATGTTCGTTTGGAGGATACTATGCATAGTGGTCTCAATGATTCAAGAATGAAAAGGAAACTTTTATCCAGAGAAACCTATTTGAGATCATACCAATAACCTGGAGCAGTCTTTGTGGGGGTGTCTTGTCTGATTGACGATTAGCTGACTGCATCTTTACAGCCTACATGTAAATGACAGCAACCAGCTTTAAATCAAGTAAAAATAGAATACAAACACAATAAAAGATGGAACCAACATAGAATATGATGCATAAATAGATTGCCTGGTTGAAATTTGAAAAACACATCATAGGTAATATTTAAAAATATTACAAAAATCAATATAGGAAAACAGATAATATGAACATCCATTCCCGTGACTCAGCTTATATGAACATATAAACCATTAGCAAAAATAATCTCATGTCAAGTAAGTCCAAAGCAAAATAAACAAATGAACAAAACAAAATACAACAAAATATTAAGCTCCATTTTCCATGTATCAGCCAATTTAGGCACACATTTAGTAATCATGCCAGTGTTGCATGAATATGCACCTAAAAGTCTAATTATGAGGACTGTAATCCTTCCATAGCCAACAAGAAAACTGTGTCTGATAATTAAACAAAATAGAGCGACACCAGCAAACAGCAAATCTGTACAAGAAAAAAGCAATTTATTAAAGTGGATAAATCCAAAAAGGCATGAGTAGATAATAGACTAAATCACACTGATATCCAAAGGGGTCTGGTTAAATTATATTTGATACCACTTTTGTTCTAAAATTTACACTTGACTCCCTTGAGATCTTGATATAAATAAATAAATATATATATATACACACACACATCGTGAAAACCTCCCATCCAATTTATTTCCAATAAAAAAAGATAACTTTCTAAGCAATTTGAGACTATGATTTTGTTCTTAAACAGCAGAGAAGATGATAAAATAATTGTATCTTAGAAAGCAATAAATATGGTTAAAAATTAACTTCATCGGTAGAAAATTAAATTAGAATGGAGCCAGGTGAAAGAGATCAATTCTAATTTAGCCATACCATGAGAAAGGCTAGTGTAATTTACTCTACATAATATGAGCCTGAAACAGAACAAAATCAAAAGGGATATGCAAACTTAGTCCAAACTGTATCTACAACTTGCGATAAAACCCTTCATAATGCATCAAATTAACAACACAGATTTCGATTGATCCATCTTTGTTTATATTAGGTAAGTCTATATTAGGCAAAAAAGGAAAAAGGGTTCTGCTCAATCTAACTTAGCACATGCAAAATAACATAAAACATGTAAACAAAATAAAGAAGCTACAGCATAATTTGTACATTTAGAAACTTACTATCTTGTTAAACTTCTCAATCGTTGCAAGTGGAATTGTTCCAAGGGCAATAATATTCCTAGTTCGATCACTCTAAAAAAAGTAAGAGCACATCAGAGAACATTACTTGGTACAGTAAACATACGGATAAAACAAATCTAGTACCTGCCGACATGGTTTAAAAACATAAACAAAAAAATTAAACATAAAAGCTCAGAAACTGAATTTATTTTTATTATTTGATCAGAAGTAACAAACTTCGGTAAAGGGGAACACAGTGATATTAACAGGATCCCAATAAGAAGTTGGAAAAATAGGATCATGAGTCACATCCTAATTACATTTGATAGAACCCCCATATGCCTATAACTATTCAAACAGAAAACTAGCAACACAGCACTACCAACAGAAATGAATAGGACGAATTGTGTAACATAGTGACTAAATGACAGAGGAAAACTTGCCAGAGAATAGAGCATAAGGGAATTTGGTCAGAATGGGGTTGCCTCAGTAGGGAGCAATAAGGGAACAGTATAATCGTGATTAAGGCTAGTTCACATACTATGACTATGGTGTGTAAATTAGAATGAGTCGATTGTGCAATACAAGGCAGAATCCTAGGAATGATTAGCTTTTATATGATGCATATAGATATACATAACTACTGAGGTTACCATGTACTATTCACAGTGGAAATTCAATTCATTTATAGTTCACAGGAGTTCTGCAATCAGCCTTCTATGCAGCTTCATTTCTGAATCTCCACAAAGGTTCTTTCTGCTGTTTTCTTTCTTCATATTTATTTTGGTCTCTGAAGCTTTTCATTCTCCCAAAATTACTTAGCAAGAATTTAGACAAACACTATTATGTTTATCACCTTACTAGTGGGTGGGTAATTCTAAATCACACCTTAAGGTCCTCTCCTAAAATCATAATTCCTAATAACAAATCTAAATTTCAGATGATGAAATATTATGTTAGGGACTTACCAGAAAAACAAGACGAAAATTTGTGACCATCAATGTGCCTGCATCATCTGAATTAATAAGAACAACACCATGTCCCTGAACATTAACAATATATACAGATAAATTTCATTTACAATATATTCACTTATAATAAATGTAAATTAAAAACTAGGATTTGAATTTCTAATAACCATAGTTGTTGGTGGCGCATAGCGCACCTTTGTGGAATGGACTCCTAAAGCCATGGCACACATCTCACTGTGCACTAATGGCAACATTGAAATGTAATTCCCATGATGAAATGTTTCACTATAATTATTAAACACAAGTTAAATAACACACGGATGGATAATTGCAATTCAGGGAGAGAGAGAGAGAGAGGAAGGAGAATAGGCGATAAAGAGAGAGAAGAACAGAGAGTCAAGAGGTTCTGAGTAATCTTATTGATTCACAAGTCTGAGGATTACAATTGAATACGGATCTATTTATAGACTTAAGCTAACAGCTAACTCCCTAACTGACCTACTTTTTATATTTACTTATATTTATACAACACACACATATGATGAAAACTGAATCTGAGATACAGCCTAAAGCTTTCTCACAAAATCCTATGAATTTTACATTCAAGAAGCAGTCTAACTAGCCCTTTGGATATTTGTGGTCCCTTGCGAGGTTCATGATACAAGCTGAGATCAACCATCATATTAGCTGACTAATATTGACTTAGTATAATCCTTTGGCTGGATGGTTAGGGTCAGAAAGTTGAAGTAACGAATAGTATATAATTCAATTTATTTTTTGCAGTTGAGTCACGAATATTGACGATGAGGTATTTGTTTAAGACATGCTAATAACTAACTAATAATTACAGTTGAATACACGTGTGCTTTTCTAGTCTCAATAATTTTTTCAACACTAGTGAGTACACTGGTTGCTGCAGTGTGCCCATGACCCTAAAGCTAACTTATACAGAGAATGAGAAGGAAGAACCAGAAAATGAGAGATAAATAACAGAAAAGGGGACAGGGGAGCAAGATAGAACAAAGGTAAAACTCTCGAGGATACAAAACATGATGCATAGCCACAAAGGATGCAAGAAAGGATGAATGAAGTGAACGAGACGTTGAAGGGCAGGAGTGCCATGATACAATCAGCATGTTATTATTCAGCATTTACGCTGAGTGCCAAGTGACATGAACCTAAACATGTTTACTCTACGCAACACAAAAACGCGATAAGAGTATTCAAAATCACCCTCACCAATCTTTTTTTTTTTTTTTTGGTAGGTGACACACCATCATCACTCTTTGCACTACAAATTCCACATATTTTGCAGATTCTGCTCGTTGTTCGCGGTACACAGAGCAAAGAAGGTAAACAGAAAAAAGGTGATGTAATTGCTTCGAACAGAGTAAAAAGTAGTCCCATACCTGGGCTATGACGTTTTCCTCCTCCAGCAAGAAATCCAAATTGGCATGCGAAACATAGTGTGAACCAGGCTGCAGATAAATTCACACCAAGACAAAAAAAAAAAAAGGCAAAAAAATAAATTGAAAACGAAGAAAAGGAACAGAAAGAAGTGAATTGAAAAGCCAAATCGAAGGAAACCTGAATCTTGGTCCATTGGAGGGTATCCCAGGTACCCGTGCCCTCCATCTTGGAGGAGTCAGAGTCGTCCCTAAGAGACGTTGATCGAGTGTCGCGTGGCTTCGGTGCGGCCATGGCGGCGAAGAGAAAACCACCGCGACAAGTATGCAATGTGAGACGCCGACACCGTCCCGGAGAGAGAGCGCGCGGCGAAGGCTCAGCTGCCGTTCAAAGAACAGGATCCTATTGTCATGCTCTGTGCAACCACCGACAAATATTGACCAACAATATTGGATGATTTTTTTTTTTTTTAGAAATCGAAATTAAGTTAAATATTCCCTCAAAAAATTAAATTAAATAATATATAAATTTAAAAAAAAAAAAATCACTGGTATACCCGCCACCTGGGCTCGATCCCTGGGAAGTCCCTCCTAAGGGGCGACTCCGGATTAGTCTACACCTTCGGGTGTGGGATACCGGAGGAAGAAATTCAAAAAAAAAAAAAAAATGGGAAAATTTCAGAAAACTACAAAGAAAATTAGAAAAGGACAAAAATGTTGGGTGAAATTCACATATCCCAAATCAGTGAGAGGTGAGGAATCTGGAATATGAAATCTTAAGACAATTACCTAAATACCCTCCTCCTAAGTGACAGCTAAAAGGGAAATGAAGAGACACGAGAAGGTAGAGTTGAAAGGGTGTCAGAACAGAGAGTGATAGGAAAGCTCAGGGAGACGGAGAGACGACGCGAAGGAGGGTGGGTCGACGATTGTCGGTGGCGTCGACGAAGGCAAACGAGGCATTGTGCGGTTGTGTGTTCAGCTCTCCCTCTGTCGGAGCCTCAATGGTCAACCGTTTCAGTTGATGGTGTTGGGTGGCGCGAGGCGATGAGTCGACTATCTCACAGCAAATCGGACAGCAACTTGTCATGAAATATGCGATCTGACAACTAATAAATATATGAAGGTATTAATCAACAGAACTATGTTGTTAATATAGAACGGTTTGGTGTTATTATCCATGGAACATCTATTTTTGCAAAATTTTTCCTACACACGTCTTCTGTTGTCTATGTGAATGGAAGATGTCAAAGATGTTGCGTTTGAGCAGTGACGCTAAAACTTTCCCATTTCTTGTTAGCCAGATGTTAATCAACGAAATAATGTCGTTAATAATGAATATGATCTTGTTAACTGTGGGTAAGGTGTTGTTTTGGTATCAAACTTGTGATTTGGCAACTTCATTCCTTTTAAGATGTTAATGAAGGATGTCGAGTTGGTAATAACAAAAATAAAGTTGTTACTTGTGGCTAACATGATATTTTTCTCCATCTACATTTGGACCATTCCAACATGTTCCTCCTACAATCTTAATAGAGGAAGTCAAATCGTTAATAATGAATTTGATGTTGGTAATACATGGAGAGATGTTGTGTTTTCCCATCTACATTACAAACTTCCCAGGTATTCCTTTCAAGATGGTAATGGTGAAAACTGAGTCGTTAATAGCGAAGATAATGATGTTATTATGGGGAGAGATGTTGTGTTTTCCCATCTACATTACGACTTTCCTAAATTGTTCCTTCGAAGATGTTAATGTAGGAAGTCTAGTCGTTAATATTGAAGATAACGATGTTATTACGGGAAGAGAGGTGTTTTCCCATTTACATTACCACATTCCTAACTTGTTTCTTTGAAGATGTTAATGGAGGAAGTCGAGTCGTTAATAGCGAAGATAATGATGTTATTATGTCAATAGATATTGTGTTTTCCCATCTACATGACGACGTTCCTAACTTGTTCCTTTGAAGATGTTAATAGAGGAATAGGAGTTATTAATGAAGAAACTCATGTTAATCGAGGATGACTTGTTGTGTTTTCCCATCTATGTTAGGATATTCCCAACTTATTCCTCACAAGATGGTAATGGATGAAATATAGTCGTTAACGATGGAGGTAATGTTATTAATCGAGGATGACTTGTTGTGTTTTCCCATATACGTTAGGATATTCCCAACTTATTCTTCACAAGATGGTAATGGATGAAATGTAGTCGTTAATGATGAAGGTAATGTTGTTAATCGAGGGAGAGATGTTGTGTTTTCTCATATATATTAGGATGATCCCCACTTATTCCTCACAAGATGGTAATAGAGAAAATAGAGTCGTTAACAACGAAGATGATACTGTTAATTTGGGGAGAGATGTTGTGTTTTCCCATTTACATTATGACGTTCCTAACTTATTACTCTTAAGATGTTAATGAACGAAGCATAGTCGTAAACAAAGAAGATGAAGTTGTTAATTATGGCTCATATGTTGTTTTCGGGCATACAACTTGGGACGTTGCAAAAGCTTTCGGTTGAAGATGTTAATCTAGCAGGTAGAGCCGTTAATGAATCATGTGGTTGCCAAATCACAAGTTCGATTCCAAAACAACACCTCACTCACAGTTAACAAGATCATATTCATTATTAACGACATTATTTCATTGATTAACATCTGGCTAACAAGAAATGGGAAAGTTTTAGCGTCACTGCCCAAACACAACGTATTTGACATCTTCCATTCACATAAACAACAGAAGACGTGTGTAGGAAAAATTTTGCAAAAATAGATGTTCCATGGGTAATAACACCAAACCGCTCTATATTAACAACATAGTTCTGTTGATTAACACCTTCATATATTTATCAGTTGTCAGATCGCATATTTCATGACAAGTTGCTGTCCGATTTGCTGTGAGACAGTCGACTCATCGCCCCGCGCCACCCAACACCATCAACTGAAACGGTTGACCACTGAAGCTCTGACAGAGGGAGAGCTGAACACACAACCGCACAATGCCTCATTTGCCTTCGTCGACGACACCGCAAATCACCACCGACAACCGTCGACCCACCCTCCTTCGCGTCGTCTCTCCGTCTCCCCGAGCTTTCCTATCACTCTCTGTTATGACACCCTTTCAACTCTGCCTTCTCGTGTCTCTTCATATCCCCTTTAGCTGTCACTTAGGAGGAGGGTATTTAGGTAATTGTCTTAAGATTTCATATTCCAGATTCCTTACCCCTCACTGATTTGGGATATGTGAATTTCACCCAACCTTTTTGTCCTTTTCTAATTTCCTTTGTAGTTTTTTGGAATTTTCCCTACTTTAATATAAAATTATTATCAAGAATTCATGATTAAAGTATATTTTTAATATTTTTAATTGTAATTTCAAACATTATTAAATTAAAATTACTTGTTTTTTCAGAACATTAACAAGCCTAATTAAGCACACATCTTTCAAAGGCTTTTTTTTTTCCTTGAATTGAAAGGGCAAGTTAAAACCAACAAGTGATTGGTAGAGATGTTAAATGCTCTTAATCCCATAAGGATAAGAATATAAGTATGAATCCCACAATTAAACGACACACTCTCGCTCCTCAAACCGGAACTGGTTGATTGCTTGAATACATAATCCAATTGAAAAGGTTATGATCCAGAAAAGGTGCCATAAATTAGGCCCTGGGGTTCCCCATTTAAAAGAAAGGGACCAGTTAAAACTTAAATACAACAAGCAAGCAAACATTCACATAGACGTTGAAAAATATTGTATTTAGAGGGCCATAACACTTTATTAAAATAAAAAGTTAATATAATATTTGATCCTTATAATTTACCCTCATTTTAATTTTGACCCTTATAGTTTTAAATCATAAGTTTTTATCTCCTTAGTTTCTTTCTGTCAAAAAACATCAATCCCTATAGTTTAATAAGAGCATTAACCATTTTTCCCTTTAAGGTACTAAAACCTATGATTTAAAATTATATAGATCAAAATTAAAATAAGAGAAACCTATAAAAACCAAATATTATATTCACTTTTAAAATTAATCTTTGTTAGTATCAATGAAAAGGAAGGCCAAGCAACTGTAGACCCGTGATATGACAATGGGGGAATGCAAATACAAGAGGTGCTTGGTCTTATTATCAAGGTCAAGATCTTAATAGTGAGTAGGGCCATGAGAGGGAAAAGGACTGGAGGATTGATCATACCAGACAACGGTCAGTGCTTGTTTTGTTTTGTTTTTGTGTGATAGTCTATTATATTATGACTTGTAAATTGTCATAGTGCAATTTGTTGGCATTCATTAATTAATTATATCATATCTAATCAAGATCCAAATTAGAGTGATTGACTCTACTTTAAACATAAAGCTTAGAGTTAAAAACTATATTTACTCATCACCCCTAGTCTACAAGAGTAAATTTCAAGCAATTGAAAGTTTGAAACAGTAATTTCTTTTTCTTAAGTTATAATTATAGATAAATTATATGACTTAGTTGAGAAGGAGAGGAGAGGAAATGGGGAAAAAGTTTCACCTAACATTTTCTTCCTTTTTGCTTCAACTGTCACAAAAACTTTAGATTTTGAGGAAGCAAAATTAGAGGAAGAAAATAAACTACAAAAAAATTGGTCATTCAGCCAAAATAAAAACTTAAAAAAAAGATTAATTAAGCTATTATCTTATTCTAGGACAGGACTGAAATGAGAAATAGATAAAATAAAAAATAACTCTTGCAGATTATTAAGAAGCTTAATTGTAAGAAATTTTTCACTTGAAACAATGATGGAGACAAACGAGTGAATGTGAAAATTATAGAACACAATGTTTACTTATAATGTACAAACATCATGTCAAACTTTGACGCTTGGCCAGCAATAAGATCATATAGAAGTAACCATGAAAGCTATACAATTAAAGTGATATGTTTATGTTCCTAAATAAACACGCCCTAAACATGAAACAGCAACTCATCACTGAAACAGAAAGGCTGTGGCAATTTGAATATCTCAAGCTTCAAGCAAACAGAAATTTATGGATACCACCTTGTTCCCTATATTTGATAGGAAATAACCATGGGTACATGCAAATTTTCAATATATATATCATATCCAAATATCTTGTAAATTTCAAATTACTTGAAAACTAAGATATTACATACCACACACCCATCAAAAGATCCACTCCTCTTTGCAAGATGAGACCAGCTATACAAGTTTTGGCAGCTAGGAACTCGGCAAAGAAAAAGAATGATAAATGTCCATGAAACTTATCTCACCAGGAATTCATTCTGATACTACAATTTCTATAGTAGAGGGCATTTCTCTCAACTTCATCCACCATTTGAGCATTTGATCTGCGAGTGATGGGATTTAAGAAGCCAAGTTGTTGATGCTTGTCCAAAGTATTTCCCCACCGAACTGGAGCATTGTTGGAGACGGCAACGAGCTAAGTACAACATGCTTACTCTTTCAGATCAAGATACTCTTGGAACATTCTGCTACTGGCACACTCTGCCAAAGCTTTCGTGTTAAGTTCCTGACCATATCTCCAGACATAATTCAGTCCAACAAGAAGCTCAGTTATTGTTGCTTCAGTGCTTTCTTGCTTTGCAAAGTAGAGGGTTTGTACCAGCAGCACATTTGTCCGAGACACAAAGCTCTGCTGCTCAAAACTTCTCTCAGACTGCCATCTAATCATGTTATGAGCAAGTGGAGCCAACCATTCCAATATTCTTGACATAGCTTCGGTCCATTCTTCTGCTAGATCCGTGTCGTAAACTGATGTCGCCATGGCCTTGGCATATGGCTTTAGCTTGTCCCTAAGGGCAGTTCTCACATTTGTCGGTAACATATTGTACAGGTCTTCTCTTGCATCAGGGCCAATCAAGTGTGGAGTAGCTGCCAACTTCTCAATCACAATGATAACATTCGCATAGTGTAGTGCCAAAGCAGCAGCACCAAGTGTATCTGGTGGAGGATTTAACAGCTTGCGCTTAGAACTTAAGAATGATTGATTATAATGAACTGCTTTTCCGCGACCAACTAGGCTTGGATTAGCATCATGGACATTCTGAGTTCCCATATGAACATCACTGGGGCTTAGGTAGCACTCACTGACAGAGGAACCGTCTGCAGCCATCATACAGCCCTTGAAAGGTCCTACCTGAGTTAGCCGACTGGTTTTTGTATGAGTTTTCTTCCCGTAGCCAGGAAACTTCCAAATCTTGCCACTTTTATTTTTATGATTAACTGGGGCAGATCCCTGCAAATTACTCCTCAAGGGACCTGAATAAAAATTGACACTTTTATTATTTCCTGAAATTGGGCCTGATTTTGTGGATGAGTCACCAAGAGGACCTGAATGAAAAATGCTGGTTTTCTTTGTTTTTGCCATTAGACCTGATTTAGCAACAAGATCCCCAAGGGGCCCAGATGCAAATCTGGGAAGACTATTCTCAGGCGGGTGGACTGAAGGTTGCAACAATGCAGAAACAGATTGGCTACGGTAAATATAATCGGAATTCAAGTCTCTTGAATCATTGGCTTCACTACCGTCCACCATCTCTTGAATTCCAAATACATGGTTGATTCTCCTAAAAATTGTGAATAAGGATCTGGCTAGAAGAAGTATAGTGTAATCATATGTCCTGTTCCACAGAGAAATATCCTGTAGGTTCTTCACCTCATGCCTTTTCCATGCAACCTTTTTCTGAAAGTCAATTAAATTTACACCATCTGACTCATCATTAGTCTTGATTCTTCTAAGAGTTTGCTCAAAATCAGCAAGCACTTCCATCTCTTGATAAAGACTTGCATTAGTTGATATAAACTTTTCCATCTTCTTAACTTTCTTTTCCATCTTCTTCCAAGTGAGTTGCCAGCCATATAGATCAACGCCTATGTTGATAAACTCATCAAAGGCATTCCCAAAGCCTTTCAAACTTAGGTCGCTGCATTTCTTCCCAAGCCTAGCCACAGATTTAGCCACTTGTGACAAGGTCTCAAGCATCTCTGCACTAATTAAACCTACAATAAAATTCTCATCCCCTGAAACAAGCTTTTTTATGCCCACTGAGCTCGAAATCTCTTCTCTCAATTTAGCAACCTGCTTATCACTCAGACATTGCCACAAATTAACCACCTTGGACATCAAGCTGGCCACTTCAAATGCTAATACTCCAATCACCGCCTTCTCACTATTAGCATCATGCTTCCGTGGATTCTTCCACAGACTACGAAACCATGACTCGGAAACCATCTCTTACCTTGGAAACCACAAGATATAAGCTTTCAAAGATCAGTGTTCCATCAAACCTCTGCTGTGCACAATGAAAAAAGACAAGTTAGACTAGTTACCAGACCAGTTTCAAACCATAGTGAAAGAAAACGTGAGAAGTTTAGCACAGGATATTATCTAAAAATTTATATTATAGGAAACAATAATATGCTCCAGAGACCAAATATCTTACAATTTTCATGAACTATGCACTGTGAAACCACAAATACATTCAATAGCTAGACTTCACAAAAATTTAGAAAACCAAAATTTTACTTAGTGAAGCATAGTAATGCTTCAGTAGCTAGACCTTCACAATAATTTAGTAAGCTGAAACTTTTTTTGTGAAGCATATAAACAATGTTCATATTCCTCTCCTTTAGTTATCTAACTTTGAATTCAACATATATATTGTTCTTTTGAAGCATGGAGTGAAAAAAGAAATTGAACTTAATCTGAGGTGCAAAACCAGACATATTACAATACAACTAAAAATTGTTCATATTCCTCTCCTTTAGTCCTTCGGTTGTCTGTCATTGCTTCCTCTTCTTCTTCTTGTTTTTTTTTTTTTTTATATACAGAAAAACTAAATTGAGAAGCAAATAAATTAATATCGCTTTCTTTTCGGGTAAATATTGATGAATTATATACATCGAAACTTAAAATTTTACATCGCCTACTCCCAAGCTAAATCTGAAGATTCCATACCTTATTTGTTGTTCCCTCGTTCACCAAAAAAGCAAAAATCCACAAAAACGACCAAAGAACAAAAATATGCTTTTCTAGCAAAGGGTTTCATACCAATCTGTATGAGACAATAAAGGAAAAATAAAACACCCAAATCTTACCAAGAGGCAAGAAATCACTTGGCACAGATTCCAACACTTTTATTCTGTAGGTTGGAAAAACATAATAACCACTTGACTTCTTCTTTGCTAGTGAAAATCTACTAAACATCACTTCACCAATTTGTTCTCTCATCTGGTAGAACATTATCAGTTCGAAGTTCAAACTCAAATTCTAGCCCGTAAATAACTTGATTACATCAATGATAAAAGCAAACAAGAGCAATCCAGTAGGATCAAAAGAGGAACAAAGCAAAAACATTAATGGAAGAATAATAGACCGAGAAACTTACCGATCACCCTCTTAGCTGAGAGCTTCAGTGGGAGACGGAACTCAGAGAGAGAGAGAGAGAGAGAGAGGGAGGGGAAATGGGAAGAAGCTGGGATGTTGCAGTGAGGAAATTAGCCACACATGGAAGGAAGCAGAAAACGGTAGAAAGAGAAAGCGAGTGAAATAAAGAACATGTTTGATTATTGGTTATTTAAATTCTGACCCCTGTTCTTTCTGTTATTTGAAATTCTTGTGATTTTGATATTTAATAAATTAATAAATGTGTTTGTACCTTCTCTGATCTATTGCATGTTCAAACATTTTCTGAAATTTTCAAGCATCTGTTATTTATAAACTTACCTAATTTTGTACCTCTTATATAATATTTAAATAATTTAGATGCTTTTGAAAATAAATTTCTCAATCTGTACACATTTTTTTATTAAAGGATATTATTATTAGTTTATTACGCATTTTAGCCTAATATATATAGTAAAATGTGGATATAGCTGTATTCAAAATTAGAAAAAAAAAACACTAAACCTTCTGTCCATTTATTATAATCATATGATTTATAATCTAAGCCTTATCTTGAAATATGTCTATGGTATATTATATATGCATTTTTATGAATTAAAATATTGATTCATAATGTTAACAAGCTTTCCATGTCAATGATATTGATCCATGATCTGTAAAGTTTTAAATTTTAATTGATAAAAATGTATGTACATTGCAATTAGGATTTTTTTTATATATTTAAAGCGAAAGTACTTTTATTAATAATAGAAATAGAAACTAGTCTCATCAATTATACAAGTTAAAGGAAATATCCATTTATTTACTAAGCTTGTTCCATTTCAAGGTTGTAATTTACCATTACAAGTTTATTTGGTTCAACCTTGTTACATGTTTATAATAATAATAATAGTTGCATTACCATTTTATTATCTTTTAAGACATTAGGCTCTTAAATCTACCATTTTAATATAAATTTTAGATAAATAATAATAATTTTGTTGTTTTTTTTGCCATCAGCCATCAAATAATAATACTTTTGTAAGTTATACAATACTTAACAAATAAGAATTCAACGTAGATAAAGATAAATTTACTTGTATGCAAATTATTTTGTCAATTCAAATGTTAATTGTTTGCTTAATTTGATCATATGTGAGAACTTACTAAGTACGTAACATGTTAATTTGACTAATAGTTAAATCTGATAAAGATTGGTAGGTGTATTTTGACTTATATATTTTTTAGAAGAAAAATAAAAATGTATCAAATATTTTTAAATAGCCAATTCTCATCAAATTATAATTATAATAAATTCAATCATTTTTTCCCAGAATTTCAAGTATTCTTTTTTCCAGAGGAAAACTCAAGTATTATACTCCAAATGTAAATGTCATATATTAAATGAAACAATCACAAGCAAGAAAGAATGAAATTGTGAAAAGAGATTAAAAGGAGGGGCATAGTGGAAATAAGAAGAATATGAAGGACTTAACACCGCAAATAAAAAAAGGAAGTTCCGTCACGATCATTAATGGCAACCACGCGGAAATATGTGGTTTTACCATTATAACCCCACTTGCACTCCACAGACCATAGTCCACACCGCACAGCTGTTGGTTGGGACCTTCCCTGTCTTCAAGACAACATTAAATTTAAAATTTAAAATTTAAAATAAACCACAGTGTCTTATTTATTTCTGAGACATTGTTGTTTGGGTTTATTTTTGGACAATAAGTCCTTATTACGTAAATCGAGATAAAACCTCTCTCACATACTTACCTCGTATACCATGAATCACAATTTATAAACACTTATTACTCAAAAATAAGCTATTCCAAACAAACACTAAAAGGATAAAACTAGCCAATGCCTTTTAGTGGCATGAAGTTTTCTTATAGGAGCTAGGGCCTCCTCTTTTAATTAAGAAAAATTTAAAACTATAAATGTAAATTATTTTTTATTTTTATTGGAATATTTAAAATATCAGAAATGACAAAATGGTGTTGAATTACAAACTTATATATTTAAGTTAGGGAAAATTCAAGTAAGAAAATATTATATATCTATATATATATATATATAATTTTTTTACACGTTTTACTAATTTGATTTGAAAATAATGTGATTGGACTTATGAACATGAAGGTTTGACTTATAAACATATATTGTTAAATTTGGCTCCTATATGTATATGAATTTTTTTACATTTCTCTTTATCTTATTTTCTAACCGAAGTTCATAGTGAGAGGAGTTAATTTTTTTTGATACAATGGAGTTAATTATTTATAATATGATGAATTAAAGTTTGAATTCTTAAGGGTAGAAAAATCATTTCACAATTAATATTAAACAATACCTCAAACAAGATTGTGTTCAATAAGAAAATACATTAAAAAAGGACCTTTTTATATTTATTTTTCTTGCTTAGGATCTAAGAATAATTTTTCCTTTAAGTTATTTTTCAATATGCATGAATTTTTAAGCGTTATTTAATGTGCCACTAATTTATAACACTTTTAAGCCATTCTTAAATCTAAATTCTACGTATTTTACTTGCTTGAAGTTCAAATTTTCACTTCTCTTTTACTCCTAAATAGAAGTCCTAATATAAATTTATAGATATAATTGATATTTATTTTTAAAAGTACTCCTCTAATCCTATTTATATAGCACTTCCAACATTTTTCAAACTGATCAAGGAAAACTTTAAACCTCATTAACTCTATATAAAATTTAACATCTTTCCAACTCTACTCCAACTTAATATATACAAATACCATATAAAAACAAAATCAATACAATAAAAATTAAATGGTTAAATTACATATTCATCTTAAAACTTAAATGAGGTACTTTGTAAATAGGACAAAAAAACAACTTCCCTCTGCTCTATAAATAAGATTAGAGGAGTAATCCTTATAAGAAAATATAAACTTCCCATCTCACTTTTAAATTTTTATTAAGGAACAAAGGAACAAATTAAAATTTGAACATTAACCTAAGAAAGTATTGTTATGGAGTGACATAAAATTAATTAAAAAAAGGGAAAATTAGTATGCAGATTCTTATAACTTCATTCAATTTTGGATTAGGTACTTAAACTTTTTTTTTTTCCTTTTTAGTAAGTTCTTGTACTTTAAACTGTTAGAGGCATCAATGCTTGCCGTTTAAGACCGTTGCAACACCGTTTATTTAAAAGTGATGTGGTAGACTCATGTGGATAAGTCCAATTAGGCTGTGACTTGACTCCTCTCTTGTCATCATGGAATAAAAAAAAATAATTAAAAAAATAAAACATAAGCGGAATGAGAAAATGCTTGGAAGGATCATATTTCTGCTGCTATGCGTTGGGGAATTCAACTTCAGGACTTAATTAAAAAAAAAAAAGAACTCAGGGACCTAATTCAAAATTCGACAAAACTATAAAAACTTACAAATTAATTTTCTTAGCACATCATTAAAATGAATCCATGAAGGTGGTTATTTGGAATGAGATACAAATGTCGGGGGAGATGAAATTGAAATTAAAATCAAAATAAAATGAAGACTTAGTCTTTAGATATTAAATCAACATTGCGTGTTTGGAATAACTTATTTTTGGGTAATAAGTGCTTATAATTCGTGATTCACGGTATACGAGATAAGTATGTGAGAGGAGTTTTTTCTCGGCTTGCGTAATAAGGGCTTATTTCCTGTACAAAAAGCTCAGCCAAACATGCACATACAAAGACACTTATCATCAAAGTAAAGGTTTGTCTCTTGAACATTAACCTAAGAAAGTATTGTTATGGAGTGACATAAAATTAATTAAAAAAAGGGAAAATTAGTATGCAGATTCTTATAACTTCATTCAATTTTGGATTAGGTACTTAAACTTTTTTTTTTTCCTTTTTAGCAAGTTCTTGTACTTTAAACTGTTAGAGGCATCAATGCTTGCCGTTTAAGACCGTTGTAACACCGTTTATTTAAAAGCGATGTGGTAGACTCGTGTGGATAAGTAAGTCCAACTAGGCTGTGACTTGACTCCTCTCTTGTCATCATGGAATAAAAAAAATAATTAAAAAAAAATAAAACATAAGCGGAATGAGAAAATGCTTGGAAGGATCATATTTCTGCTGCTATGCGTTGAGGAATTCAACTTCAGGACTTAATTTAAAAAAAAAAAAAAAAAACTCAGGGACCTAATTTAAAATTCGACAAAACTATAAGAACTTACATATTAATTTCGTGAACATATCATTAAAATGAATCATGAAGGTGGTTATTTGGAATGAGATACAAATGTCGGGGGAGATGAAATTGAAATTAACATCAAAATAAAATGAAGACTTAGTCTTTAGATATTAAATCAACATACAAAGACACTTATCATCAAAGTAAAGGTTCGTCTCTTGAAAATGACAAAAGACACCACAATATACAATGAACCCCAAGGGTCCTTCTCCTTGTCGCCTATAGGCTATAGATATAAGGGTTAAGAGGTAAATCTACCAATGATCTTTTAAAAAAAGAGCATCTGACACAATTATCTTTTAGAAGGAGCAAAAATACAGATGAACAACTAAAAAGGGACATCCACCACAAAAACCGTTAATCCGTACTAACGCCGTTAGGAGTTTTCTTCTCTTATAATTTAACGTCGTTAGTACGAATTTAACGGTTTTTGTGGTGGATGCCCCTTTTTAATTGTTCATGTGTATTTTTGCCCCTTCTAAAAGATAATTATGCCATATGCTCTTTTCTTAAAAGATCATTGGTAGATTTGGCCCTTAACCCTAAATATAAACACCAGATTGGATTATCATCAATACAATTACTTGCTAATTATTCTGTTTTCTGGCTACTAATTAATTATTAATTATTATTTCTTTCTGTCATAAATATATGAGTTAGTAAAGAGCTTTTTTCCTAATCCTAAATGCAAGATCTCTGTCTCGCAATATTAAAAGGTTAATAGTTTCTAATGCAAGTTAATTAAAGAATAGTATTTTAGGAAAAATTAACATATTTTTAACCTAACTAATTTTCTTAGCCTCTTGTAAATTACTCCTCTAGTCCTATGTATATGGCAGAGATGAAAGAAAAATTTTTGTCCTATTTATAGGAAAGAGAGAAAAGTTTTTTAGATAAATGTGCAAATTTACTCTTTATTTATTATTATGTTAAATTTGTTCTCATGGGATATAATGTATATTAAATAAGGATAAATTTGAAAAATTGTTAAATTTTAAAATAGAGTTAATAAAGTTTAAGAGTTTTATTTTATTTATGTTAAACATGCTAGAAGTGCCTTAGAATTAGGGAATCAAAGGAATAGTTATCTATTTCATACATTAAGGTGTATTTGGTTTGAGGGGAGTGTGAGAAAATTATAATTTTGGGTAAAAGAAACCCAAAATTACCCTCTCATTTTTTTAAATTTTGAGTTTCGGCCCAAAATTTACTTTCTCATTTCTTTTAAATTTTGGATTCCCGCCTAAAATTTAAATTTCTTCAATCCAAAAAAATAATTTTCCCACCCTCCTATTCCCTCCCACCCCTCCCCTCCCCTCCCCTCACCTCAAACCAAACACACCCTAAGAGGAGGAGGGAGTAGTATTTATTCTTAAGACATGTTTAGATAATAATTAGAGAATGTATTGTTTTGCCTCTTGGATCATTAACTTTCATCATTCAGTTCAAGAGTATTTAATTGAGAGTCTAAGAAATAAATTGAGGAAGTTGATTAGGGTACTTCCTTTTTGGCCTTATATTAGGGTACTTTCTTGGTCATTAGCATCACATGCTTTTTGTTTAAGAAATACAAAGATTCCTTATGCTTGAATTTTTTTTATTATGATTATTTCTGATCATTACTTTTATGGCTGTCTAGAGACAATGCTTCATTAGTTTTAAACAAGGAGTTTTATTTATTTATTTTTGTTGCAAATCTTGTTGATGAAATTACATCTTCCTATATTTTATTTTTCTTTGTGGTAAAGCCATCTTATATATTTCTTTTTCTTGGTGAAACAATCTTATATATTTCTATAAAATTATTAAACTATAAATACATTGCATTAAAAAATAATTTTAATTCGTGACTTTCACAGAAATATACGCATAATATAATAAAAAAAGAGAATAATATGTGTGAACATGAAATGTAAATCCACATACGCTATTAGTTATAACAAACCAAAAGCAAATCGTCTTGAACAATTAAAAAGTTTCTAAAATCGACTTTACCTAAAGACCTTTAAAAGAAGACTTACTGTAATAAATCATCAAACCTTATCTACCAAACTAAAGAAAACGAAAGATTTGACTCCTTGTCCCTCCACTTTTTTCTTTTCGGTTGCAAATTGTAATGACTAACAACCACTATTTTTAAGCTAACAAACTATTGGGAAAAAAAAAAAAACAAACAAACAAATGCACGTGTCAAAAGGAGGGGACAATCACAGCTAGTGCTAACCAGTCTTGATATACCTGTATTTAATTCAATTCTATTCTGTTATAGTTTATTTTTACTTTCTGCCCCAAATAAATTGTCCTTGATTTATTAGGAAAAAATTGACGTGGATTCATGAGTGCTTTATGTAAAAGAGAAGGAAAGGTAGAACTTTTGAACAAAACAGGTCCTCAATAAGGGACCTACACAGGAATTTCGATGCTAAAAGCATTCATAATACAATGAATCAAGGGTGCTTGAAGAGAGCTACGTGTGTGTTGCCTCATGTACTTAACATAGGAGAGTTGATTTTAGCTCTAAATATAAGACGTATGTTTTATATCTGCTACTCATTTTCTAATTCACCCTTATTAATATTCCTTTAATAATAATTATGAATGAGAGGGAATGAAGGAATTAAAGAAGATGACTAGAGTGTTTTAAAAAATACATGTCATATTCAAGGTATTAAAACCCGGACCGGGTATTGAACCGGTCGGGGTACTGGGTTAAGGGTTAGTGGGTCAGACCGGGACCAAACCGGTGAAAAATTGAAAATTTTAGACTTATAGTATGAAAATCTAAAGGAAAAATCAAAAAAAAATTTTTTTTTTTAAATAGTAACCCAGATCGGATCAGTCTACCGACTGGTTCGCCGGTTTCCTGACCGGCCGGTCCGGTCCGGGTTACAAAACCATGGTCATATTAACTAACTTCCTTAATCTAATCAAATTACGTAAACATGTCTTATATTAAGGATTGGAAGAAGTACAACAGAAGAATTGTGCCGAACCATTCAAAATAAACTCTAGATCATAAATATTTTATAACTAGTTTCACTTGCCTATATTTTATACATGGATTCTAGTTGAGAGAAGTCTTCGCTTCTATAATGGGATGTGTCTCTTTCTCTTCCTCTACTAAAGAATCAGAGTGCCTCTGGGAATCGTAAATCAGCAGGACCAGGACCCAAAATCCCTTTTTGTTCGCTTATCTTGCCCAACCCAAGAGGAGGCTCTACGACTATAACTGGAACTGGAACTGGAACTGGAACTTGTACTGGTACTGGTACATTAACTGGAACTGGTACTGGTACTGGAACATTAACTGGAACTGGAACTGGAACTGGAACTGGAACTGGTGCTGGTGCTGGTACTGGTACATTAATTTCCTCATCTCGCCAACTTGTTACCTGCCACAAAAATACCATGGAATTGGGAGGTGAATACATAAGATCAGCACTGTGCTCATTTTCCACTAGATGAACAATGAATCCAAACACATGTACATATATGCATGAACAAGCATATTCAAACTTTTTCTTTTATGGAGAAGATGCATTTCTACAAAGTAATTACTATAGAACTGAGAAGCATTTGCTAACTGGCAACAAGAAATAATCTCATCAGTTGCTTTTAAACAATGTCTAAAAATTAATGTAGGATGTAGCAAAAGATCGCTATTAATACTAGACATGCTTACCTCGTCGTGGCTATAAGTTGTATCCTGCATTAATGGAGTTGATATCGGGGGAGTGATGTCTGGGTCAGGCTTTTGAAATATAAATGTGGTATAGAGACCTGTATAAGAGAATATATTGAAAATTAAAAATCCCCTTTGATAAGCTCAAAGCCAGAATATTAAAGGAATTAGTATGTTAGAAAGAACTAACAAATAAATTACCTAGTGCATCATATGATCGTGGAAAAAGTCTCCCTCTAGGATCCAACAGGTTTGGAACAGAATTCATTAGCAAGCCTGCAACTTGTGCTCTTTCAGCATCGAAAAAAATTAGCGTGAATAAACAGCCCAGCAAACTCCAAATATGCTAATAATGAACACTCAATTGAAGGATTCAAAAGGCTCAGCCTCTGATCATGCAATTCTAAAATACTAATATTTAATTTTCTAACAAAATGAGGTAGTACCTGTTGTCATCATAAAACTCGGTCAAGTTTTGAATCTCCACATACTCAAGGCCAGCTTCTCTTGCCAACCTGAGTTGCACCAAACAGAAGTAACAGGTTGTTAAATGTAAATCAGAAGCATGAAACAAGTATAGTCTGATAAAAAGCATGCAGGCAACTTCATGTCCGCAATGTTTAGACATCCCACCACTCACTGCTTGTTATCAGCTCAAAAATTCATAGTACATTTATCCTTCCAAAGATTTCAATTTCCAATCCGGCCATTACAAAGTCAACTTAACCTGATTGTAATTCTTTATATCTGTAGCCTAAATAAACAGTCTAAAGAAAATGGCAACAACGCCCTCACAACTGAAATCAGTATATCGTCAGTAACAACAGAAACTGCCATCAACATAATCATAACAACTCACAGTCATTGTCAATTATAGGTTATGGAATAAGATAACAACCTGATGAAGCTTGGAAAGTGAACCAAGCAATGGGTTTCTGCAGAGACATCATTAGAGAATTTCAGCTGATATTTCTTTCCAAATAGTGGAAACCTGGTAACAAAACACACATTCAAATGGAATGACTTCTTACTTAATTAACTCAGAAGAATAAGCAGCAAGCAGTTGATTAGTGGTAGAGAACTGTACTTTTCTTCTTCAACTTCAAAAGTAATCATGTAATTCTCTGTCCGAATACAGTTGGGAACAATGTTTGGCTTCATGCTGCTGCTTTTGTTGTGATAAGCTTCAACATTCTTCTGGTACTTAGCCCTAAATAGTAAATAGCCATATATAGGAAGAAAGAACTGCTGATTAAACATCATCCAGTATATTTGTTATGATGATCTCACACAAAATCATGTTAATTTCAAGTTAATTACCTAAAAAAAATGGAAAAGACGACCAAAGCAATACAGAGTTACAATTGATGACAGTGAAACCTATATATAGATAGAAACAACTAAAACCAAACAGGGAACTAAGAAATAAAAAGAAAAATCTATATAAAAATGAGGGAAAAAACAAGAAAATACGGCTTGAACTTCAAAATCCCAAATCAATTTTTTGCCTACAAAAGTATAGATATTGACTAGACTTGAATATCAATTGACAACTCGTTTTAGAAAGAAATCACTAATTTGGGATTTTGAAGTTCCAGTAGTATTTTCTTGACTTTTTCTCTATAAAAAGATATCATTACTTGTTTAAATCTGGATTTATCATGTAGGCTTCATCTGAAACCATTAGACAGTCCTTTACCCTTTTCTGGCTCTTGTTGGACAGAAAGAAATAATTGCATTATATTAGTGAAAAACTGAAATTACAATTTGCACTTTTGTGGCTTTTAGGATTATTGTAGAATCCGATGATCATTTCTCATTCAGGTTGGTGAAAATATATACAGATTACAGCCTTTGGAATCTGTTGTAACAGACCCAGGAATCTGTTGCAACAGACCCACAATATTCTCTAGATCGGATGTTTGAAATTTAAATCCTAGGATCCAACATTCTGTCCTAATATCTAGTTTATCTATACAAATATAAATTATTTAGTAATTACCACACTCCTTCTCAAGTTAGATCATAGATATTCAACATGTCCAACTTGCGTACAAAACCTTCAAATGTATCTTGTGGTAACCCTTTTGTGAGTATGTCTGCTAGTTGCAATCTTGTGGGGATATAGAAGAGACAGATGATGCCGTCTTCAATTTTCTCCTTGATGAAGTGACGATCAACATCAACATGTTTGGTTCTACTATGCTGAACTGAATTCAATGCCATGCTTAGGGCTGCCTTGTTGTCACAAAACAGTTTTAGGGGAGACTCAACACGAATATGACTCTCATCAGTCACTCTCTTAAGCCACATCCTTCTATAACACCTTGAGATAGGGCCCTTAATTCTGATTCAGCACTGCTTTTGGCTACAACTATTTATTTCTGACTTTGCCAAGTGACAAGATTCCCCCAAACAAATGTACAGTATCCTGAGGTTGATCTACTGTTTTCTGGATCACTTGCCCAATGTGCATCTGTATAGATCTCAATGGTTCTAAGATTTGTCTTCTTGAAGAAGAGACCTCGACCTGGTGTTCCTTTTAGATATCTCAAAATCTTGTAGGCTGCATCCATGTGTTTTTTCCTTGGTGAGTGCATATGTTGACTAGCGACACTTACTGCAAAAGCAATATTAGGGCGAGTGTGAGAGAGATACATGAGTCTTCCTACCAATCTTTGGTATCTTCCTGTATCTGCTGGTACTTCATCCTTCTCTTGACTCTTGTCTTCTTTCCCTTTCTTCTTGCAGCTGATAGGAGTTTTGCTTGGTTTACATCCAAGCATACCGGTTTCTTTAAGTAAATTAAGAACTTACTTTCGTTGGGAGATGTGAATGCCTTCTTTAGATCAAGCCACCTCCATTCCTAGGAAGTATTTTAGGTTTCCCAAATCCTTTACCTCGAATTCTTTATTTAGTGCCATCTTGATTTGACCCATTTCTTGAATGTCATTGCCAGTAAGGATAATGTCATCAACATATACTATGAGAATAGTAATCATGTCTCTATTCTTTAGAGTGAACACAGTGTGATCAGAGAGGCTTTGTTTGTAGCCTTTTCCTTTCAGGACATGTGAGAATCTATCGAACCACACCCTTGGTGACTGTTTCAAGCCATATAATGATTTATTTAATCTGCATACTTGATGATCTCTGCCCTTCTCAAAACCAGGTGGGAGACTCATATACACTTCCTCTTTTAGTTCCCAGTTTAAGAAAGCGTTTTTGATGTCCAGTTGTTGCAGTGGTTAATCAAGGTTTGCAACTATAGAGATAAGTACTCTTACCGTGTTTAGTTTTGCAACAGCAGCAAAAGTCTCATTATAGTCAAGTCCATATGTTTGTGTGAACCTTTTTGCAACTAAACGAGCCTTGTATTTGTTCAAGGTTCCATCAGCATTATATTTTGGGGTGAAGAACCATTTGCATCCTACTGGCTTCTTTCCCTTGGGTAATTTTGTAATGTCTGAAGTATGATTCTTTTCAAGTGCTTGCATAATTTTCAATGCATCATGTACATTGCTTGGGATCTTGACATTATCAAGGTTAGCAACAAAATGACAGTCGGAGAGAGTTTAGTATAGGTTACATACCCTTGAATAGGATGCTAAGTACAGGAGAGTGTTTTCTTTCTCACAGCAATGGGTAGATCTAACTCATTGTTTACCTCAGGATTTTTCATCGGTTTAGAGATTGACACTGCTTGAGGCATAGTACCTTCTCCTATCCTTTTGTTCCTACGTAAGTAAACCTTGCCATATTGTTTGTCATGATTCATGTTTTCTTCTATAGTTTGTGATGGCATCGGGGATGGATCACTCCTTGTTTCCTTAGGATTAGTGGGACTTAAGGAAATTAGTGTAGGACTAGGCGGAGGTAGAGGTTCAGGTATGACATTCACAGGCTGGCATTCACTCCAACTCTCGCCCTAAATGAAAGACTGGGAATAAAAGGGAGTATGTTCAGCAAAGGTGACATCACGGCTAGTAAAGCGATGTTTTGAACTAGGGTCATAACACCTGTAGCCTTTCTGGAGAGTGGTGTAGCCAAGAAAAATGCACCGAACAGAGCAGGGGTCGAATTTGGAGGCTGGATGATGGAGATGGACAAAGACTGTACAACCAAAGACTCGAAGCAGAAGAAAATGATCAAGGTGAGAGATAGTATGGGTTGCACTTAGTTTTTCTAGACGAGAAGTAAAAGAGAGGACTCTGTTTGGCATGCAATTTATAAGGTGAGTAGCAGTGAGAATAGCATCCCCCCAGAAATATTTAGGGACATTGCAAGTGTACAGAAGGGCATGAGCAACCTCAAGAAGGTGTTTGTTTCTATGTTCGGCGATGCCATTTTGTTGAGGACTGTAAGGGCAGGTCCTCTTCTGGATGATGCCATGGGATTTAAAGAAAAGAAGAAAAGGCTGATTGAAATACTCGGTGCCATTATCAGGTGCAAGACTTGGATGGTGGAGTTAAATTGAGTTTGAACATAGTTAAAAAATTCAACAAAGACGGAGTAGATATCAGATTTTTCCTTTAACAAGTAAACCCAACACATTCATGTGTGATCATCAATGAAGGTAACAAAATATTTGGAATGCGTACGATTGGAAATTCGACATGGTCCCCATACATCACTATGGATGGTAGAAAAAGGACGGGTAGGTATATTACTGCTGAACTAAAAGGGAGCAAACCTTCAGCTTTGTAATTACGCAGAAAAGCTCCGAAGTGAAGAAAATGCTTGACCAGGAAAGAGGACCAGCATGTATAAAGTCTTAAACCCGAAATAAAGCATAAAAAATAAAAATTACAGTACATATTAGAAACCAGACACAAGGCATGTTAAAACTTAAAATAAAAAGGACATACATGAGGATTAAGAAATCAAGAACATAGTAGTCATGATAACAGGTTTCAAGCACATGATTGAACAAGCATACTAAATGACCGGCAGGCTCAAAAACCTCTGTAATAATGAACCATACACTTAAATAAAACCAAAAGAATGGTGCATGCAACTAAATCCAAGAAGGGGCCTTTGGCAATCACATGCCTCATACCATATGGTAGATGAGTCAGGAGTAATACCGAAAAAATAACCCCCTGGTTTCAGCAAAGATGATACATTATGCAGAAGTCTCCGTGCTTTCTCCTCGCTCTCAAAGCACAACTGCATGCAGATAAGTTATTCACAAAAAAACAAGAGAGAGAGTAAAAGAAATCCAAAAAGACCAATAAAAATAAAAGTTCCAGATAAAAATGTAGTAACCACAAACACATTTCTCCCTTTTTTAACTTCAAGAGAATGATCACAAACACGCAGATAAGATTTCTTCTGAGAGCAAAAAATAGAGGCTCTAATAGACCTTAAAAGAATAAGCAACAGGAGAAAAGTAAAAAAATGCAAGAAAACATTATTAGAAAGTAAAAGGGGGACCTGCAAATGCTGCAAACAGCAGACAAGATCAGCCTTATTGGTCTTCTCCTGCAGATGCATTTCTATATTCTCCTGTCAAAGTCATGAATGAAAGGATAAGTTAATAATAAATAATAATCTTAAATATAGTCCCTCTTCCCCATAATTTTTTTTTGCACAACTAACATGATATATTCTTGTAGTCACAATAGGTGTTCTTGTTATGATATACCATACACTTCATCAATTCCATCATTACAGAGTACTCTGATACCATGTTCGAACAAATAACATAAAAGAACCAACTTAGATTTCTTCCCTTTTCTTTATTCTAATGGGGGGTAAATTTTGATTCATGTAAGAAGTGTAATAAACACTCCCTTGGCTTCTCATGTAAAAATGCTATTGTAGAAATATTGGAAAAGGAGACAGTGACAAAAATTTCCAGCTAGTTTTAAATGTTGATCCAGTAAATGCTTCATGGTAAAGTTGCAACTGATGAGGTAATGAAAACCTTATAGTCACAATGATAAAAAAGCATATTACTGTATAGAGAAAAGAGAAGAAATATAGAGCAAGAATTAGAAAAATGCAATAACACATAGGCATTGCAAGCTTTATCATATTAGTCTCCCCCTAACATTTCAGTGACACAGCAATAGTGAGTAATCTTCTTTGCATATTTTAGTTTTGCATAACAATAGTAGGTCTGCAAATGTCATAATCTTCTACATGAGGCAACACTTCCAAGCACCTCAGGCATGCAATACTTCAACAAGAGGTATCTCTTGCTTGTGAACCGCGACTTCTAAAATGTCACTAGAATTGAATTCTCGGCTACAACAATCTCAGCGGCTCAAAGGACTAAATGAGCTATTGCACCAAGGATAAAATCACGCATTGTTAGAACATAATTACAAAGAAAACCAATTACTCCTTCTCACAGAGAAAAATTATAAGCGAAAAGTGATCGAAGGATTAAAAAGGCATTATAAATTTAAAACCAAGAACATAATCCAAGCAACTTTATGGGAAATGCACGGATAAAATTTCGAAGGAAACTGAGAAAACCTCACCGTGCAGGGATCAATCTCAAAGAACTCTGTAGTGTAAGCTTTCCTCTGGCTCTCCCACGCTTCTCGTATCTGGCTTATCCCAGACGACGCGGCATCTATAGCAACAATCCACCGTCAATATACTGAAACTTAAGTAGAAACAACCACAACCAACAGTAGATAAAATGTCGCAATTCGATACCAATTCCAATATAGTGACTGATTTGAGCTTCGTCCCACTTATCAGCATCAGCGCCGCCTCCACAATACAAGTCACACACCTTCAAGGACCAAAGACCACAACAAGATACATACATGAATGGAAGAAGTCGTGTAATCGTATAGAAGCAAGCAAGAGAGATGAAATTTACGCGGAAAAAAACAGAGAGAAAGAAATTGATGAGCGTGAGGAGGCCAGTACCGTGGCATAGGGATGAGCGAAGATCTTGATGAGAGCCAATTTGGCAAAGTCGTAGAGGCGATGGGGAGTAGATTCAGTTCTCGGGAATGCAATTTGACTCATCGTTTGCTTCAGAATACAACGTACAGAGCTTCAGGTGCGCTGATTTCAGAAATTTTGACGACGCACATAATATATCGAGAGCACCTGGAAACTCCACCCGACCGCCATTCTCGTTAGTTTGATCGGTTTTTTTTTTTTTTACCAAAAGGAAAATATCGATGAAAAATCTTTTTTTAAAAGTTTTATGACTTTATCTGAACAAACCTATATGTGTTTGGATTAGTTTTGGAGAATAATTTTTGGATTAGTTTTGGAGAATAAATTTTATGATTTATGAGGTAAGTATGTGAGAAGATTTTTATCTCGATTTACGGAAAATGACTTTTAAAACCACAGTTTGGGCTTATCCAAACACACTGTAAATCAAAGTTCAGAGAATCCTGGCACTCATGTGCCTAAAATTTGTACAGACTATAGCATGTTTGGATGAGCTAATTTATAAATGTTTATGCATATAAATCGAGATAACACTCTTCTCTAGAGTTGGGAATATGGGCCAGCCAGCGGGTTGTGGGCTGGCCTCCACCAACCTGTGGCCCGCACTTCTGCAGGCTAGCAAAATGCCAACCCTAACTCATGGGCCCACATTTTTTTTCGAAAAAAAAATTCCTATTTTTTAAAGAGGATGGAAAAGATGAGATACATATATATAAGTCATTAAATTTACCTTCATAACATCAATCATTTCTCTTATAAAAATTTAAAAACATAATCTACAATTCAAGAGATAAAGTTATTAAATTTGTCAAAGTTTATAAACAAAACATAAACTCATCATCAAACAACCAAGATATAATAATTTTGTTTAAAGAAGAAGGGAAGAGGCTAAGATTTTTTCTCTTTGGATTGAGAGGTACCAATATAGGAGTGAAAAACTTATAAGTTTTGTAAAATTATAAAAAAAATAAAAAATTTTGCGGGCCAACCCGCATCAACCCGCAGGCTATGCGGTGCGGGCCTGTGCGTCCCGTATTTTTGCAGGTTGGGATTTTCCCAACCCTAACCCATCAAAACCTGCAGGCTCGCAAGTTGAGCCCACGGGTTAGGCCCATATTACCGGCTCTACTTCTCACATACTTATCTCATATATAGTAAATCATAATTGAAAAGCTGTTTTTAAAGATTTCAATCGTTATTTCAAACAAATACCATAAAGCTTATCAATTTCCCGTCTTTTCTTTAATATAGGTCATATTTTTTTTTGGTGACGAATATAAGTCATATTTACACCAACATCTAGTGTGGCGTAGTGGTTATTGAAGTGGCCTTAGGCCACTTCTACCCCTCTCGTGGGTTTGACCTGTGCCATTAATGTAATCAAAAAAAATATAAGTCATATTTATGTAATTAATTAAATTAATTCGATTAAAAAAATTTAATTAGATTAAGAAATTTATTTAATTAATATAATATATATTTACTAAAACACCCCGGTCATCTTCCTTAATTATTTCCTTTTTCCTCTTTTTTTGTTGTTGTTAAGGGAATATCAATAGGGGTAAAAGTAGAAAAATACTGATAAATAAAAAAAATATGTCTTATATTTAAGATCAAGATTAACTCCCTATATATATCCTATATTAAGAACAGAGAAAATATTTTTGTACTAGAATCTAAGTGTACTTTGAATTTAAGGAAAAATTTTAGAAAAATACCTTTAAAATATCAAAATTATAAATTAATTTTATTACTTATAATAGTTTAGATATTAACTATGATTTTTTTTTTGACCGTGAGATATTAACTATGATCAACAATTCATAACTCATTTTAATAATAAGAAATTCCTTCCTTGAGATTTTCAAATTTTGAAGCTTTGGAATTTATCCTTGGTTTAAAGTTTTAAACTGCTTTTTGCTTTGGGAAAAAAAAACAGAACTGTTTTTTTTTTTTTTTTGCCAAATTATTTTGGCCCAAACTTCTAATTATTACTGGTATGTACTACGAACTTCTAATTACTTTGGCCCAAAAAACTATAACCATGATTATAATGATAAATCATTTTCCAAAACATGAGTACGTAATGACCACTATGAAAATTTTTCATCATTTACATTAAATACATCGTATGTTTCTGGGTTATATAATTAGAGCAATAGAAAGAAATTAAAAGTAAACTAAAAGCTTTTTTGGTTTTTTTTCCTCAAGTCTACAATTCCCTTTGAATCTTAGGGTTTTTGGTGCCCTGGTTACTTTTGTAGTTGGGCAAAGTAAACTAAAAACTAAAAAACAAACAAAGAGATCAATATGGAACTAATTAATATATTATTTTATAGCACTCTTTTATTTTCTTTAATAACTTGTATCACTCTTTTATTAGATGTAGGGTCAGTTTGGCAAAGCGTCAAGCAAGGAAAAACGCACGGTCATGCCATGTAAATCACGGTACAACAAATTATTGTGTTTGGATAAGTGGTTGACCGAGCTGGGCTTCTGAATTTAAAGTGGCTTCTTGTAGAAGCTCATTGGAGTTGCTTTTTTCCCTCCCCCACGCAGTGAAGCTATCTAGGAGAGAGAAAGAGGCTGGAAGGCATGGTTATTAAACCCGGACCGGACCGGCCGGTCCGGCCCGGAAACCGGTGACCCGGTGAGAAAACCGGTCCGGTTCAGTATTTTTTAAAAAAAAATCGTTTTTTTAAATTTCTTTATAATTTCATATTAATAAACCTAAAATTTTCACTCTCTCACCGGTTTGGTCCCGGGTTAGCTCCGGTTTGACTCCGGTCTGACCCACTGACCCTTGACCCAGTATCCCGACCGGTTCACTGACCGGTTCCGGTTTAATAACCTTGCTGGAAGGGCAGAAAGCGACATCAGGCATTAGAACATCTTCATTTTCTCCCATCACTCCCGACTTGTGCACTGCATTTGTTTGCACAACTATACTCTTAGAAAATCCTTTAATAGCTTTATAACAAAAGGGATCTCTTGATTTTTGATAGGAGCAATTTCAAATTCATCTATTTTGATAGTAGAATGATTGATAGATTTCTTTATTTATTATATGAGCATTTTAAAATTCATAGCAATTGAAAAATGAATAATATATGATACACTTTAGTGTTTTTTTCCTTTATTTTTCAATAATGATTGAACTTTTTTTACTTAATCAAATTTTATTTATATTTTTTCACTTCAATTATCGTAACATATTTCAAATAATAAATATTTATAGTATTTAATAAGATTCATGTCCTTTTCAGTCATTTTCTATCTAAATGAGCTTTTCAAACACTAACCCAGACAGCTTTAAGGTTAGAAAAAAAGTCACTTATGCCACCGCCAATCCAAACACAAATCACATATACAATATGAATTTTTTTTTATCTGACTTTTCTAAAAGCCCATTTACAAAAAAAAAACTCATTTTCCATCGTTAATCCAAACAGGCATGTATATTGTCAACACCCGTTTCCATTTCGATAATCGAAGAGTAATAAAGACGGAATTCAATGGGCATACAGAAAAGTACAATTATACTGATAAAAGTATTCGTTTACAATTCTAATATCGTTCGTCAACGAAAAACAGAAAATACAGCGGAAACTTAATATTTACAAATTTCACCAAAATATCACAAAATAGACTAATTATGACTACTATCTTATCCTCACCTCGAGACCCGTGCCGCTCACTTTCCGACGTCTACATCTTTTCCCTTAGATCCACTGGTACCCGCTGAGGTGTTTATTAAAAATAGGGTGAGATTCCGGAGAACCCCAGTAGAAACATGCTATCGTTCATAAAAAAACTCATTTTCCATCGTTAATCCAAACAGGCATGTATATTATCAACACCCGTTTCCATTTCGATAATCGAAGAGTAATAAAGACGGAATTCAATGGGCATACAAAAAAGTACAATTATACTGATAAAAGTATTCGTTTACAATTCTAATATCGTTCGTCAACAAAAAACAGAAAATACAGCGGAAACTTAATATTTACAAATTTCACCAAAATATCACAAAATAGACTAATTATGACTACTATCTTATCCTCACCTCGAGACCCGTGCCGCTTACTTTCCGACATCTACATCTTTTCCCTTAGATCCACTGGTACCCGCTGAGATGTTTATTAAAAATAGGGTGAGATTTCGGAGAACCCCAGTAGAAACATGCTATCGTTCATAGAAAATGCGAAAAGTAAATATGATATATGCCATGTATGCACCAATTAATGAACATTATAAACATATCATCTGCATGTATACATGAGTAGGGCCCAGCCCCACTATTTTGCACCGGTTGGGTTTTCACCAACTCCAGTTAAGTGCCTCTGACATTTCTGGCCCCTCTCTGGGCAAATCGTGTTGATTAATAAAGCGCATTTACAAACATTGGCATCCACGCAATCACATAACTTATGGCATAGTGTATGAAGGATAATGTCCTTACCTCAATACTTTGTAATCCTCTTTTTAATGGTGTCTCGTAAAGCGTGCTGTTGCGGCGTCCGACTCGGTCCTAAAATATTAAATGTTTCAGAAATAGGTCATAACCTATCCAAGTATCATTTTATACTCTTCTATAGTGTTTATTGTGGTTATATTAGTCTATGGTAAAAATTTACAAAAATGCCCCGGGAACCAGGCTCGGTGGCACGTTTTCCCAAAATTTTGACTAAGGCTATTTTGACTTATTTTTGCCCAAGGAATCCATTTCCAGGCTTGAAATTATCAAATTCATTGTAAAATTACGAAAATACCCTTGACAACCCCTATTTAGGGATTTCAGTGGCGTTTTCGTAATTATGCTTTTTCGGCCTCTACCGAAAAAGTGCCCAACTGTAACCCCACCTATTTTTGCCTACTGAGTCCAATGGAACCATTTATTTCATGAAAATCAAACTCCTACTACCAGTTCTGGTCTGGCCAAAATATTGAAGGGAAAATAGAAAAATGGAGCTTTGTGTTTTAGCTTCCAAAACTTGTACTTTTCCACTTCTAATCCTTAGTTAACTCATTTAAACACTTCATAATCATGATTTAAAGGATTTTGGGCAGCATAACCCCTTAGGGTTATGGCTTTTCTAATTTTACAACCCAACCCAAAAATCACAAAACCAAACAACAATCACCAACAACTTCCATACATTAAGAAATTGAGGTTTTGGAGATTACCTCTTGATCTTTGATGTTTCTCTCTCTAGGACGTCCTCTCTCTCTTCTCCTTGAGCTAAGAATGAGTCTTCAAGATCATAGATTCATGAAGAAACATGGTTTAGAGAAGGATCTAGGGGAAATGTTACAAGGAAAGCTTAAGAATCAACTCTTACCTTAAGATTTCTTCTTCCTCTTCCCTCTAACTCTTCAAAGTTTCTCCAAACTCTCTCCCTCACTATGTTGAACGAAAATGCATGAAGGGAAGGGAAGGGAAGAGAAAGCCTTCATAAAAATGCTCCCTTGATTCCCAACCATTGATCTCATCTTAGATTGTTATAGTGACACATGCCAACCACCATATTTTCCTCCATGCTTGCACCATACTTCCCTTTTGTGTGCACTCAACCTTGCCATACTTCCCTTTTGTGTGTACTCAACCTTAATTATCATTTCCTTCTTCCTTGGTTGGCCAAAAACGTGCTCCCTCTTATGCTCCAACTAAATCAAGTGTTCCTTCCATTTACTCAAGTCAATTGGTACAAGAGTTGGCTACCTAACCTTATGACATAAGTAAGGACTTAAGACACAACAATTATTTCCATCATCTTTCATGTGGTGCTGACACTTGGTCTCATTGGATTTTGATACTTGTCTTCTCCTCCTTCATCCCTTAATTTCTAAAATAATTAAGAGAAAAAGGAAGATTACTTTATTTCTTAAATTTTCGGAATAATGCCAATTCTGGCAGATTTTTTGTCTTAACTTTGAAAAATCATAACTAATTTTGTAGACATTATTTTAATGCGATTCCAAAGCCTATGGAACCCTTATTGAGTCTAGTTTCAAAGAAAAATATGGAATTTTATCGACTGGGATCATATCATTTCTAGATTTTCAATCTTTGACCGCTGCTCCAGAAATTAGTCAATTTCGATGGGGAAAACTTCAAAAATTCATAACTCTCAATACACAAGTCAAAATGGCTTATAATACCTATCAAATTAAAGCTTAGGATGTCTACTTTTATCCTGTAAAATTTCATAATTTTTGGTCATCATATGGTTTTCCAAAACTATATGACAATCCCACTGCCTCGCAGGCGATTTCACTGAAACCACTATTTCACTTTCAATTTTCAATATTTAATTCCTTTGGCATTAAATATTCACCATTTCATTGAATATATAAAACAATTACAATATATTCTTGGTGAATAAAATTTAGGGTGTTACATATATGGATGCACGGTAAATAATTATAATGGTTGATCACTCTGATTTCTGGCATAAGTTGGTTTATTATAGAGAGGCATCATCTTTGTCATTTGAGATATACAGCACTATTTATTTGTTCATTGACTATTAAAAAAATGGTAGAAAAAGAACTTTAAAAGTAAAAAGGGGGGGAATGGGTGCTTGAATTTCAACAATCATCATCAATATATCATATAACTAGCATGAACTGAGCAACGTTTAAGGGGAAAAAATTCCACTTCAAAGTATTAAATTAGAAACAACATGAAAAAACATAAACTACGTGTGTGTTTGGTTGGGCTTATTTTACCCCAATAAACCCGTTTTTAGCAAATAAGCCTGTTTTGAAACTGTTGACAAAAAATTGAGTGTTTGATTGGACTTATTTCAAATGGGTCTTGGGTGAAAATAAGGCCTTATTGAAAAAGTCATTGGAGCTAACTTATTGCAAATGCATCGTATTTTGTTACTGTTAGCTGAATAAAGAAACACGTGCGCATGTCACCGAGGTTATTTATTAGTGCGTTGCATGATAATTTTTCTCACACACAATAGTCACTGTCATTACGAATATATTCACATCATAATCGCGTCATAAAAAAGGCAGAAGAAAACGGGACTCATATTAACAAGGTTATCAAACTCGGACCGGTCATTGAACCGGTCGAGAAACTGGGTCAAGGGTTAGTGGGTCAGACCGGAGTCAACCCGGTACCAGACCGGTGAGGAATAAAAAATTGAGAAATATTTTAATTTCTTATCACATCATCCATAATTCCAAAAACTATATATGATTTCAATATATTGAATCACTACTTGACTAGCAAAATAATCATATATATATATATATATATATATTCATAAACTTGTCAAATATTCTTTTCAATTTTTCCTATAGATTGACATCACACTATCACAGTATCATAACAAAATACCAAAAGCACAATCACTTGATAAGTCAAACGCCTTATCCATTACGCCATAGGCGCTTCACATGCTACCATTGCTATCATAACATTATATACATATCAAAAAATGCCTTAACATAGTTATGCAAAGCCTAAGGGATATAAGGCAAAAAGCCAAAAATATATTATAAGTGATAGATAACAGAATATTCCGATCCCACCCATATGATTAACATATTCCCACCTACAAAATAACAAAATATTCTCACCTTAGCTTCAATCACTAAACTAATAATCATCATCATGATAATCATCATTAATATCATTCAACTCCCTCGGCATTGAGACATCATGATGTGGAGATGTAGGAGGAATAGTAAAAGAAGTAGGAGCAACATGATCATCACTTAAAGATGGAGCCCCAGCAACATCATCATCACCTATATATATTGAAATGAATAGAATTATAAATAGTTATGTAACAAACAAAGTCATATTCTTGTGTATACTAATATAGTTTTAAATAATAGAAGAGATAGTGAGAAGTTAGAAACCTCCAAAATCCCTTGCCATTTGTTCAAGCTCAAGATTTGTTGATTCTACATTAGCAAATTCGGGAGTTGGATCTTCTTCAAGTACCCAAAACTCTAGTTTATCAATTGATTCATAATCAATAGGATCGTAATTCTCTTTCTTCTTTTTCAATTGATTCCTAGCCAACATGATTGAAGATCAATATTAATGCAATGTATATTACTAGATTTAATTAAACTATAAAACAAGCAAACAACCATTGAAAAGTAATGGCTTATAAGTTATAAGATTACGGATTACCTAAACTTTAACCTCAAATTGTAGTTTGTGAAAACCAAATCATCAAACCTTTGATGCTCTAATCTGTTTCTTCTTTTACTGTGGATACGCTCAAACAAGCTCCAATTTCTTTCACAGCCAGAAGAAGAAGAAGTTTGGCTAAGAACACGTAAAGCAATTTGTTGCAATTCCGGTATTGAACCCCCATAGTACAGCCACCACTCATCTGCACAATAAAATAAAAGACATTTAATATGTATTAGTAATCATAATATGTGCTTTAAGCCTTTAACTTAATATATGACATTTAATAATCAATATACTTACGAGGGACGAGTTTTTGGGCTGTTTTTTCACATGAAACCTTATCAAAGGATCCTTTACGTTCACGGTAGATAGAAATTTGCTGCATCATTGTAATGTAATAATCAGCATTGTCAGGTGAGTTTGCCTCAAACAAATTGACCACAACATCCATTAGTCTATGTTTTCTAACGAAGTCAGGACTATACAAGAATGCAGGATTCAACATATATGCCGCTGCATGAAGGTCATTTTTCAAATGCTTATCCCAGCGACTTTGAATAATATTCGTGTAGGGCTTGTATAGTTCCTTCTTCCTTTGAAACATGTCTTTGATTACATTTTTTGCTCTCTGCATGCCTTCATAGACATAAGGTATTGAAGGTTTCTCATCTGAATCAACAATCCTCAACAATCTTACCAACGGAGACACAAGTCTCACAACTTCAAAACAATCACTCCAAAACCAATGATCTAGAATAATCGCACTAAAAGTTTTCCCAACTTCAGTGCTTGCTAATTTGTGGTTCACAAAATGCTGATCAACAACTAAAGCCTGCAAGTCATGCTTATGTGAATATATACTATGAAGGGTGATAAATGTGGTGGCAAATCTTGTTGCACTAGGACGAACAATTTCCTTCCAACCCGGTCTTTTCCTTAACCATGACAAGAAGACCAAATGATTATATACAAATACAGTGATTTTAGATGCATTCTTTGCAAGGTCTGACACATGAGGCATAGATGCAATGTCTTTCAAAACAAGGTTCAAACAGTGAGCTGCACAAGGTGACCAATAAATGGTTTTATATTTATTTTTTATCAATCTGCCACATGCCACATAGTTAGCAGCATTGTCAGTCACCACATGAACTATATTTGTAGGACCTATCCACTCAATAACGTCTTTGAATAGTGAGAAAAAAGTGTTGGCATCTTTAACTAAATCTGAAGCATCAACAGATTTCACAAACACCATGCCATATACTGAATAGACTAAGAAATTAATTAGAGTTCGTTGTCTAACGTCAGTCCAACCATCAGCCATTAGTGTGCAACCATTTTCTTTCCATTTAGCTCGATGGCTATCAATCAATAGTTGACATTCTTTTTTACAATCTCCCAACAGGCTCACTCTATAGTCATGAAAACTAGGGACCTTAAACCCAGGACCAATTGCAATAGCACCATTAATGGCTTTTTGAAATAAGGGACAAGTAAAAGCATTAAATGGAATACAGTTCACATAAACCCAATAAGCAAAAGCTATTTTTGCATTATGCTGTGCTTCTTGACTAGCCCATGCACTCTTGATGCTTGGTTGGGCACCAGGACTTGTCTTAGGTGCAAAAAAACTGCTAACCTTCCCAACATCAGGAGCTTTCCTCTTTGAAGTAATCGGTTCCTCAACTTCTCTAAATTCAACTTCTCTAACTTCAATTTCTCTAGCATCAAGAGCAACAGGTTTTTTCTTTGAACCTTCTACCAAAGATTCTTTCATTCTAGTTCGTATGTCATGTGTCACTTTCTTACAAGAACTTACTTGACCACTCACACCCGCCAAATGCTGCTTCAACCTATTTATCCCACCTCCCCTATAACTTGATGCACATAAAAGACATGTAAATACATTTACTTTCCCCTCTTTCTTTACAGAAACATATTCCTAAGCATGATCCACTTTTTTTATACTGCCTGATGCATGTGGTTGGTGTTCACTATTGTTAGGGGGATTGCTAGACTCAGGATTGGGGGTGGAAGTACTATCAATTTCTTCATTTCTAGCCTCCATTAACAAAGCACAAAGAAAGCCAAAAACTACTTTTCAGTTTTCAACGATAGACAACAAGCCAAAAGCAGCACCAAACACCAGTATGATTAATCAGAGCTACAATGAAGAACAAACCAATAACATCCAAAAGTCAAAAAAGAATTATAGAAGTAACAATCTAGCTATCACTAATTAAGTAATTATAGCAAGCAAAGTTTAGTACTTCTGCAACCAGAACATCAAATGAAGTAATGTAGCTTTTAATATAAAGAAGTAACAAGGTTCGATGTTAAAAAGGCAGAAGTAACAATGTAGCTATCACCAATCACGACATAAACAAAAGAAATTGAGGAATGGTATAATGACTATAATCTCAGTAAACTACTCAGCTGAGCTTCCATGCCCAAAGCCAATCACGACAATCACATGCAGAGCGTAAACATATACAGAGGATGCAGGAATTAGTGTTGTGATGAAAAAACAAATAGATAACAAATAAATGCAAATTTTGAGAGAAACTAATAAATAGATTCTAACAAATAGTGATAGCTATAACATTGTTCTTTTTCTGGGCTGTAGAGGGAGGCAAAGACAGAAATAACAAAACAGAAAATCTGGCTGCGCAGAAGGAACAATGAATAAATGACAGACGGACCACAACGTACGACAAACAGACAAGATTCGGCCAACGTTCGAGCCCAAAGTTCGGCCATTTTCAAGCAACAAGAAACCAATAAAGAGAATCACAGATGATTGTTTCATGAAACAGAGCAATAGCAACCATCGGCCATTTTCAACCATCAACAAACCATTCAAACAAATGAAAGCATAAAATGGAAACAGAGACTAAGGAATCCAGAAAGCAAACCGAAAAATCGAAGAAAAACACTACAAAGATCGAGCTTGATGACCCAATGCTTCAACCACCCAGCGCCTCCGCTTGCAAACTTGCCCCACGACGAACGGCAACGGACGGCGAAGACAACTCTGGACCAGCGACGAAAGGCGACGAGAAGGGAAGAAAAATCAAAAGCTCCAACCTTTAAGCACGATGGTGACGATAATGGCTCAACGGACCACTTCAAGCTTTGCGGCATGGCAAGGAGGAAACAGGGAGAGGAGAGCGATTGGACTGCTGTGCAAGGCAATTTGATTTTTGATTTCGGACCTTTTGCTTTCTTTTAGTCCAGTAGCCGTTTTGCACTTTGCGTTTTGCGTCTTCTGCTGCTGCGTTTTGAATTGAATTAAAAAAAACCCAAGAAACGATGTCGTTTCGTTAGTTTTGGAGGGAAAAAAAAAATTTCAACCCAGCTCGACTCACTCAACTCGGCGGGTCACGCCGGGTTAGTACCGGGTCACCCCGGGTCGGCCGAGTCATGCCGGTCCGGTTCACCGGTTCCCGGTCCGAACCGGCCGGTCCGGTCTGGCTTCAATAACCATGCATATTAAGTTCCAACTTTCAAGAAAATAAATGTGATGTTTGTTTTTAAAAAAATGAACTCAAGTGGATGATGTAGGGTGTGTTTGGTTCATTTTTTTGGGCAGAAATAAGCTCGTTTTGGGCAATAAGCCCAAATAAAAACGTATTGCGTTTTTACAGTATTTGGTTCAGTTTATTTTAATTGCATCACGGGTAGAATAAGTTACTTATTAAATAAGCTCCTTACTAATTAAGTCACTTATTACGTAAGTTGAGATAAAACTCCTCTCACATACTTACCTCGTATACCGTAAAGCACGATTTATAAGTACTTATTGTCCATCCATAAATCATTCATCCAAACACAAATCACATTACAAAAACTGACTTTTCTATTTAATAAGTCAGAATCATAATAAGTTATTTTTCCCACCGCTATCCTAAACACACACGTAATTTGTAATTATTTTTTATTTCAAATTTTCTTCTGACTACACTTTGGAAACAATTAGATTGTCGGCAAAAAAATGAAAAATAAAGCAATTAGATTAGGAATTTTTTGGCTTTGCATAAAGTATAAAATGAGTTCCTTTTTCGACCTAAAGTATAAAATGAGTTCCGCATCAAATAATACTGACCTTGCAGCTTCCTCGCCCAATGATGCTAGGACGTCTTTAATTTGTATGAATCGCATTCGTGACATGATTATAAATCAATTTGTACAAGACATGTGATTCAATTAGTTATGTAATTTTTTTTTGTGAAATTATGTATTTTGGCATCACATTTTCTAACTTCACTTTTTCCACTTATTTTTTATTTTAAATATCTTGTTTTCTTAATAATTAACACAAGTTTTTACTTTTAAATAAGCACTTATACAATCGCCAATCCAAATAAGTTTTGACTTATTGAAAATCACTTATTCAATCGCTTATCCAAACATAAATCACAATATAAAAACTGACTTTTCTATTAAGTCATTTTTAATAAATCAAAATCATAATAAGTCATTTTTCCTACCGCTATCTCAAACACACACACTACTACATGATATTAGGAGAATTACATGGAGTCCTTTGCTACTAATCTACCGACACATAAATAAATATGACTAGATGCCATGCAAATATTATGAACAAACAACATCATCGTACTATATTTATGAACAACATGCCTCTTCTTCTAATCTAGATCGCGCGGGGGAATGTTATTAAGGAAACAATTTAATACTTAATAAAAATTTTGTGAAGAAATAACTTTTCATCATTTAATAAAATATAAACCATAGCATCATCAAACTTATAATGAAATATCAATTAAAAATGTTTTTCGTGCAACTATTGTCAACACCAGCTTCCATTTCGATATACACAGAGTAATAGAGACCAAGTTCCACAGGCATACAGAAGAATACATATATACTAATAAAAGTATTTGTTTACAATCAAAAGTCAACCATACAGAATGCGACAATATATATCACTATTACAAAATATCCAAAAGTATTTTAGACATAGACTATCTATAACCATGAACTTTGTATTTGCCTTGAGACACATGCCAATCACTTCTCTTAGTCTACATCCTTGCCTTTTACTCCACTAGCACCCGCTGAGATGTTTTATTTAGAAAAAGGGGTGAGATTCTGAAGAATCCCAGTAAAAACATGCTATCGTTCATAGAAAATGCAAAAAGTAAATATGATATATGCTATGTATGCACCAATTAATGAACAATATAAACATATTATCTGCATGTATACATGAATAGGGCCAAACCCCACTAATCTGCATCGGTTGAATTCTTACCAATTTCAGTGTAAGTGCCTCTAGCACTACTGGCCCTTCTCTGGGCAAAACATATTGATTAATAAAGCGTATTTACAAACAATGGCATCCACACAATCATAAAACTATGGTATGATGTATGAAGGATAATGTCCCTACCTCAAAGTTCTATCGACCCCTTTTTGTGTGCCTCGTGAAACGTGTCAACTTTCAGCTCCCGATTTGGTCCTAAAATATTAAATGTACAAGAAATAGGTTATAACCTATCTAAATATCATTTTAGACACTTCCATAGTGTTTCTTGTGGTTATATTAGCCTATGGTGAAAATTTACCAAAATGCCCTTGGGACCCCCGGCCCGACCTCGT